>WBMY01018589.1:53069-152925 GCA_013397315.1 Donacobius atricapilla
AGCACCCCAACTCCAAAGCCTTCACTGGGGGTAGACGTTCCTGACCCTTGTTAATGAAGGAAAAGGCTCTGAGATGGCAGCTGAGGTTGGAAGGGACCTCTGGAGGTCACCATGTCCAAGGTCACCGCTCAAGATAGGTCAAAATGTACAACTACAGGTATTAGAGAGAATTTACTTGAAAGTAAAGAATTGGAGTTTTAATCTCATAAAATTTTAATCATATTCTGCCAGGTTCTGTCATTTTGGTCCTTCTGGTGCCACTCTGCAAAAGAGTAATCAACAAAAAATACAACTAATTGCTTTACTGGGAACAGGTCCTGCCATATTCAGCATTTATTATCCTCCATGAGCAGCAGCAGTTGCATGCTGTATGTGTTAATGAATTCTTCATCCACCAATTATGAAGACTGAGCATTCTCAGTGTAAATTTGAAACAGAGTAACACACACCCTGAGTAACTGCTTTTCCCACTTTTCTCTGTCTTCTGCTCTGACTTGCCCTGTTACTACTTCCATGCAGAACTGCTAAGAGCCGGCCTTCCCTGCTTGGGTAACCAGTGGCAATAGTCAGCGTCACATATAAAAAGATATGTCTATTAATTATTTCAGTGATACAACTATTTGTCTTTCTGCTACTACCTCAACTTCCATGGCCTATGACAACTTATTTTCAGGCTTCTGTAAATAATAGTCTTGGTAGCTATTAAAATTATAAATATTTACATTATTACTTTTAAAATTATTACTACTGATTAGCACTTCAGAACTTACTGAAGAACTGTGAAATATAAAACTAAATGTTTCTATTTTCTATCTACTCTAGAAGATCAGTAATTCAGTAACCTTTTTAATAAATGTAAATGGATCTCTCATTATATACTCTCCTGAGACTTTGAAAGTGTTAGTAGAATTCTTTGGTCCACCCTTACCTATTCCAAAAATCCTTGTGTTCCTATACGTCTTTCTGTCTTCCTTGGGTCCCTGATGGCTCTTCAAGACATGATGCATATAAGAACTCTTCTTGTCTTCAGTTGTTTCAATGAAAACTCCAAAAAGGAAGATTCTTCATAGGGAATAAATGTTACATTTCAAAGGACATTTCTACATCTAACAACCTCAAAATTTAAGACTTTGAAAAAGCATTACACTTTTAGGAAAATGGAGCTTAATCAACCACAGCTTTTATGATATGATTGCTTTGTTGTATCACAACCAAACACCGCCTATTCACTAATCATGGATTAAGGCTCTTGAAAAAAAATTTCTAATCCTTTTATTTTCCTTATTTATCTCTTTAGGCTTTGAACTACATGTCAGTATGCTCTGATTTTCATCACAGTCACAAAGCCTACAAACTCATAAACTGAGAATCTTGGATAAATCACTTGACTCCAGAAATGGAAGATTTATGTGGATCTGTTTAAAAAAGCAGTGCTGCAAGTAAAAGCCTATAAACTAAATGGAAAGAGAAGTTTATAACCTATTTCTAATCAAATTCAAGGACAAGAAAATAAAGTAGGAAAACTAGAATAGATACTTTAAGTATTTCATTTTGCCATAAGAACTCTTGGTAGACAAGATGAGGATTATTTATAACTGAAAGTATAATTTAATTGCTTAATCTTCACTGTTGTGGTTCCACTGAGAGTTCCTAGTCACATGTGTTGGCCATGGAACATGGGTGTCTTGGAGGATACATAGGACAATGAAAAATTGGCAAAACAAATGGCAATTCCTAAAAAAGTAAAGCAAGGCTTCTTACTTCATATGGAAGTACAGAAAGCCTAAGCTCACTTCTCTGGAAGTGGAGAAACCTCTTCCCTTTGGTTGTTTCTTTAGAATTTATGACATTCAGAAGAAGGCTTGACTTTAATGACAGCAGAAGGGATCACATCAACCCTACACAATGATGTCTGCTGCCTCAGATCTGCTGATGCTCCATTTTGAGGGGGATTGATCACCACATAAAAATCAGTCCTGTGAATTATGTCTTTGCTTCAAAAATATTTTGTGCTTCCCACCACATTGCAGTGTTGCAATGACAGGCATTTTACCCTGAATGAAAAACAGATGAAAGGTAGCTGGAAATGCAGTTTCTTTGGGTTTTTTCCTGAACAATATCAATTGTTTTTTTCTAAATTCATAACCTAACTTGTTCAGCTGATCTCTACAAAGAGCAGGTACAGAATTTCATAGTGCTTTTGTGTACATCATGCATCACATTTTACATAGCTAGTGACATACTATTAAGTGGGAAGACAACTTACAAACAATGCTCACAAGTTTACAAACTTTCTCTGATAGCCAGCAAATTTGGCTAGACATTTAGTGATTTTCTTTCCAATGCCATATGTCAACAAACTATGACTCATACCAAATCCACATAGCCCCTAAGAGGATAATACTAACTCTGGCTGAAGCCAAATAACTTAAAGTCTTTGTGTATGAGCAGGAAACAGATTCAACACAATTTTTTTTATATTAACGTAGCATTGACGGGGCTACAGCAGACAGAGGAATGAGCTGTTGGGTTGGATATGTCTCGTGGTTTCTCGGAACTTACAAAATGTCTTTCAGAGCCTATGGGTATTACCGCAGAATCAGTAGGTCATGGCAAAAGTCCTACTGACTTAAATGAACTACTGCTGACTGGATGGATGTTCCCAGATATTTAACTGCTGACTTGCCTGGAATTCATCCTGACAGGTCAGCCTGCAGGCACTGATCCTGAATAACACAGAAGAATTTGCAAAAGCTATATCATCTTTGCAGTATGTGTAGTGTACTGCAAGCATAATAATAAAATTGTGTTACGTTGCACAATAACCATAAAGAACATACACATGAAACCATAGTAACTACTGAGAGTTAACAACTTTTAATCTTTCTCCATTGTGCCGGTACAGCAGAAGTAGCCCATTAGTTTAAAAAATGCATCTTTTTTCTACTGTAGCTGCAAAATATTTTAGTGTATTGTCACAAAATTCAAGCGAAACTGTATACTACTTTAAATGACCATATATCAAATACACAAACTATGCAATAGTTCTTAATGCAATTCTTAGCCAGCAAGGAGAAAAATGTTAAGACTATTAAAGGAAATCACAGCAGCTTTTAGCTCTTGTAGAGTCTCCTGCAAATTTCCTGAAATACGGTCATCTATCTTTTCAAATAGTAAATACTTTACTAAAGCTGGAGCATTTTCACCAACACAATTCTTTTTTTCACCCACAACTTTTGCTATTATTGGTTTCCACAATGAAGCCACACACCCAGCAGTCACTTGTCTTTATCTGTGATGCTGTGTACCTCTGCAAGGCAGAGGGAAAAGGGAGCATGCAGGGAAGTGAAGTGTTTGGTCTCCTGCTGCTGTTCATACTGCCCCTGGCTCCTTGGAGGATCCTTGGAGGCCACCACTCTGGGTTACAGCTCCATACTCTTGCTTCTTTCAAAAAGAAGAGCAAAAGAAAAAGATTAAATTCAATCTCCTCTCACCCTCTGAGTATCTAGATAGGCGTTGTATAAATACACAGAGATTGAAGCTTATTAGCTGACAGCATTGTAAAAAAGAATACTGGAATGGGGCTCATTACTAAGGGGCTCACTCAGATTAACTTTTTCACCTCAACTTCTGCCTGGCAGTTACAATACATGCAAACTCTACACTACCAATTACTGAACAGGCGTCTGATTAGTTTTATACCATACATTTCAATATTTTATTTACAATTGCAGCTGATGTGTTATGTCTATTTTCCAAAATAGTACCTGGGAATACTCTACCCCTTTACGATTAAACACTTGTGAGAATTGCTTAGCTTTGGTACTAGAGCACAGGAGCAGAGTGTTTGGCAAATGTAAATTGTTTTTTCACTGAAACATGTTCATGCAGAAAGTTGCAGCAAACAGGTACTGAAACTCATCAGCGCCACTTCTGTACACTCACTCAAATCCTTGTTAGAAAGAGCACAAGACACATTTGTGCTGAAAGCATACACCTCTAGGATTATTGTGGCAGCATGGAAAACTATGGATATCTCTTTAATGTACAGCATGGTACTGGGGAGGTATCTGCAATAGCTGAGACATTTGAAGCAGCATGTTAGGATCATGTTGATCCACACTGTGACTCAGGCCAGATAGCATGCTCCCTCAGCCCACAGATGCTTCATACTGTATAGACAAAAGCTTTGTTTAAAAAAATAATTGACTTCAGTTTAAGAACTCATCTGCACCCACAGAAACTATGCTCATCAACTTTGCTCCAGCTTTGCCCAAAGCCCATGCTGACCCTGTGTAGGACCTGCCACTTTTGCACAGTGCAGGGAGGACACTCTACAATGTTTCCTAAATCCATGGGCCAGACAGCCTGAATGTCTGTGATTCAAATCGCCACTGCTACAACCTGTCACAGTTTCACTGCTGACTTTTGCTCTCTTGTTCCGGCTGCCTTTGACCTCAGTGCCTAGACACCCATTCGCTTAACTCATATTTACAGGTAAAGCACCCACAGGACAGCACAAGGTCAGTGCAACAGAACTGTGTCAGAGAAACATATGCAAAACTACCCAACACATCTTTGCACTCACCAGGATATGTAGCCCCACAACAAAAACTGGAAATGCGTGGGACTTGCCCGCACACACATCAGGTTATCATATCCATCTCCACGCCCCATTTCTCCTCTGCTTTGCAGGCACCAGCTACAGCAATTACTCAGTCTCTCCTGAGCAGCTGTTCTCAGTGTGTATTTAGCTGCACCGGTTGCCAAGGATTTTAAACCCGGAGACCTTTTGCTATACTTGCACAACAGAATATTTGTTATGGGAATCCAGTGCATGCACGCCCACCCTTTCAGCTTCCACTGTATCCCAATATTGCAAACTGCTTTTGGACCAGAGAAGTCTTGAGAGAGACAGACTACTCTTATAAAAGTAATCTGAAGCTAACACATCCCACACCCACAACCAGCACTGCCAATACCAAACAAATGGTAAATGGCAATAAATGAAAGGGAAGTGTGCTGTAAGTGAAATATTTGCAGACTGTTTCTAAACAACAGTCAGGGACTTCCCAGAGATGTAGAACAGGATCATCTTTTTCCTGATGAAACTAATAAACAAGGGCAGAGAAACACTGGAGGATTCTTATGCACAAGATACATTAGAAAGTCACTGGAAACTATTTAATTAGAATGTAAAGAAAAAATAATTTTTATCATCCCAGGGAAAGTTGTTAAGCAACCTCTGAATGCAGGTGAATTATCTTTCACCCAAAATTACCCTTACAAAATTTGTCATCACATACAATATTATTAACTGCCGCATCTAACACGGAAAGAACTTCTTGCTTTAAAATTCTACTAATTTAAAATTTATCAGTAGATCATCAGCTGCAATAGCAAAGGCCACAGCAATATTGTAAGATAAGTACTTTCCAAGGCTGTGAGAGAGATTTCCTGCAGAAACCTGAAGAGAACTGCACAACAATGGTGCTGTTCTGCATCTTCTCTATGACACGCACAATGTGGAACAGACATCAGAGTCTGTCTTCTGCAAATGTCAGCAACCTCACTGCTTGGTTTCATGTGGGATAACAACTTCTGATATGGTAAAAAATGTTTACAAAAATGTTTTATGTGTATGGAAATTAGGTACCAGTAT
The DNA here is from genome assembly GCA_013397315.1 of Donacobius atricapilla. Taxonomy (NCBI): domain Eukaryota; kingdom Metazoa; phylum Chordata; class Aves; order Passeriformes; family Mimidae; genus Donacobius; species Donacobius atricapilla. Next base: position 58,732 of record WBMY01018589.1, read on the forward strand.
AAGGGCAACTCATTCTTGCTACAAAACCCATGTATTTTTATTGCTGTTACTTTAAATAATTTTCATTTGCAGGTACAGACTGTTTTCCCCCTGGGTTTTAGAGGAAACACTCTCCCATAATTGCTATTAACTCATATTGATCAGCAGCTTATAAATGGGCCATTTGTGTGACTGAACTGCTGCAGTATCTGCTGCCATACTGGAAAGAAAGTTTGATGGCATTTTTCTCGTCCGTGTCCCTGGGAGGTGATGGGTTGTCCTAGTTCACTCTGAGCTCCTGCCAAGGCCTGGGATGACAGTCTCAGAAGAGAATAAATCCCAGAGAAAAAGAATTGCTGGCCTCTTTTTGTACATGATTTATTTGATAGTTTGGAGCACAGAAACATATTCCTTTGTGTATTACTAGCAGAAAATTAATAGCCCTTTTCTTTTGCCACAAGAGCATTAGGTGCTTGCCTCATGGATTCTGCCCCCTTTCTCAGCTTAATTAGCAGGAATGAGTTGAGATGAGAAGCCCTTTGGAGCCTAAACCTTAGCTGATGATTAATGCTTTTGGGACATTTCGGCATGGTAATGTTTTAGACTCTGTTCCAAATATATGAGATGTGTTTACCCTTCTCCAAAACATCTCTGATTCTGTGACATGCAGTGACACGCTACTCATCTATTGGAGCTGCCAATTTTTACAGTTGTGTATGCCTTGCCTTGTAGTACCCTGACACAGGTAAATAAATATCCACTGACACATTAAACAGCTTTCTTCCTGTATTTATCTAAAGCTTTTGTGGTCTGTTCTTGTTGTTCCCTGACACAGGAGTTAATCGATGCACCAAGCAAAGCTGCTTTGACAACTCGCTGCTGAAATGTAAAGCTGCAAAGTACTTAGGAGTTGATCCGACTTTCCTGGTTTAAGGAAGGCTACTGCATGCCTTAATTCAAAATGTCTATAGGAGAACAACTCTTGCCTTAAAGGAACTGAAATCATGCAGCATTGCATAGATGTAGTTACAGAAAGGTACTGACACAAAATAGGTATTTTGGGTACCATTCAGTAAAAAAATTAATTTGGCCAAAATCTACTTCATTTTTTTTTTAATGAAGGTTTGTATGTACTTAAATACGTGAGTTTGAACTGATAGATTTTAAGCAAGTGTGCGAATGAAGCTTGGTACCTACCCTGTCTCTCAGATGTGTTTTGAATCTGATGAGTTTACAAGGTCAAACAGTTCTTACATAGCCCTGCAAAGCCTGCCAGAGAGCTGTCAAATTAGGAGGGTTTTGTTGTTTTGTTTTATTTCTTTAATCTTCATTAATTAAGTTCCCACAGGAGCAAAGGTTTCCATTTTTCAGCACCAACAATTGTATCCTACTCTTTATTAAGTCATTTCAACTATACTGAAAACTGTGAAGTGGCATGAAGGTTTTTGACTGGCTTCCTGATTGCAAATAACATTGATTCTCATCCCAAGTGCATTTGCAATAGAAAAATAATTTGTTGTGAGCATCTTAGTTTTACCTACCTTGCCTACAGTAGGGACTTTTTAAGACAAAAATCTCCAGTCACTGCAAGTAAAACTGAGAAGATACATAGTTAATGTGCTGTTGAAAAAAAGTGAGGTGCCATTAAGTTTTGTATTGGAAATATTATCCAATATTTAATAATAATAATATAATCCAAAATTAACATTTGGAGATGTGATCTTATCAGAGGGAAGGTAAAGCATCTAATTATAGATGGGTTTGTTTATATCAGTAGTGTGATGCTAACAACTCTAAAACACAGAAATAATTTATTATATTTTTTAAAATATGCATAATTGATTTCAAATATAATCACAGACTCGCAGAATTACTAGGTTGGAAGAGACCTTCAATATCATCGAGTCCAACCCACCCCCTAACACCTCAACTAAACCATGGCACTGAGTGCAAATATAGCCCAGATGCAAATTTACTGACACAGAAGACACCATTCTTGTTGTGTGCAAAAGAAGAATTGCTCTTTAAATATAATTAAAATCCTCAGAGAAACTTGTTCAAATATTTAGTGTTTCTCAAGTCTTGCTAAAGTGATGCTGGTTATTTTTCAGATTCTGCAGCTTTCCAACTTTGGGAGACATTTTTGCTGTGAGTGTTGCATGTTCACACAGATATCTCATGATCACTGAGACTGAAATTTAAAATAAACAGTATGGTGGGGGTTTATTCCAATTGTGATGACCACACTACACAGTATATGCAGAGTATCTTGCAACAATGATGTTGTTCCTTCCTCCACCTCTTTAAATATTTGTTAACACTGTCTTTCTGCACATGCTGAATATTCTGTGAAAAAAAACACATTAAATAATAAGAGTATAATGTGTGGGGAGGATGATGGGGGCAGAAAGAGAGGCAGATGACTTAAGAAGCAAGCTGGAGGGAAGAAATTAGATGCTTTCTAGTGACTTCAGGTGGACAGCTGGTCCCCAGCCTGATGCCATCTCTCTCAGCAGGACATGGAGAAATTGCTGGTGGGAACAGATGACAGCGAGAGAAAATGGGTTTCACAAGGGGCTGAGGGGAAGGTGTGTCAGCAAGGGGCAGCATGACAACTGAAGGTTGTGCTGGGGACTTTTGGGTACATTGTACCTCCCAAGACCTGGGGATCCACTTTGGTAATGCCCTCCAAGGCTGAGGTTGTCACCAATAGCAAAGTTGAGGTGGGATGCAGCAAAACTGGGAGCAGTGGGGAAAAGTGATTTGGGGCAATGGAGATGGGGGGGGTGGGGAAAGGGAGGGAAGAGTGAAATTTAAAAAGTGATTGAGAAAGCAAAAAGGAATGGGTAAGAGAGAGGAAGATAAGGTATAGAAACAATGTTATCTGGAGGTACTTGCAGAGCAGCCCAGCACTTGGCCACAGGCTCACAGCACCATCCAGGAGGTCTCAGCCCAACCTCCTGCTCGCAGCTCTGAGGTTAGGCTTAGCTGCTGCTGGCTTTGCCCAGTTGAATCTTGAAAAACTGGGGATCGTCAATATCAGGATGCCTAAACTATGATCGGTTGTCTCACACACACCGAATTTCATCTGTGGATCCACAGCCCAGATGACTGGAGGCAGTGGGGTGCTTTCCCCCTCCAAGAAGCTGGACACACTGGGCATGGACCTTCCTTACCAAAGTTTGCACATTATGGCAATGCAACCCTCCAAAACTGTGTTTGGCATGTCACAAATGACTATTTTAAAGCATGTTATCCTTTCTGCCCTCCCTTGTCCCCGTATCTTAGGTCATCTGATGGACACCGACACAGGCAGGGTTTGTCAGAGGTGAGTGCACAAGTCAGGATCAACCAAAAATTTGCCACTGTTCACCTCACTCTAGCACTTTTCATCAAGCCTTTTCTGCAAAATGAAGGGTAACATACAAGAAAAACAGTATACAAGCCATTTTTGCAAACCAGATTGCCTATCCAGTGTTTCAACTTTAATAAATTGTGACCAATTCATGACTTAACTCATTAAAAATTTTGGTACCTAATCGTGTAATCAATCAGTCAGTTCTCTGCATTTGTCAAATGACCCAGGACTAGAGAGGCCCCATTTTCTTACGTTTCATTTTTGATTGACTGTTTACACAAAAAACTCTGTGATCCCAGTGCCACCACCTCATCCTCAGGCGGCAAACTTTGTGATTTAACTACAAGAAATATAATTTGTGCAGCCATAAGGCAGTAAAAGACCTAAAGACATCAGCAAGTCTAGGCCCTGCATCAAGGCCAGGGAAAATTACACATAAAAATAAACTGCCTAACCTGAAGACCTTTGGCTATTTTAGCTCCACAACCCCCCATGCAGGCTCTTCCACTGCTTCATATCCTTGGGATGTTACTGCAGCACTGTTGGACCTGCAGTCCCCGAATGTTCCCTGATCTTTCCCCTGCAGTGACAATACTCAGCAACTCCTGCCCAGCTGTACCATCTTTCTTTTATCACAGTGATAAAAGTCATCCCTATCTCAACATTTTTTAATTCTAACCTTGTTCCCCTCTGCTCACATCATCTTGTGGCCAAGAGAATCCATGTAAGAGACATCTCGAGCTAGGTGTAAATTACCAGCTCTGTAATCTGGCATGAGATACCAGTGAAGGTGTGGCTGGGTTCTCTCCATGTCAGCCTCCCACAGGCATTCATTCTGTGTCCACACAGACTCTCCTAGGGCTCTGATGCCCTTCAGGGTATCCTTTAATGAATTTTCCTTTGTAGCTATCTAGTTATTTTTACAAATAGTGTCAAACTTAGTATCTGAAAAAAAAAAAAAAACATGCCAAATTCATTTGACAATAGCCAATAATTTCATATTCAAGGGGAATAATACAGACTTCTGATGCCAAAAGTGACAGTTCTTTAGAAAATAATAAAAAAGGTTGGTTAAGGCATCTTGTGCCCACATTAGTTAGACAATTTACTCACTGGTTTAGTAAAATTAGATGAATCCACTCCTATTTCTGCTATAATTTTCAATCCCTGTCATAGAATGATAACAGCTGAAGTAGTGTCTCAGGCTTGGAGAAGATGAGATACTTTCCAAGTGCTAAGAAAACAGCTGATGAAAGAGTTACTTGTTCCATCCAAAAATACACTATGATACTCAATTTGAGGCAGCCATTTTCTATCCAGAATACCGAACTAAATGTAGAGGTGTATTTAGTGCAAAACTTTGTTTCTAATTTTAAAGAGTTACTTTGAGGGTAGGTTTTTTTGATGATTGTTGTGTGGGTTTGTTTTGGCTGATTTTTTCTTTGGGTGGTTTGGGGGTTTTTTTGCTTGATTGGTTGGTTTGATTTGGTTGATTACTGGGATTTTTTTCATGGTAGAGAGTGTTGTTATTTTCATTTTGACTTCATAGTGTTCCAGAAAACAATAAGCTTCTGATTCTCTTTCCTTCCCCTCCCAAAGTATTTGTTCAAAAGAAGGAAGAAACAACTACTTCTACTGTGCCAGCACTTTAGATATGTAGAATAATGTGTAGTTGACATATTTCATCACTAGAGGGAAACCATTACAGTGCTCTTCTCAGTAATGCTGGTAGGCACATTGTTCTCAAGAGTTGCAAAATGTGCAACAGGTTTCAGTTGGGATGCAAAAGTCAGCACCTGCCCCAGGCTCTGATCCAGCCCTCAAATCCCTGAGGGTGACCCACATGCCTGTGAGAAAGACAGAAATGAAAGAGAAATGCTAGAGAGGGAGCAAACTTGATTTTCAATGCTGTCTCTTTGGGATTTTATAGTACATTTTGCCTTTGACTTCGTTTGGTAGAAGTCAAAGTGAGTAAGTGAGAGAATTTCTGGTGTGAATGTTTAATTTCAAGATAATTTTGACTTCTCTCCCCAGAAACATCATTTACACTGTTTTTACAGTGACCTTCTGAGAGGAAGCACTACAGAAATAGGTATTGCATATGTATCTGGCATTAATTAGGTATTTAGTCAAATACTCATTTTTAATAGAAGAGTTGCCACAATTCAATTCTTACTTTTTTTCCCCCTTTTTAAATAGTTCGGTGTTCCTTACTCTTCAAATATTTAATCTAAATATCAAGATATCTCAAACCCTGAACTTGATGCTATGAATGAAAGAAATAATAAACAGATTTCTGAATGATTTCTTGACAGACAAATCCTTACTTTTCCATCCATGCTTTCAGGGTTTTTGTTTTGCTTTTCTTTCCTCTCCCTTGCAGTACTACACACCAGTAACTACTTTGCTGCTCTGGCATCCTACTCACAGATGCTGAAAGATGGAATAAATCTTTGGGTTGACACAGGGTTACATTGACATATACTGGGATCACCCTAAGCTCTGATCAGGCTTCTATATAATTTCCCAATTATATTATTCCTTTAACCCACTGCAAAGTGATTTTCATCTTCTTACACAACTTTCTTTGAAGGCAGTTGAGCATTAGATTACAACATTTTCAGGCTTCACAGATGACTGCCTGAACCTAAGCCTCATTAAACTCTCACAGATCGGACTGAAGGAACACTTGGTATAGTTCTAGTTTTGAACAGCTGTCAAAACCATCCAACTTTCAAAGTTTCTTATTCTGTTCCAAAAACTGGAGTATCTCTCAGTTTGCATGTTGAAAAACCAATACACAGTAATGCATCATGTGTCCCAGGAGGCTTTTTCTCCTAATGGTGCTTCATCTTCTATGAACAAATACTTCTAGAGACATATTACAGCCACTTAAAAAGGACTTAGATGGGTTTTAGGTTCTCTTTCTAGATAACGGCAACTAGAAGAGAGAGGAACAAGATGAAGGAGAACAGGAATAGAGGGAGGAAAATGTAATCAGGTTACCAGCAACGACTGATAAACTCACACTAATGGAGTCACCAACACCCTGCCTCCACACTGTCTTGACACTGTCCTAGGTCACCGCCTCTGTCTTGTTGCTGCAGGTAACTTTTTGCTGTGCAGGCAGGCAGGACTTCTAAATTTACCTGGTTTGGAATAAGAAATACAAAAAACCCAAGAACTCAAGACTGTTTCTAGAATTTTTTTCCTGCAAGAAATAAGTGTCTTGGGAAAAAGAAATTAACTTGCAGAAGTCTTCAAACAGTGGCCCCTAACTCACATGGGTCAGCTGCTCTGTAGCTGATTTAATTGCTTTTAATGCTTTAGAATTTAATTCTGAATTTAGAATTTAAATGCTTTAGAATAGCAAGATAAATAATTCTCTCTACTAGTTGATTTAGCCAAAGTGTCCTCTGACAAATTTCATAGTGATGCTTTTGGTATGAACCTTATATCCTCAGCCTGGAGCCAAGTGGTAATTACCTCTTTCAGTAATTGTTTGCATACACATGTATATACGTACACAAACACCTAGAAAAACCTCAGTCAGAAGGATCCTCCTGATCTCATCTAGTCTGATCCCTGCTCAAAGCAGGGCCAACCTTGAAGTTAGAGTCAATGTTAAAATTAGATCAGATCGCTCAGGGTCATGTCTTGTCAAGTTCTGATTATCTCCAAGGATGGAGATATATGCTCTTTCCATAATAAACAAGTGGCTTAGATCTGGAGCACAGACAGCTCAAGGACTTAACCTTTTGGGGTTTATCTGCAAAATAAATTAAGGACATTAGTGGAAGGGATCATGTAAAAGCATAGACACTTCATCCCATTCACTAGACCCAGACCTGGGCTTCAATTATAATCTACTGCTCTGATGATTAATTTTGCTTTTGCAATTGCAGTGTTCTACTCTCCCCTAATATCACAGTAATCCTAGGTATTTTTTCCCTTAGGAGAAAAAAATAATTAAATTATATACAGGTGTGCAATTTAAGAGTTAAAATTATAATTGCATCAAGATGTTTCCTTTTAGGTTCTCTCTCACCCACAGATGCTAAAACACTTTTACTCATTAATAGATTCTGGCAATCAAACAGTCCAAAGTTTTATTGGCAGGACTGAACTCTTTTGCAGTTTATCAGTGATGAACCTTTTCAAAGAGCTATAAAAGTAATTAGTTAGGCTTTTTAATAAATTACCTGGGGGAAAAAATCTTTTTCACCACCTCAGAGTTGTCAGTAAGCAAAATAATAAAATCAATTGATGAAAATATAGGTTTGCTTCAAGGTAAGTTTCAAAATGTGACATTAGATCAGTTCCACATTTATTTTTGGAAAGCTATGCAAAATTTTGATATTTTGCATTATAAAATATAATTATTTAAAAACATGATTTGAGAAAAAACTAGCACAGACAATGGTTTAAACATGCAAAATATTGAATAGCTATGTTAATTTTTTCAGATAGGTAGGACCCAAGTGAAATATAGGATGAGACTGGAAAACAAGGGCTACTGTAACTTATGTCAAAGTAATTTCAGATGTCTTTTACCCTGTGAAAGGTCTCTCTGTTCACCAGAAAAGATTGCTGAGCCCATGGAGACATTCCCCTGTCTCCATTCTTTATCCATCATAGTCATGGCCACTGCAAAGCTCTAACCTATGAAGATGGGCTCGTACTAATGTGTTGATTTGTAAACTGGGCTATATACCACCCTGGCACAAAGCTGACACCTCCAGCAGAATGGAGCTAAAGCCACCAGTCCCTGTCTTTCAGCACTATCAGGATCAGCAGCATGCTTTAGAGCATTTTTCCCCAAATGAGGAAAAACCTCCAGATTCCTTCTCCCTTTACCCACCCCTCTCATCTCTTAGAAGAAACGTTTAGCCTCACCAGTGCAGCACACTGGGCCTCAGCCTGCCTGTGCCCTCAGAAGATACCAAGGCCATTGATTCCTCCCAGATCATGCCCTCAGGGACTTTACACAGAAGAACATCTATTTTATGGTTCCTATGATCAAGGTGTCAATCTGCTCAACCTGGTTAATTCCTGGGAATTCTCTGGATACACATATAGATGGTACTGTAATCACTCAGAAGTCAGATGGGAAAGTTTTTTTGTGGATACTTAGAGGCAACACCTAGACATGGTTTTAGGACCTTTAGCATTTGTCCTGTGCTTAGTCTCCAGCTTCCTAAAGCTAAAATCTAAAGCAGCATCAGTCATAATCTTACCCAAAAAATCCCCAACTTAGAAATTGGGTTGATCAAGAAATGAAATGGGATAAAGTTAAGAATATCAGTTATTGAAACAATAGCCAAGATTGTTATGAAATGAATGAAATTTTCCCTCTTGCCCAACCATATTAAAATATACTGTCTGTAAAAACTTAGTCATCAAACCCAGAAAGGAACCCATGCCTCTTTACAAAGCTGACATGGCAAGGGGATACTGGCAGGTAACCCATGTTGAACTTAGGCCAAACAGAGAGAAAAGAGCCTTATCTGGTATTGCCAGAGCAAAATTCATCTTGCTACCCCTGATAGAGGCCAGCATTTTTCAAAACAGTTCCAGCCCTCCCTGCCTCTCTTTGAGGACGCCATGATTTGGTGGCTCCTAACACAGGGTTGGGGCTTTAAGTATGGACCTGAGGCTACAGAGAAGGTCTAGCTTCAGGCAGGACCTCCACCACTGTCCCAGTGCCAAGGACAGGACAAGGGATGAGGTTACAGAGGTTAATTGAGGGTGTTGAGAAGGCATCAGGGGCTGACCAGTAGGCTGGCACCTACAGAGGCCCCTGGACTCACTTTCTTGTGAGGGCTCCCACACCAACCAGCCCAAGGGGGATGGTTTGCTGGGTCAGGGGCTCATCCTGAGGGTAAGGTGGAGGTCCAGGAAGAACCTGAGAACACATGCATGTGGAGCCATGGGCTTAAGCTGGGTATCAGACCCTGCAAAGCCCAATGCAGCAAGGTGACTGAGCTGGCCAGGGTTTGCTGGGCTGAACTGTGGGCTGCTCTCTGTAATTAGCATCACAACATTTCACCACTTAAGGCTACACATGATGCCTAGACCAGGATTAGATTTGAGATAATTTTTCAGGACAGCATGCGTACCCAGGTTTTTAAAAACAGGTTGTCCAGCACACTCTGCAGACACCCATTAAGCCAGAACAGCTCCTGCAGGTAACAGGACACAAGGCTTTGCTTTGGCTCTGTAGGGCTTTGGGATGGAAGTTTTGCCTTGCCTGAATTTGCCTAGACCTGCTTGAGGCTTTCCTTTTACTTGGTTTGATTTGTTGCTTTAACAGCCATTTTTCTACTGACCAAGTAGCTACACTGAACTCGCATTGTTTGCCTTCCAAAGGTACAACCACGGCTTTTACACAGAGAGTAGCAACATGCAGCTCTTGTGTGGAGCATGAAACTTTTCCAGTCTTAGCAGCATGATGCAATGCAGGCCTGGTATAAGAGAAAAGGCTGCAAAGGTGGGCTCCTAAGAGGTGCTGCAGAGAAGAACAGGCACAGGATGTTGGAGACAGGGCATGGGCTGATGCTGAGTGCTGCAGGGCTATAATCAGCACACAAAGAAGTGCTGACCTGGAAGCTGAATAAAACCCATCTTGGGAGAAATGAAAAAAAAAAAAAAACAAAAAAACCCACAAAAACCAACAACCCAAAAACCCCCCAAAACATACTATATTAGATAAATTAAAATCAGATGTAACACCAAACTTCAGATCAATGAAGGAACAAAAAATCACAAAAGGTGCTGAGAAATATGAGTATGACCTTAAGTGGATCCTAGAGGAGGAGAAGGAAGAAGAAACCACCATCACCATACTTACCCCACTGAAGGACTCTGAATGCTGCTGTCTGGCCATACCCGCTCCCCCAGGCTGAAGCCATTGGCCCAGAGGAACAGTGGAAGAGTGGGTGGGACACCAGAGGAAGGGGGGAGAGCCTACACCATGTCTACATAACAGTTTTGACTGTATTATTATTATTACTGAGGCTTTCCATAAATAGTTTTGAAAAACAAACAAACAAATGGACCTGCAGAATAACAACTTTTCTATTAGTCTGGTAAGACTTCAGTTACACTAATGCTAAGAGTTAGAGTTTGGTTTAAGGTTGGATTCATAGCTCAGGTTTGGAGAGTTTTTTCAGAAGAGCTTGGGCTGCAAAAGGGCTGTCAGGTGTTGCTGAACTAAACCCATGCCAGTCACTGTAATCCCTTCACATCTGTAGCTACGTTTTTGCATGTAATCCCGACTCTAACAAAAGCACTGATCCGTGTTCAGTGACCCTGTGCAGAGGCAAAGCTCAGCAACCTTTGGAGGCATCAGCTGAAAACTTATCCCACGACCACCACCTTTTTTAACTTATCAGTTGCCTTGGTATATCCCAAATTCCAGCTATGGCCAGGCTGTGGGTAAGGATGATGGCTCAGGCTGCTATCTGTGAGCAGTAGGCTGGAGCTGAGTCTAACTGGTACCTCCAGCACTCCCTCTGCTTCCCAGCTGCTCTGTTGCTTCTGCCTAAATCTGGAGGCTTGGAGCTTAGTAAAGGCTGATGCTGGGCCAACAGGCAGGGAAATGGAGAGAGGCTTCCCATGGAGACCGCAAAACATTCCACTATCCCCAAAGCAGTCTGTTTTCCCTTGGGCTTCCTGCTCTCTGGTGTCTCTGAACTTGGCTGAGGTCTGAGGGAATACATAACTCTGAACATTTTTCCTTCCAGTTTGGATACTGGACTATGACAATGGCTCTTAGGCAAGAGAAATAGTTAATTAAGCAGTGAACCTCTGAATGCAGTTGTCATGCAACAGGGTCAATTTAACTCTTTTTCCTTGGACTCTGTCCTGAGCCTGTTGCCTTCACATAGTCCAGAAGGACACAAAGTTCAAGTAAACAAAAGATTATTGGTCTGCTTGGGCAACTGGGATGGACAGGAAAGATAAATTAAACTGCCTGGATAACCATAAAAAGATTGATTGTAGCTGCTAGTGCAGGGCAGGGATAGAGAAAGGATAAGAGGTTTATCCAAGTTTTGTGGTGACAAAAGACAGAAAAGGCAAGAACAAAGCCTTTTCCACTTATATTTATATGAAAATTATTCAACACATAGACACTGAGTTAAAAAATTTACTGAACATGTAGGAGGAAAAAGTTTCTTATCATTTCTTCTCTTTTTAAAAAGAAATCAAAACCAAATGTAAAGACCATGCTTACTTAAAAAAAATCAATCACCTTATATTCTTTTCTGTTTATACCCTTCAGGTTTAAAAATAATTTTCTAAGATAAAAAACTATTTTTGACCTGTCACTAAACTGGAAAAATAGATCTTAAGGAGGTTTTCCACATTTTTTTATCATTAAATGTTTCAGTAATTTTTTACAGACAAAAAGATCACACTAATTCAAAATGTTAGCTTCATTATGTCTCTGCAGTTAAGCCCACAGCCTGACATAACTATATTCCTCATCCCCACAGAAAACCCTTTTGACAGTTAATCAACTTAACAAGACTTCTGCAAGGATCCCAGCATATGGTCCCTTAGCACAACTTCGTGATGCCTTACTTCTAAGGTCACTGAATTTCTCCTCATTAACATCTACTTGCACGACACAGCTGATCCTGGCACATCTTCAAAAGAACCCCTCAAAGCCCTCAGGGAAGTGTTTGCTCTGAGAGCTTAGCGGCCTTCAGAGTTGCCTGTGAAAGGGGTCTTGCAAATAAAGCCACAGTAGCAGAAAAGGAAGAATTATGGAAACACAAGAGGCAGCCCTGAACCATCATCCTTATGACCCAACCCACTACAGCCAGGCATGTTTAAAAACCTTCAGCTGTAGCTTTTAAACCCTCGGCCACAGAGGAGTCAGTGAATGCCTTTAGCCAACACTGGCAAGCATTGCGGAAACACACAATACATGATACGAATCTTCTGTATTGAGTGTGCAGCACTTTTTCCTCCTCTGAACCCCAAGTACTTAAAAACAATAAAATCCACTAGGAATGGAGGAATCTTCCAAAAACTCCCCTGGACACAGACCAAGCCCCTCCATGGCTGAGAGCCCTGTTATTTCAGCAAGGTCAGAGGGAGTTAGCCTGAACTTATGGTCACAAAGCATTTGGCCCAACATTTGTTAATGGCAGAGTTTGCTTCTGCCTCTGCCTATATTTCAGTTAAAGGCACAGCAAAACTGGGACTGAGTGGGGTGTTTATACAAATCCCCCAGCTGCCCCTGCGCATGGCATGCTCTGCATCACCCTGCTGGGCACGAAAAAGCTTTGAAAGAGGGAAACACTACAGTGGAACTCACAAAAAGCCATGAAATTCCATATGGTATAGATATGAAGGAAAAAAATAATTAATCAGCTCAGTCTCTTAGAAAACCTTTTGTTCCTTACTGTTCACATTGTCTGGCAACAGAATAGCTCTATGTTTGGGCTGAGTTCTTTGTCTTGGCTGTACTTTGGCACAGCTACAAAACCCAGATGCTGGTTTTGCTCTACAGGAGAAGGCATTAAGGACTCAAAAGGATGCGGAAGAGAGCTAATCATTATTAAGTAAAAGTAAGAACCGAAGTTTTCAAAAAGAAAAGAACTGTTCAGTGCTCAGTACTCACAGATGAGCAGTTAAGTCTGAGAATTCGATTTATAATGAGAGCTTTCCCTTTTTCAGTTGTTAACATACATCTCCATATATTCAGCTAAATAAACAATTGGCAAGATTTCAGCAGCACAGAACAATAATCCAGCTAGGCTTTGGCATTAACCAACCTTAGGACTGACTTTAGCTCAGTGAATCTGCTTACTTTGCTCAAGTGTTTCTAATAAATACTGTCTTTCATGTCTGTGCCTCCAAGAAGTGCACCTACCTTGGCACTAGGTTTCAAGAAGGTTGGAGTATAAATGGAAGAAGGGGGTGAAGGTGACCTTGTTTTACCAGCACAAGGCATCCTGTGAATGCAGCTTCACTAGTACAAAATATCTTTAAACTGAGCCAATGGTGGCCATTTCAGAGGGACCAATGTGGTCAATGCGACAAAGCACTGCCAAAAGGCTCAGCATGAGGATTTACTCTGAAGTCTGAGGAGGCAGCAGCAGCCAGAGTATGGCAGCTTAGCACAGTACAGGAGCAACACGGGAGGGGTCAGACAGGAGGACTGTTACTACCCAAGATAACTTCAGAGAACCTCTGCATTTGAAAATCAGAACTGGTGAAATGTTGCAGGGCACTCAGAAAGTGGCATAAGAAAAGCAACTCCTATTAATTGAGAAGGGTTTCTAAGAGTTTTCAAATCTATGTGCTTTGTCTTTGATGTCCATTGTCTGGAGCAAAACTTACTTTCATTTTACCAATTAAAAACTGTTAAAATTGCACTTACCTTTCTCATTTTTTTTCTATTACCAGCAATTTAAAGAGCCCTGGTGAGTTCTATGCACCTTACTATTTTGCTATGCTATTTCTCATTGCTGAACAGCCTGGTGACATGTTAAGTCATAATTAAAAACTAGAGGACCTTTTGGAACCTTCCTTTTGTCTTTTAGAGTGGAAATCAAATCAAGTTCTCACCTTGCAAAGTCATAGAATGTACCCTATGAAATTTTTATTATTAGAGCAGAGATATAAAATGCCTGTACTCTGACTTGGGCACATTAAGTTGTAATAAAAAGGCTCACAATATTTCATGAAATGGAGGAACTGGGAAGAGGATGATAACGAGGGTATATGGTCTACCTTCCACTAAGGTCTGAGCCACCTAAAGAAAAGCCACTAAAACTTGGTCTGATATTGCTTTCTCTTTATGCTGTTTATAGTGTAACACATTGATAAAGATATGCTAATTTTTGTTGTACACATAGGAGACAAAATTTGTCATATGCTGAGCAGCTGCTTGTGGCCCACACATCCTACAAGGATTTGTGGCCTACACATGACTGATTTATGCAACAAGGTGCTAAAAATACATATACCTAAGCAAATGCATTTCTGGAAGAAGACTGTTCTTTTTCAGGGCATTTTGATGGCACTTTGTTGCATAGACAGGGTTGATCCCTCTAAAATCAACACTGTTGCCTAAGTTTAAAGTTCCTTTGAAGTTTTAAATTAAAAATAGAGAAAGTATGTTTATAATATAGAATATAATTTTTGTGGAAATCCTGTTTTCTTCATGATCTTCCTGGTCACTGATCTCCAGAGTTAACATCTGAGCCAGGATACGACCGATGAATAATAGAAATCATGATATTTGTATGACATTTTCAAAATCTCTAAGTCCTTTTTCATTATGTCAATAAAGCAAGTATTAAAGTAAATTTAGCCTTCTTCTAATAGCATTGTACTAGTGAATTCAAAATAAGAGTATTAAGGGAAGTTTTCCCAGAAGACAGAATTATCAGAGTGCTGTGTGCTAGAAGAAATAGGACGTTTATCACGTAGTCCCCTGGCTCACTGTTCAATAACACTGCACAGCACAGCACACAGCGGCACTACCTCACAGCACTCACACTCCGGGGCTCCGTCCATGCTTAGCTTCAAGACAAAGTTTGCTGCCACAATTCATTCCATACTTCTGATTTTTAATTGTGCTGGTAGTTTACTTCGTAAACAAAAGAAAAATCTAACAGATGTATAAACTCGTATTTATGAAGGAATTTACACTCATCTGTTGGTTTGCAAGCTGCATTACTGACACCCTTTTCAACAGTGTTACTAGAACTCCTCAGCACTCCAAACAAAATCAGAATCTATTTGCCCAGGGTTTTCTCTTACACGCGGGAGTGAAGTCCCTGCAGCAATGCATTTAAAATACGTAGATTTTTAAAGTACAAAAGGAACGTAGTTTGATGACTTGTTTTTTTAACCCTATGCTGCTACAGTTATTTTTTTTAACTGCGTAACAGCAGTTAAAAGTAGGAAGGCCACCTATTTTTAAGGGATTCATAATGAGCTTGTGATGATTTCAAGAACAAACTGAAAGGTTCCCACATCAAAGTGTGTGACAAGTCTGGAGCTGCATTCTCACGTTTCAGGCAAACCAGAAGTGAGGCCCAGCAGAAACCAGTGAGGTTACGCCTACAGGAATGATGCAGACTTACCAACAGTCACTCTAAACTAGGCCAGAGTCTGCCTAGGCTGTAAAACTTTGTCCAAGAGCCAGGATAAATATTCAATCAGTTCATCTGTTCCAGTAGAAACAGCAATTCATAGCAGAGAGGAAAGAGCAAAAATCTCTGCACTTAGCAGTTAGGGCACAAAGCTCAGAAAGAAAACTGTGGACAATAGTCCTTGTTTCACAGGCTGTTTCTCTTTTCTTCAGCCACCATTCCTGCTCTTCCTCACCTGCTAACATTTATTTGAAGACACCAATTTACTATATGAAAAAATGTTATTTGTTTTGAAGAGTCTGATCCTGTAGATGTGTGTTGTACGTGATCTGAGACACAATCCCACATCAAGACTCTCCTGGGACCTTGAGGCAGGATAATCTCGTGTGCTCAGGCTGGCACATCCAAGCTTGAGCTTCTCAAGCCTGTGATTAACTTGCCTTCAGCAAACAATCCTAATTGCAATGAATTATCTTGCATGTAACCAAGACTAAGAGCAGCCCACCACCAGGAGCTGCCTGAGAGCAGCAAGTTAGCTCTAAATCTGCACACCCCAGTTTGTATTCTAGTAACTTGTTCATCTATATCCTCATGCCTGAAGATGTCCTCATGACAACAAAATACATAATAATCTGTATTCTCAAATGTCTTTGTCACTTCCATAGGGTCAAAAAGTAGTTCTAGAGAATCACCTAAAACAAGGTGTTCTCATTCCGACCCCGGAAGCTGTGACTGCTCAAGTACAAACTTCCCTTGAGTGTTTTTAAATTGCTTGTCCTCCTTATACTGATACAGAGAATGTTATCAACTGTAACACCACTCTGAAAATGGATCCAAATAAATACAAGATGTGAATCCACTCAGTTTACAAACAAAAGGATATATTTTTTGGTTTCCAGGGACCAGCCCACCACCCTGCTTCTAAGGCTTCTAAAGCAGCAGGTTAGACTCTTCTTTCATGTCTACCCTCAAGCACCTATGCAGAAAACACACCTTTTATGGATATCTCTGCAACCCACGTTAAGATGAGTGGCACTAAAAGCATCAAGTGCCTTTAGAAATCTGTGACAGGAGAATGACATTTCCTTTTTGAAAAAAAGTCATTTAGGAAAGCACACCCCTTGCTTGGCTTACCTTTTCCTCTCTATTCCTGCCCTTCTAAACGTTGAAGCAGTTTCCAGAACACATTTTCCAGTGCTGGCAGGTAAAACCCCTATTAATTTCAAACGATACATGTCTGGTTTTATCCAAGATCTAAATAGAGACACAGTGCAGTGCTCTCACCCTGAAATAGGATCAATCAGGTTTATCCACAAGCAAAAATTTCCGTGGTAGTTGTGCTACTGGGTACCGTTCCTGGACTCTGGAGGTCTGCAGGAGTTCTCCAGTGCTCTGTCCAGAAACACCAAAAAACCTTGCCTGAGGCTTTCCTGTTCCTAACTCTTCTTGCCTGGCAGTGCTACTTTCAGTGAGCAGAACTGACAGCCATGGGCAGTACTTATGCTGTGTCTGCCTAAGTGCAGCAAACTGTTTAAGCACAGGCACAGGAGTTATACACGGGATAAAAGTAAAAACCTATTCCCTTACATGAATTGCACTGCAGTGCAATTATGTCTATTCTGAGCTTTGTTTTAGCAGCATCAATAGGGACCATTGCGTGTTCCCACATTTAGAAAGTCACATTTTATTGTCTCCACTTTAGAAAAACCTGCAAAGAAAATGTCAAGGATTGCTTTATGCACACTCCTATATGTAAGAAGACTAAGAACAAGTCTAACTAGTTTTCAGAAAGAGCAGAAAATCCAGCATTAATCATCTACCAAGATCCAACGTTCCAACATTTTCTCATTAATTCATGTGCTTGTCTGCCCACCTACTTAAAAACTCAAAATATTTCAACACATAATGAATAAATCACAGGAAGAAATGTAATGAAGTACAAAAGCAAAGTGGAATTCAAATGTGTCATTCATCAGTTACTAGCTTCACCATAGATGTGGACAGGCATTAGAGCTAAGCATAGAAGTGCCTGAGACTCCTCCTGCTTCTTATTCCTTCTATGGCAATTCTGAAATCCTTTTCTATATTCAGGAGAAAATACTGCAATAGTATTAATGTTCTCTTACTTTGTGCACACTGATATAGCTCATTCATTCCCACTGAGCTTCAGTTAAGTCATTGCCAGCCTTGCAGAAAATACAGGAAACAGTTTTGCTTCAAATGCCCATGAATTTATAGACACCGTTTTACCCTCACTAGTCAAACATACAGAAAATAAAAATAGCACCTTTGCATTTTTTTTGTCTCGGAAGAAAATTTGTGATCAGCTTCCATTTGCCTAGCTTACACCCCCTTGCCAGCTTCTCTGTAGCATTCTGCAAAATCCTGACTGCAGCATGATGACTAGGGAAAGGCATCAGACCAGCGTGGCAGAGCAAGGAAGCCAGAGAAAGGAGCAGCACACTACTTTTCCTTGTCATCTCAGAGGGAGCAAGTGAACAAGTTGTGCTGGCTTTACTCCACAGACACCAAGAAGCGGCCAAGGCCATCTCCATTTAAGGGGGAGCTTCCCATCTCTGTGCATTCTTGTAAACAACAGAGGACAGGCAAATAAAGGCCAAAAATGCAATGCCCAAATAATTTAAGGCAGTGTAACATTACAAGGATGTACAAGCAGGGTTGTATAAGTAGACAATGAAAGATGGCAACTGATTTAAAGCATCAACCACTAAAGCCAGCCTCTTTAAACAAAAATTAGTATTTATTATCAGATAATTAGAGCAAATACTTTCAGAGTGGATCTGTGGACAAAGGATCTTGTTTTGAGAAGAAAGCAGACTGTCAATTCTTTTCTTATCACTGTCAGACTGTAAAAACATTGACTACCCTTAATTCACTTGCTTTTACAATAGCACAGTCATTCATT
Organism: Donacobius atricapilla; assembly: GCA_013397315.1. Taxonomy (NCBI): domain Eukaryota; kingdom Metazoa; phylum Chordata; class Aves; order Passeriformes; family Mimidae; genus Donacobius; species Donacobius atricapilla. Next base: position 77,114 of record WBMY01018589.1, read on the forward strand.
CCTCACCACATTCATATATATTTTCTCTTCTATTCATACTCAAAAGCAAAAGTCACATAAAAAGTTCTATACAACACCTCTAAGGAAAGCAGCACTAACCTTAGGAGTATTAAAAAGGAAAATAAGCCTAATCATTTTTCTAGTTTAGGTGTATCTCCATTTACAAAATTAGTTTACATTTAAAAACCAAAAGGAATGTATATCTCTAGGGAACAACTTGTATCCACACCAGTGGAGGGGAGCAACATCCACATTAGCATTTTTACTTGTATCACTTATTGAAGCACTGCCTACTTACCTGTACTCACCATGCTTTTGGTTCACATTGTGGAAACTCCCTGCACATGCCAGCTTGAGTACTTTTACATGGGACTGAGCTTCCATAGTTACTCCAAGGTATTGCATGAATATCCAGTATACAGGACCAAAACAGAGCTACATGATATTAAAGCTCCAACAAAACCAGCATGGGAAAAAAAACATTTCACATTACAGATCCACCTTAATTGCACCGCTCCATCTGCTGATGTGGACATACCTATCTGTCTGAAATTCTTGGAGTGGGGAAGCTAAGCTTTCTAAAGTTGCCCTTTTTGTTTTTTTGCCTTGCCTAAATTTATGGACTCAAGTGGCACTTTAAAAATGAAACTTGATTTGTGATTCTAAATACCAACTCTGAGTTATTATATTCTTTTTAAAGGTTATCTATAAAAATACCAATAAAGCTTGAAGTTTTAAACTCTGTTTCACCACATTCAGAGGGAAAGCCATGGCAAAAACAGGACAAAAGTTAGTGCTTGATATGAAGGTGATGGGAGCTACTGTAAATGCACTTCTGAGAAGTGCCCCAATAGGACATCCCTTTCAAGGCCTTCAAAGAATTTAGAAATGAAGGTGTTTGAGCCAGCAGGTGTACGTAATTAAACTTTTATTCATGATCGTTTACATATGACTAAAAATGTTCACCACAAAATGCAAACTTGTAGTTATCTTGTATTCAGCAGTGAAAACAGTTGCCTCTTCATAGTAAAGCACCATAGCACATCACAGAAGAGTCAGAAATAGATTTCATTTATCAGTTTTTCCCCTTACAATGTACTTGAAAAAGTTGAAGATTTTATCAAAGGCTAAAAGTTGCAGAAGAAATTCTACAGTCACCTGAGCGTTTGGCAGGAACAGTACTATTTAGTAGCAGTTGCTTTTTTCTGCTTTTTTTGAAAAAAAAAGAGCTATTTTTCACAAAAAATGAGACAGACATAACTGGGCCAAACATTGAGTTTCGTATTTCACCTGAATTCTTCAATGGGAGACAAACAGAACAGTTTGCTAGTAGTTTGCTATAGTTGTAGACCTACAGCTGTAAGAGCAGTGGTCAGAAAAATGGAAAAAACACTACCTCATTATAGTTGATTGGTAGAGCCCAACCCACTTCCAGGCACCTATAACTCCACTCAGTTTTATTCATTACATTTAACTTGCATTTCATTCATACTACATTTAAAAAGACAACATGATTTTTTTAAGTTAAGTTGTGTACATGTACACAGTTTTGGTAGTCTTTTAAAGCTGTAAAATGTATACATAAAGAGAGTCCTAATGACCCTATTACAGATTAAAGAGAAATAGCCAGAATCAGTGTTACATACAAAATAATATTCTACCACAGAAACCAATACAGTTATCAAATAATTCATTAGAGAATAAAAGTGTTATACAAAAAGAGAAATGGTGCCTTTTTATCACTTCACAGCAGCATATAAGAAGGCAACGTTAAGAAAAGTGCACAGCAGAAAAAGAGTTGTTTCGTTTTCCAAAAAACTTGATTTTTTCTTCAGACATTAGGCATTTGTCCAGGAACACATGGAGTTAGGATTGCTTATACTTTCTCCCAGAGAATGTATTCTCCTCTTGCATAAATTCTCAGTAAGGTGCTTACTCTGACATGTAGGAACGATACATCAGGGCCACGATAATCGCTGCTATTGCTGGAATCACCCAGTTGGACCACGAACTAAAGGGAAGTTTTTGAAAAAGCATTTTAGGAAGTGACAACCAGTAAGTTATCAAAGAAACAAACAAACAAACAGTCATTGCTTAAAGAAGTCCTTCCTCCCCAGTCCAACAAATACTTCAAATTCAGGGCAACAGAACACCTGGATTGGTCAGTAATTCTCTAGACAAGGGAAGAAGCTTGTACAGTAAGGCTTTGTACTAGAGCTTACAAGAAGTTCGCTTACTAGAGAAAAGTCAAACCCTAGGCACATCTAAAGTCATAGTGTACTGTCCAGAACGTCATTCATTTAAAAGCAATTTAAGTAGCAGCATCACAATTGTCCTAGAGTGACTTTATGATGCTTGTATCCCCAACTGTCTGTTCTGTATATTGTATTCTGTATCTTTAAGACTGATTNAACTCCCCACCCAGAGGGTCACAAAAGAGTCCTCTGAGGTTTCAGCAGTAGGCAATTGTCAGCAGGATATAACTTCACAAAGTTTGATTCAGTGGTATTCCAAAGTGTTTTCCAAGCCCCTCCCAATTCTGACAGATCTTCCTTCTTATACACAGAATCCTCTTAGATTTTCCTTAGATGCATCAGCAGTAGCAAGTTTTAAAAGCAAGGCATCCATGTCAGTAAAATAGTTGGCAATGGCACTAAGAGTCTTCCCTTCACGTAGTAGACTCCAGAAATAAAGGCCTGTGCAAAACAAACCATTTGGTAGATACTGACACCTGTCAATATGAGAAAAGTATCTACCTAGTAAGCTGACACACTTGTAAAGTGGTACCAACTCGGACTTTGCATAGAACAGAAATTTTTATGCACCACCCCCTGACAGCTCAGGTTCCAACAGATAAAAGCTATTCAGCTTGTTAAGCTTCAGAAAATCATGAGGAACTTCGAGTTTGACATCAAATGTCATACTGTACCTGGAAGTAGACTGAACAGTGGTAATAAGAGTTTCCTGGAAAGCAAAGCATAAGAAGATATTTACTTCAGGAAGACAACCCTCTCCCATCTTAACAAGCCCCACATTTTCTCAAAACTTATCACGTGAGACTAATTCAGAAACAACTCAGTGCATGCATTTGGGAAGCATTTTCTCCTAATTCCAACAGCAGGTCTGTTGTATTATAAGCTAGCTAGTAGCAGTTTCTACAGCCAACATCGCATCAAGTTCCTAAAACATTATCAACAAGATTTTTACTGCAAGTTTACTATGAACTTTAACCTCGGGTTACATTTGAAAAGTTTCAGTCATCAGTAAGACAAAAATCCTTTCCTTGACTAAAATCAAATTGAAAAAACTTGGAATTAATTCACAAATATTTTTAATATCAAAACTCATAAAGAAAGCTACTAATTTACAAGTCTTATTAAACTCAGCGGTTTTAGTGTGGTGTTTCAGACAGTGTAAGAACCAGTCAAACTGTTATAGCTGCTCCTGATACTGATTTGGACTTCTTGTTCAGTTTCCACAGAAAAAGCGGCACTACAAGGTCAAATCCCAGTTGGGTACATGTGCACAATTTATATGAACACTGACTAATCTGAATAACTCTAGTTGCGTATGACCCTAAGTTTAGTTAAAAAAACCAAGCATCAAAACCCTACCTAAACATAGTGGTACAAGTTCCATCACTGCAAAATTACTTGCTTTGGTATCAGAACATTTGCAATTAATTTAAAGAAAGAAGGATTTCCAACACCCTCTCAGAGGCTCAAGCACACTACCTTTGCAAGCACCCAAATCATTCTAGGTTTACATGTGCAAATACAGTGTGTAAAAGGATATGACTCATAGATTACATCTATGTTGTTTTTGTGAACATCTTAATGCAAAACTAACCCCAAAGCCAAACATCATGGAAGAACTGGTGCCCACATTATCAAGGCTAGCACCTTTTTTAACAGACTTACCACATCCAGGCCCAGGGGATGGCTCCCCTGCCATCAAGACAGTAACAGAAATAGGGCCCAGCCCATGAAAAAAAATTGATTTTAAACTCTACAACGCTGGACAGGTGCACTGAAGGAACTTCAAAAACAGTGTGAGGGCAAGGACATTTGAAAGCCCAAGGCCTTCTGATGACAGCTCCTAGAGAGCCAGGACACACAATCTCCCTAACCTGTCACATACCTACCCAGAATGTAATGCATATTGAAACTGCCTTTCTACAGCCACACATCCTGCTGCAGAAAAGCACCCAAATTCCTTCTGGAATGATGGAAAACAAGTGTCGTGTAGGTAGCTATGTGGATACATCTTAACTCCCACCTGACCATGCACTGGCCAAATTAATATTCTAGGTACTTCAGTTTGGTAAATTCCTCTGAGATTAGTCAAAGGATTATCTGCTACAACTTGCACTGGGCAGTCTGTTCTCAGTTGCATTTATCATTAATGCTCTTAAAGCTTAAGTGTAAACTGTCCTAATGTCAAAAGAAATCCGAATGGCAGATATTGTTATTGGTGAGAAAAAGCTCAGAATTTCAGTCACTATTCCATTTCTTACTTTCATTAGTATACTAGTCCCTGGCCCTAATAAAAAAAAATAGTAACTGCTATAGTGAGCATTTCAATGCATATATATATACACACATATATATAGATATATATATATAGATATATATATATATAAATTTTCTTTCTTTCCTTAACTGACTCATGTCATTGGAAGATCTTACAAAAGTGATTACTTCTAAGAAACAATCTCTCAAAACAGGAAGATTAATATCTTATTCTTACTAAGCTTCATTTAAAAATAATTTCCAATTATTTCCTAAGCACGCTGCTGCACTGGTAAGCCCAGTGCAAACATCTTTTATGGACACAGTAGCAACAGTTGTACAAATTAATCCCTGAACCACCTTACCCCTTAAGGGATACACGAATTTTTTGAGTTTGATAGCTGAGTGCCAACACAGGTTAATTCTAATAAGGATGGAAAAAGCCCATTAGAAAATAAGTGCAATACTGCATTGACAGGACACTCAGCAGAATCTACTGAAATAGCCAGGAAGCAAATAGTCAGTACTTTCACCTTCAAAAAGGTTCACAATTGCAATTTAACTGATTTATAATTCACTGAATACCTCTACATTCTCTAGCTACTAGCATGACCAATATATTATTAAGCTGCACATTTTTGCTCCCAGAAACACTTACTAGTTTAATCTGTTCTGACAATAAATTGATTTTTTTTCTTAAACTGAAGACTAGAAGACCATTGACTGATTCCAGTCACTTTTTTGCTATAGTATAATGTCATCAGACTTAGTAACCTCTGGTATGAAGCCACACAAATTGAAGAAAATAACGGTTAAGGGAAAGAATAATTTGAAGCAGTATCAACAGGTCTAAGAGATTTAAAACCTGAAACATCGCACTTCAACTGAATTTTTTTTTTTTCATTCATACACAGACACTAAGGCACTGTCTGTAACACCCAAAAGAAGCAATGTGGCACTTCAAGAAACACACTTACTGTTGGTTTCTGAAGCTTGGATCTATCATCCTGCAAGAAAAAAAAAAAGGCAAGAAACATTTAGACTAAATCTGAAAGCATTAAAAACAAAACCAAACTCACACAATTTATCACTTGATTCAGTTTGCCATTCATTCTGTTAATGCGTAAGTACTTTTCCCTAGGTAAAAACAGACTTGCAAGAGAGCAGATGTCAGTGATTGATTTTGTGCTAACATAAACAAGATCATTTCCTTAAATAATACTTTCCAGTATGCAACAAAGAAGTGAAACCTGAGCCTCCACATTATTCTTTGTGCCCATGTTTTTATCTTTCCTTTGTCTCTGGAGAGTACATAACCTTAGCTTACACATTGACTGCAATCATATTAATTCTGCTTAGTATACTTGTATTATCAGGTAAAGTCAACTAACTGGTTGTGGTCCAATGTCCAGGACCAAAAGTCACAAATTCTAGGGATCTTTCATAAACTCTGAGTTCTGCTTGGCACAGTCACATTCATTACAAAAAAGCCCAACAGTATATAATCCTGTCAGTATTTGTATGTACAAATACAGATCTGTATTTGTACATTAAGCGACCAAGCTGTTTGTTTCATATCAAGTGAGAACAGGCACTTCCCAAACAAGGAAGAACTGGACTGATAAGCAGGTTATGAACAACGTTAGTGGCATCAGAAAGAGATGGCAAGCCCGCAAAGCCACAAATGTGCATCAGAGCAGAATCACTTCTTATTAGGACAAGCTACTACTTGTCCTAACTACTACTAGTAATATTTATAAAGAGATGACCTGAGACAAACAAGATCAGGAATCTTACTGTGAAATAGGCTAGTCAAGATGGTGATTTTTATCCCAAATGCAAGACAAAACATATATGAAGCAAGAGGGAAAGAGGAGAGGCAGGAATGGGCGGGAAAGTAGAGCAGATGGGCACACAAGCAGCCTAAACCTCAAAAGTGGTTTTCAACTATTAAGATGCAGGAGAGTTTAACAATGGCCCAGCTGAAGGATGCAGAGGCAGCAACCCCGAAGCTAGAAAGAAATACTTCAAAACTTGAGACAGCAGAAAGGTGCTTATTAAAAGTACAGGAAATGGGATGGACAGTATAAAAGAGAGGATGTGACAGATGATCCAGTGGGAACTGATCACAAACAACCCTGACAGCCACCATGATACAGCTAAAAACAGCAGGAGCCAGAGAGAGGAAGACAGAGCAACAAACTAGAAGTACAATGCTTATAATAACCATTTTCTAAACATACATAAGAAGAGCCAGGACTTAACCTTTCGATGCAGATGGAAGCCCAGCAGATGCATATTTACAATGGTGAAAGCATGAAAGTGGTTGTTAAGTAGTCACTCTGCATACTGGCATAAGAAAAAGTCTAGACATTCTGACATACCACCTTCAGGGGTTACAAAGTTCCATTACAAAACGACACAATTCCATATTCAGTTTATTCAAGAACTAAGCTGTAAGGCAATTTAAATCACCAAAAGATGTGACCATCCTTATGCTACACTAATCAAATACCTTCATATTCGGGGAACCATCTCAAACCTAGGTCCATACACAAACAGCTGCAGAACTGGCATCCAACCAAACTAGCAGTTCTCCTTGATTTTAAAGTAATTACCAGACAAGTAATTAGATGCAAAAGCAGTATAGTCAACACAAAAGTAAGGACACACTTATATACTCACAGGATGAAGCTCCCCAACAATAAAGGATTCTGACATTGTCCTTGCGTCTGAGGAATGGCCAACATCTTCAAAGTTCTCAGTAGCATCTCCTCCAGCTTGCTCCCTAAGGACCTCTTCACCTCCTGGGTGCTGCAATTTTTAATGAGTTTGAATTTGTTACTGAAATACATTTCACATTTTAGAAATGCAAATTCTGCATTTTTACATTTTTTAAATTTAAAAAAAAAGGCAAAATCAGCTGTTAGCCTTTCTAGAGCAAACATAAGCCTTTCTGAATAACTAGACAGCTTTATGTACTCTCTGAAGCCAAAAACAAGGAAGCTAAGTCTCTATTTCATTGGCAAAGAAGCAATAATCAGCATTACCCCTTGTAACTAAAGCATATAGAAAATTGTGTGGCAATCAGTCTGTATTTTAACAGCCCAACCATCATCTGAAATTACATTCTGTGTTTTCACTTCTTTGGGAAACGTGTATTTTTATCCAAGTAATGCTTTATACAGCAGAAGGATAAAAGCCAAAAAGGTATAAGCTGCAGCAAGAACATTCCAGGAAGATAAAAAATCTGTTCACAAGAAGCGCAATCAAGCATTGACAAAACAAGCTGGCAAGGTGCTAAGGAACCTGACCTTCGAGTTAATCCTGGTTTGAGTGGGGAGCTGGGCCAGATAACTTTAAAGGTCCTTTCCAAAGCAAATTATGGTACAATTATCAAGTAAGACAGCTCCTTTGTAAGTGATTAAGCACAACTGAAAGCTCACTCAAGATCCTAGAATAGCAATTTGGTTTTCATAGACTATGAAATCCCAAAACCACACTGTTGATAAAACCCCTGAGATACAGAGAAGTCATCTCCCAGGACCTTCTAATACCTCAATCCATCACCATTCCCTTAACATAAACCCCTGTTCTCCATTAACTTTTATTCTTCCCCAGGATGCACTTTGGAGATTTTATGAAGTTTTTATGAAGTACATTTTTATCTATGAAATAACTCTGCCTGAATATACTGTAAGATCCATCACATCTTCTTCAGTGCATTTCCTCAGCTCCAAGTTACTTATTCATGTAACAGGTAACATGCCACAAAAATTCACCACTCAACTTTTAAGCAGTAAAGTACTATATAAACAACGGGAATGATTAGGTAAACAAGCTAAAAGCATTTACTAGTACTGCCTTGGATTAAGGCAACCATGGAATAGATATTAGCACTTTACCAGCAGCAGAGGAGATAAAAGGCTTTGGAACCTCAACTCAATTTTTAATGCTTCTGAGTACAAGATCTAAAATTATGGAAAATAGGCAAAATTTCTACAATTTAGAGTCATCTTGTGGGGAGCACAGCTTACCAAAAATCCCACAGGTTAAAGAAATGGCATTACTACTTGTCTAGGCAATTCAGGTTAGCAGTTACTTCAAACCCTCCTATTATTCTCGTATCAAAACTCCTCTTCTGACAAAACCAGAATTTGTTCATACAGATGAACCAAACTACTACTATGAACTTCTAGCAGTACCAGAACTCCACAACTTGAATCTTCACATTAAAGGCAGACATTTATTTTAACAGATTAAGGAAGTTGAGGGGAAAAACTAAAACAAACCACAAACAAAAAACCCCAACACAACACTTTTTAAACAGCCAAGATACCACAGCTATTAGGGTAAAGGATCCCTACCATGACTAAGCAAAACCAAGATTAAGCAACTGATAGAGAGATAAGACACAGCAGCTGAGCCAAAAAAAAAAGGTTGGAAGAGTACAAGCAGAGTAAAGATTATGCAAGCAACCTGCAAATATGGCATGCTCACCAAAATCCTGTCCTTGAATCCATTCTGGTACGTATTCAGGAAAAGGACGGGACAAAAGTTGAGGGAGCACTCAAGTTCAATGCCTTGAAATGGCACTTAACAAGCTGAACTTGTGTCTAACTAGCACTCCCAGACACTGCCTCAGCTAAATCTTCATAGAATTTCTTCAGCAATGTGGGTTTGGGTTTTTTAAAACCATGTTAAAGAATTACATTCTCCAAAATAGAACAATATATATACCAACTTCAGCAGAAAAGGTGGCACAACTCCTTGGAAAACATGCTTAGCAAACAAGGTATCAACAAGCAGAAAAAGGCCCCAGAGTTAAACCACCCATAAAGCACCAGCAGCACAAGGAGTATGTAAACTCCTACTCAGGCACTGCACTGAAACCAAACCCCACTCATACAAGCACATAAAATACCAGTTACTCCAGCAAATCAAGATCACATGGTTTACACTAGCTGACAACGTCGAATTCACTATCCAGCCAAACAAGTGGATATCTACCAAAGAACCTGCATCTACATTAAAAGTACTTCATGGGGTACTTTAATAAACTACTTGCAGGTTGCCAGCTACAGAATGATCATGTACTAGCTTGTGTTCCCAAATCCCACCTTTGTGCCACTACAAAGCAATCCCCTAGCAGCATGGGCAGCACCACAGAGGCACTCCAGCTGTTCTCTGTAGAACTAGTTTTTTGTCTAATTAGCAACTGATCCCTCTGTCTACAAAACCCCAATATTAGTGTCAAGACAGTGACATCAACCAACCTTCTCTACCAACCTTCTGAATGACTATCACATATCAGCTGAAGAGGACAAATTCACTCTGACCTCTGCCTCTACAACTGCAAAACTGGTAATGTTTTTTTATGACATGAGCAAGGCTAAGTACAGAGAATCACACACGTAATTCCAAATTAAAGCCATCTACTAGATAATGTTAATAATAACCTACTAGACATTGATGGAAGTACTTTGAAACTAAACACTTTACTTTTAGATGCCACCTCTGCATAATGATGTGAACTTACAAACCCTGTGTAAATAACTAGCACATAATACATGCAATTAGTGAAAAGATTTCACCTCCCCTAATGAATGAGAGCAACTGTAATGCCTCATACAAAAGGCAAGAAATGACTTTTCTATCAAAAGATGAGCATCTTTCATGGTTGGACGAGTTTCCCAAAGCTTGTTTATACAAGGCCTTTGTTGGTAATTCTGCCTGGTAAACAAAGCCTGCTACCAGAACTGCTACTTCCATGAACATCCTCTGGATAGACCCTGGAACTGGAAAGCCCACAAGGCCATACAGATAGTGACTCCTAAACCAAAAGCCTGTGGATAAAAGTAATTGAAGAGTTCTCGCAGGTAAAACTGTGGTTCAGGGCAAATGAAAAGGCTTTTGGTGATAAATTAAGACAGCCTAGCTCATTCCTAGGACATTCCCAATATAATAATCTAAGTTACACGCATAACAAGTGCCTATACAGAGCCAGCACCAGTACAGAGCATAGACTAATTCCTAACAGCAGCACATTAGAAAGTTTTAGATAAGACAAATATGCAGTTAATCTTGCTGCTCTCATCTGGGTCAAAAGTCCAGCTTACCTCATCCTGAATGCCACCTTTTCTCCCCCTTGCTACAATCATGCAGATTTCTCAGTGTCATAGTTGAAGACTATTAAAGCATAACTACCTTAATTTGCAACTCCTGTACCCTCTCCCTTCCTATAGCGAGGAAATGAAATCTAAGGTCCAATTTAACTTCCAGGGAGATCAGCAAAGGTCTGCATTAGTGGCAGTCTAATAAACTCACATTTCACTTTCTGCACTAGCAGAATGAGAAGCAAAAAGGGGCCAGTGACAGAGCCAGGAACACCCAGAGAACCTCAGCTCTGTTATGCAGGACAGACAGACAAATGCTTGCTCATTTTCATGTAGCCTGAAAAGAGTCCTCCAAATTATTTCTATTATCTATTTAAGTTTCAGGACAGAAATTGTCAGCTCATGTAAAATGTCAGGAGCCTAGGAAAGAGGATCTCTCTCTGAAAGTGTATTTTTGAAAACTATCATTAGGCTTTTAGATGAAGTGCAAATGAAATACCCAGTAGCTTGGTGCCTGCCCTGATTTCAGCTGGGATAAAGTTGCCTCTTCTTCTTGGAGGCTGGTACAGGGCTGTGCTTTGGATTCGGTATGACAATAATCAGTGATAACACACTGATGCTGCAGTTGTTGCTAAGTAGCACTTAATTCAAGGACTTCTCAATGTCCCATGCTCTGCCGGCAAGAAGGTGCACAAGAAGCCAGGAAGGAGTACAGCCAGGACAACTGATCCAAATTGCCAAAGGGGTATTCCAACCCACAGTACATCGTGCCCAGTATACAAACTGGGAGGAGTTGGCTGGGAGCTGCAGCTTGCTGCTTGACAATGGGCTGGGCATGGGTTAGCATCTCTTTTTGTCTCCCTTTTATTGTAACTATTTTTTTTTCCAGTAATTAAACTGTTTTTATCTCAACCCACGTGTTTCATCTTTTTTCCCTAATTCCCTTCTGCATCCCACCAAAGAGCTGTGGGGAACAATGAGCAAAGGGCTGCAGGGCACTGGGGTTAAACCACAACAGTGACCATTTCCTCACTTACAAAACAGTTACAGCTTGCAGAGTTTCATATAAAAGTGCTAAGAGTGCTATTTCTTAAAACATTTTCAAATTCTCCTGCAAGCTTCATCAGAGTTTAAGGAAGCGTTAACACTGGGTTTAATCCTCAGACTGCAAGGTTCCCATGGTTCACCGGCAGACTCCAAATGTGCCTATAACACGCATCTTTTCAATGCAAGCTGATCATGACTTTAAACATGGAAGGCATTATCCTACTCCTCCACAACACCATCCTGCATGAATTTAACTTATTGCCACATAGGGGAAAGAACATTTTTCATCCTGACACAGTAGAACAATATTTGCTTTTTGCACTTTATTTGATCAGCATTACAAAACACATTTAGTGGGAGCTGTCCATTCTAGAAGAAGTTTAGGAAAAGTGCTATGGTAGCACAAGTTCATACCTTATGGGGAAAAAAATATCAATAAAGTTTTTGCTGAATTCTTAGACCACCAACAACTGAATTAACCTAAACAAAGTCTGCATTAGATTAATATTAAATGCATGCCATAGCTGGTTTCCAAAACAACAAACTTGTCTCTAGTGGAGATGTTCCTGCACATGTGAGCTTTTTTGCCTAGCTTGAGGAATCCAGTCAAGTTCCCACAAGAGCCTCACCACAACAGCAAGTAAATCAAGACACAGATCATTCATTTTTACAGGCCCAGCTATTCCTGTTTAGCTCATTAGATTGATGTTAAAACCTGACTAGAGTGATGACTACATTAAGATTATGGGGAAATACTGCAGAGCGTTGCCACTGTACTTTGTCCATTCATTGACATTTAATGTTCTTCATATATGCAATTATCTACAATACAAACATAGCCATGACATCCTGCAGTGAGCACACCTGCATTCCCAGTAGCTATTTTCCTTTAAATGACATGGGACTTTATGCTGGTTTCAGCTGGGATACAGTTCATTTTCTTCTTAGTAGCTGGTACAGTACAGTGCTTTGGCTTTAGCACGAGAATAATGTTGTTAATGAACCGGCGCTTCGGTTGCAGCCAAGTAGTGCTCACCTAAGTCAAGGCCTTTCCAGTGCCCCACACTCTGTCAGTGAGGGAGCGCAGCCAGGACAGCTGACCCAAACTGGGCAAGGGGATATTCCACACCATCGGATGTCACACTCCATCCATAAACTGGGAGGAGTTGTCCGTGAGCCACCAATCATTGCTCAGGAACAGGCTGGGCATCGGTCAGTGAGTGGAGAACCACGTGCATGGTGCACCATTTGTTTCTGTTGGGTTTTATTCTTCTCTCTCTCTTCTTATCATTACAATTATTATTACATTTACTTATTTCAATTATTAAACTGTTCTTATATTGACTCACAAAATTGACCTTCTTCTGATTCTCCCCCCCTCCATGCACCAGGCAGGAGGGCCACTGAGCCACTGTAAAAATAAATGGGTACATGGTACATGGGTACATCCTGGGGTTAAACCACAAGACCTGAAGCTAAAGAAAAGGCTTCCCACATCTTCTGCAACACAGGTCTGACAGCCTTTCATGACAAATAACATAAAAGTTTCTGGTTTCAAGAATACTCTTTCTTGCCAAGATCTTTTAAATAATGCATTCTGAAAGCTGGAGTCTCTTGATTTCTTCTCCCAGATTTGGAAAATCAAAGAAAATTCAGAGATTAATATTCAAGCTATGAATTTTCCCCAATATGTACCACTTAAAAAAACAAAACCCAAAAACCAACCAAACAAAAAATCAACCTGATTAAAAAAAGCAGTTGCTGCAATCTTTATTAATTCCAAGGATAAGCTACCAAAGCACATAGCTGTTTCCTCCTTAAGCACCTTTTCTATATTTCATATGATCTTTTTTAAGCCTTGTCCTTTAGGAAACCAAGCTACTATGGGTCACACCATGCAATGCCTTCTCTCCCAACACATACATGTCACTATCCCCAGCCCATTTCCTATCTAACTTCAATCAAGTGTTCACAGAGGCTGATTGTTCCCCAAAACCAAACAAGTTCCACTAAACATTTACGAGCCTTATGAAGACACAACAGCTGGTCAGAGGGAATAAACCCTTTAACTACTGTAATGGAGTGAAAAGCAGCACTGCACTTTCACTTCTTAAGCACAAGAGCATCCAAGGTGTCTTCAAGACTGACGCACAGCCAAGTTTTCAACTTCATTATTAATAAGAAAATATTTCCATAGGTTAATGCAGTAGCTGAAAAGATGGCTTATTGGTTTAAGAAACAGGACTGGTGAGCTTAGCTGCTGCTCCCATTTCTTCACTCCCCAGTAAACTGATATTTATGTACAACTTGGGAAGAGCATGAGTGAGGTGAAGCTTTAGCAGTGCATCCTTTTTAATACTACTGGACTTAAATTTCAGTGGCCCACATTTAAGTCTTAAAATATGTTAAGCTTTTCTACTTCTGAAAGGAACTGCAAGAAATAAACGTGAGTTTAAGCAGCAATGCTATTGAAACACCTAACATAATCTCCACTTTGAGTAGGGTTTACTGTATTCTGGACTGAACCAGCAAGAGGCTAGCTTCAATTTCTCCTCCGTTGTCACATGTAAATGCCTCAGCGTGTCTGACAGTGTCAAAAGAATTAGCATAACACTTCCTAAGTTAACAAAGTACCAAAAGCATAAAAAAAAAAAAAAAGGTTAAAACAGCACCCTATGAAGTACCTTAATCGAAGAGTTCCATAAGAAAAATCACCAACACAATGACTATTAAAATGTTAAAGGACTGTAGCTTCACTTAGAATTTTTCAGGTAACTATTCCCAACAATCTCATTCATTATCTCAGAATGTCTTTGAAATTTCAGCTGAAAACCAACCATGTTGTATTGAAAGCTGTTTAATGCGAGGCTGAAGCCTGACTTAGGCGTACCACAGCATCTTAAGACATCCCCCACATTGTCCAAAACCCAACTATTTAAATACTTACAAACTGAATTCTTTTGATATGCTGCCAAATTATCAATGTAGTCCTGAAGGATGAAAATTATGCCTTCTTGGAGAAATTTACACAAAGTGATGCCTCTTAATATTTACTAATTTCACCATACATACTGAAAGAAGAGGCTGTGCAACTACTTCAACTCAAAAGCTCATTAGATCCTGGATTTTTTTTGTCAAGTGTTTTTTTTCTTGGGTGGGGTTAGGGTTAGGGTTTTTATAAGGTGTGAGTCTTTGTTTCTGCCTCCTCCACCCGGACAGTATGTCCAAACAATACAATTATGTATCAATCAAAACTGATAAAGTTTCCAAAACCTAATTCAGTTTTGCAGACTACATGAAAAGCTGCATTCTCCTCCAGAGCTTCTATAAAAAATTGAACTGCATAACTATACAGCAATGTCCATAACTAATGCATGACAATGACCAGGGGCAGAGCTAGATGAAAAATAATGAAGAAGAGTCAGTAGATCAGTTTCACAATCTGCCTTGCTGAAAAGCCAAACAATTTGCGTTGACACACAGCTTAAGAATGAAATACTACCTGTGTCAACACTGCTTTTGAAAAATTGCTTGTCAACCCTCCTTTGCAAAACGCTCAGTTTCTCCTTTGAATTGCAAGTGTTTACAAGCATAAAAGTCAAGATGGGGCTGCAGAACTACTGATGCTCAAAATCTGTCACATTTCTACCCATCCAAACAGTATTCTTTAAGAAATTAATGTAAGTCTACCATACACTTTTTAATTGCTTGCTTTTAGGAAGAATTTCTTCACAGAAGGGGTGATTAGACATTAAAATGGGCTGCTAGGAGAGGTGGCAGTCACTGTTCCTGATAGTTTTAAGGAAAGACTGGGTGCGGTACTTACTACCATGGTCTAATTGACACAGTGGTGTTTGGTCAAAGACTGTATGAAATCTCAGAGGTCTTTTCCAATTTAATTGATCCTGTGATTCTATCTTTGCTAACTGGGAATACAGCGCAGGGAAGAAAACTCAAAATACCTAAATCCCAGCGCCATTCAATTACTGAAAAAAAAAAAGTGGTAGTTTTATTTCTGCATTTCCACTGAAGAATGTTTTAGTCCAATAAGTGAAATGTTTCTTTATTAACCATGACTGTCAATGATTACACCAAATGTTCACTGTCTGCCAGAGATCAAAAACATCAAACACTAACTGGGGAACAAAAAAAGCCCAAGAAAACATAGCCAAAGGAACTGAACTTGACTCTAGTGCTTTAAACTAGAGTTTGAACTGGTGTAGCTTTGCAGCACCACACTGCATCCTCGCACCGAGCGGATCAGGGCAGCAGTGAGAGCCGCCCTAATTTTCTGAATTTGGCTGCCTGTATGTAATGCCACATCCTGCAAAAAAAGACCACTCAGGTCTTAAGGCTACCCAGGATGTACTAATTTGGCAGATATGAACACAAGCCACTGTGACCAAGAGGCTTTCCCAAGGACTGTATATAAGGAAGCATTTTTTTACAGTGACAGGAGTGAGGCACTGGACAGCTTGCCCAGAGAAGCTGGGAATGCTGCACCCCTGGACGTGTTCAAGGACAGGGGCTGGGAGTAGCCTGGTCTAGTGGAAGGTGTCTCTGCCCTTGGCAGGAGGCTGGAAGGAGATGAACTTTAATGCCTCTTCCAATCCAAACAATTCTGTGATTTTATGACTACCAGAGTAACCCCAAGATTGTGATATTCTGCATGTCGTGGTACTTTCCTTCCACCTTGTGAAGTTTCTTTCCTGTTCCATAATACAACACACACTACTATAGCGTGAAGAGAGGAACTGCTGACCTTTCAGTTCACAAGATAATATGGCTCTGGGTCCCAGCTGAGTCTTCACTTTTAACTCTGTTTTCAGTCGGCACACCAAAGCAAGAAGCAGATGGATTCAGCCACACTCTTGGTACCCAAGGTTCACGCAGCCAGCCCGCCTACCTCAGTCCTCAATACTGACTCCAGTTTTTTCTCCTGGTCCTTATTTACTGGGAATTCAAATCAGAACCCAAATCGGAAAGTTTCGGGCGGGCGCGGGCACACAGCGGAAGACACGGCAGCGCGCACGGCGCTCACGGGCTTCTCCTGCCCGAGGGGCGCCCGGAGCCCGGGCCCGCCCCGTGCCCTTCCTGCAGGGCGCTATCGCGGCCCCAAGGGCGGCTCCCGGCGCGGCCCGGAGCAGGCGGACGGGATCCCGCCGGGGGCACNCCGCCGCTGCCGGGCGCTGGGGTCGTTGCTTCTCTGCTGTCCGCTGCCTGGGATGGTCACCGCAGCGCTCGCCGCCTTCGGCAGCGGCGGGCTGCGCGGCTGCCGGTGTGCGCTGCGGCGAGCTAATGGCCGACTTGCAATGTAGGACCACGCTGGAATGGTTTGGGTTGGAAGTGACCCCTCTAAACCTTTGGGTTTTAAAGTGACTTTAAAAGTCACTCCTTTTGATTGGTCATCTAGTTCCAATTCCCCTGCAATGGGGACCAGTAGACAAGATTGTTCAAAGTGCGATCCAGCCTGGCCTTGAACACTTCCTGACAAGAAAGACAAGGAACTGTTGGAGAGGGTGCAGCACAGGGCCACAAAGATGTTTAGGAGTCTACAAGCACTTCTTATGGGAAGAGACTTAGGGAACTCTCAGACTTTTTAGTGAGACAGGACGAGGAGCAATGGCCATAAACTGCAGCCGAGGAGCCGCCGGCGAGCCCGCCCCGCGGCGCTCCGCTGCCCTCAGCGTCCCGGCAGCGCGGGCACCCACCTCGTCCANAAACAAGAAGTTTCCCCTTAACATGAAGACCTTTACACTGAGAGTGGCAGAGATGGGTCGGTCGGGGCTGCCCAGGGAGGAGACACTCAAAGCCGACCTGTACGTGTTCCTATGAAGCCTGCTCCCGGTGACCCTGCCTTGGCTGGGGCGTNTCAAAGCAGCCGGGCTGCCGGGCGTGGGCAGCGGCGCCCGGGGGCGGGACTTGGCAGTCGTGCCCCGCCCTCTCCCCCCGCTGGCTCTCACGGTGNTTTTTAGTGAGACAGGACGAGGAGCAATGGCCATAAACTAAAAAAAACAAGAAGTTTCCCCTTAACATGAAGACCTTTACACTGAGAGTGGCAGAGATGGGTCGGTCGGGGCTGCCCAGGGAGGAGACACTCAAAGCCGACCTGTACGTGTTCCTATGAAGCCTGCTCCCGGTGACCCTGCCTTGGCTGGGGCGTTGGGCTAGGCCATCTCCGGAGGTCCCTTCCAACCCTAACAATCTGTGACTCTGTGATTCAGGCTCTCCGGGCAGCCTCTTCCAGTGCCTCAGCACACTCGCGGTAAAGATTTTTTTCCTAAGATCTGAGCTGCATTACCCTCGTTCCGCGGTGGTAAAGCCTGCTGGCGCCCCGGCTCGGCCAAGAGCTGCCTGTGCCCGGCTAAAGCGCCTTTGCCCCGGGCGGGCGCACGTAGCGCCGAGCGCGGGCTGAGTTACCTCCGGCCATAACGTGGCTGTGCCGGGGCTCTGGCCAGCGCTGTGGCGGCCCGGGAGCACCGTGCCCTCTCCTGCCGGGCTCCCAGCAGGCAGGGGCTACCCGGGAAGTGGCACAGCCTCGCTGATCCCGGCAAGGCGGGAGGCGCCCGGCCGCCGCTTTTCCCGCGCAGCCCGTGAGGCGATCCCGGCGGGAGCCGCCCTGCCACAGGCGCTTCCTCACAGCTCCTCAAAACCCCCCGGCTGTCGCCGGAGTCCCTCGCTCCGCCTTGGGAGAGCTCTCCCGCGGGGCTTGGAGTGAGGCTTCCCTGTGGCACTGCCCTGCTTTGCTGCCTGGTGGGCTGAGGGCACAGGGAGCGCTGCCTTCCCTTTCTCTCGGTGAGGCTCTGTCACCAATCCTGTTTCCCTTCAGTTTTGGCTGAGGTAAAATATGTTTCCTTATGTTTCCTTTGCTGTGGTCTCGGATGTGTTCCACGCCTTTGTCTGTATTTCAGGCCAGTATGGGTCCCCACATCCCCGTGTCACGCCCATGCACAGCTTGGGCGCCTCAGCAGCAATAGCCCCATGGACACCCTCAAGCGTGATTATAGGCTGGATTTGCAGGGGGGGTTTTGTAGTATAAAACTTACCCAGCGTGACTTGTCACCCTTGCTGAAAGCTGGTGCTTAACTCCTGCACCCTGAACCTGAGTGCAGGACAGCTTCGTACTTCACTGAATGCCACCGCTATGTTCAGATCCTGCCTCAACTTTTCAGTCAGCCTGACAGTAAGAGTAGCTACTCTCCCTCAGATTGGTGTTGTTCCCAGCTTTAATAAAGAGGTTCTTCATTCTGACTTGTAGATTGTTACTGAAAATTGCAAATACTGCTGCCAAACTCTGGGATTTAGTTGCCTGTTTTGACAGAAAAGTCAGCCATTCCCTGAATGATGTTCTGTTGAGTTTTGCAGGAGCTCAACGATGGTTTCAAGTTCACATGCTGTGATTATTGGCATGTAAAGGTGCAATTTCTCCCACACACGTAAAGTCCTCTTGTACAGAGGGCAGTTGTGTTTATTTCTGATGATTTATAACCAGTAGTTCTTTCTTAACTGGCAGTTCTGTGTTATCTTTCTCCTCTCCCCTGAAGGGAGAAGCCTTTTGCAAGCACTCTGTCCCATTAGCTTTTAAGATGTCTGGGAAGATTTAACTTATGCCTAATACAGCAAGTTGTTCCCACAGGGGAGTCATCCTCAAACAGCGAGCAGGGCACTGGAGCATTGCAGCGTCTGTTTTACAACATCTCTGCCACAAAACTCCCCAACAGACATTATGAAAGCTGAGGACTCAGGCTTTCTTTTCCATGGTTGCATAAGGACAAGATCTTTTTCTCATTTGTTTAAAATTGGGCTTTCCCTTGAGCTGTAGCTTTTGGAATTCTCTGATGAAGTATAGTCTTGGCTGGCATAAAAAAACCCCCCTACTTTTCATGACTGCCCAAAAAAATTGAAATGTGTTTTCCCTTAAGGGTAAGAAGTAAGAAAACATTTCTTTTAAATGACAGCTATAAAATACTCACCTTGTGATTTTTCTTGGATATGATGGAGGTTAATCTGTTTAAAGTGTTACGCTGTAAAGAAAGCAAAGCAAAATCAGAGCAGCAAAGTTATCTTTGACATTGTTCCTCAAAATATGCTTCCAGTTCATAATTGTTTTATCACAATTTACAAAATTGCTTTTCAGGAGAATACCTGGTGAGTTCATAAAATTTGGGATCAAACTATTTTTTGCTGTCCTCACTGTGTCAGTGAGACCATTTCCCAAAATTATTTTGGGGTTTGAAGAGGAAAGAAATATTAAACAAGCTTTTTCTGGTGTGCAGTGTTCATTTCTAACTACCTGTCTTTCCTTGAAATACTTTGATTGAAAAAGGTGATACAGATAAAAAGGGTTTTTTTTCAGATAATGAAATGAAGATTTCTTTTTTGTCGTTGTTGTGAATGTTCTAATTCATTACACTGAGCCTGGCCTATGCTGCAGGTTAAAGGAGCATGCAACAGGCACCCAACAAGATGGGTAATATGAATTCATGTTATCCCCATTCACATGTAATTTGTTTGTACTGCATCAAAAATCATATTCTTGGTCTGAAATTCTGGTTCTCTGGGTTCTTTTTGGTGATTTTTAGGAAGTTCCAAAAATGACAGGGTTCCATTGCATGTGCTCAGTTAATATGGCAAGGATCATACATGTACTCTGTATTATTGTATCCTTGTCTTTATTCTGAATATTTTGGCTCTTGCAAATAATTATTTTCTTAAGTATAATGCATTACATATAGAAAAAGGATATTCAGCTGTTTTAGCTGACCAAATTATGTTATATTTTCTCTGTATTCTAACCCAAAATATAATTGCTTATTTAGTTACATAATAACAAATAAAGTTCTGTGAACAAATACCTGCCTTACCTAAAAAATGACTTATTTTTTTTTTCATTTTAAGGTGCTGCTTTGGGGCAATCAATAACATACCATGAATAGTACCAGACACCAGTCTCTGTTCTTTGTCAGTCTGCCTGACCTGCAAAAACTCTGTGCTGCTACGGTAACACTGAGTTCTCTGATACCAGAAACTGAGGCAAGGAGTACGCAGATAAAGACTTGCAGGTAAAGGATTTTGAGGGCTATTTTTTCCAGAACCTGACAGTGGTAGCTAGTCAAATATTTTATTAGCTGTACTAGAGTTAACTGTAATAAAATCAGCAAAATTCTTATCAGTGGCAAATGGTAAAAAAATGTTTAAAATAGGGTTTTTTTTCCTTGAGTGGGGGACTCCCTGACTATTAGGGAACAAAAAATAAATTTCTATTACGTTTTAAATTTCATAGGCTAAAACTAACAAATCCACAGACTTCAAATTAATGAATGGTTAATTAGTCTGTGTTTATCTGCAAAGCTGGAATGCTTCATGTGGGTTGAGACTAAGTGAAAAGATTATTTGGAAAGCAGATGTCTGCTCCTTAGCATTCACCAAGCATGATGTTAGTCTCTTTAAAAGAAAAGGGGAGAAATGAGAAATTCTGCCAAAAGGAACACTTTTAGAGAACTCCATTTGTGTGCCAAAGGCCTGTAATCTTTGTCTTAGACCACTGTGGGTCACCTAGAGCAAGTAACTTGGACTAATCCAATTTATTATACTGAACCAATGGAAACTGACTAAAAGTGGATCGTATTGTGTTTGCAAAAGGTAAGGAAAATAAATTGAAGCTGAGAAAATGAAACATTTTTAATTTCTTTCTCATCTTTTTCATAGACAGTTATTGTTCCTGTACCAAGAGATCCTTTCTGCACCGGTTATGGGGACACTGAATCAAATTTCGGTTGTGATGGCGGTCAGTATTACTGTGTAAATAAGTATCTGTAGTTACAGACTGCGGCAGATGAGCAGAGGGCACCTCACTCTAAAGAGAAGCAGTACTATGTTTTACTGAGGAAAAATAATAATTTGACAGATTTTGATGGGTCTGGTGGAATTTAGCAAAATTTTAACAGCGTTCTGACAAAGTTCAGGAAGTTTGATGCCAAGGTTTACCTTAATAATTACACACAGAAGAAACATGAAAAGGAAAACTGAGTTAGAAGGACTCAGAGAGAGACCAGGGGTGCAAAGAGTAAAAAGGGCCCTCCTGTGGGGACATGGGGTTCAGAGTGGATCCCTTTTTGGAATTCCTTTTTGGAGCCTATGTGTGGCTGTATCTAATCTTTGTCTCTGACTTGGTCAACAGTTCATGCCTAGTGGAATTATCTCTACAATGTTTATAGAATCTGAGTAGCTGCATGGATTAGTAATTCTTCATAGCATGAATTCAGCATGCTTTCAGTTACTTACTGCAGATCATAGGTAAGGGATCTCTCGACCTTTTGTAAGGAAGGTTCTCTTTATTTCCAGTATGGAATCTCTGAACTTGAGAGAAATCCCTGCTCAAACAGAGCCACCTGTCATCCAGGCCAGCTGTCATACAGTCTGGCATTCAGGGGAGTGCTCAGATTGGGCCCAGCCCAAGTTTAATATTTATAGGGTGAAGTAATTGGCTCCTAATCAATAGTACTGGCAAGACAGATGTCTTTGATTTAGTGTGGATAGCTCATTCTCTACTTTGGTTATCTTGTACTTTTGGGTTTCAAAAACACCTTTTGAAATATTATTCAAGATACCTTCACTCCCTTGTAGATGAGCCAGGGACTTTACAGCTTGCAAGTTCATCCCAAGGATGTGAGGTCCATTGCTTCTTGGTCAGTCTGAACCGAAGTACGGCTAGGGGTCAATTGTATTTGTCACACACACGTTATGTTTCTCTAAGAGGTGTTTTGTTTGAGGATCAAGGATAAATAAAAAATATTTCATTTAAAGCAGACTTTTATTTTTTGTGCAATAGTGGTGTAGAAGGACAATTTAAGTCCTTTATTTTTTTGATGAAATGGCCTTTTCAGATGTTGAACCAATCTGTGGAATGTAATGGAGTCAGTTGGTGAGGTGCCACCCAATTCAAGGGTGAAGCAAGTGCAGAATTCTGCGGCTTTGTTTCGGGCAGTCTTTAGCTTTCTTGGCCTGCTTGTGAATGTATCTTTACCTAGAAATGAGATTACACTATGACAAATGCCTGAGCTAGTTTTAGTTTTCTCCTTTAAAACACAGGATAAAATGTTTGCTTAACTATTCCCTTGCATGCTTTTCAAAGCCATTGTTGTACTGGAATTTAATTTATGCTTAATACCAAACACTTGATTTATTTTTTTATTGTTACTTTTAGATACCATTTTATGAATCCGGAATATGTCAAGCCTATGTAGAGAGACACAGAGCTACTGTAAGTGCTGAAATGGGATGCAGTTCTTCAGACTGTTACACTTGTCTGCAATTGCTGTTGCCAGAGATGAGTATTTTTCATTAGGCCCTGCAGTTTGCTCCGCAGAAGCCAGGTTTCAGGGTTGGTATGTCAAAATGTGTCCTGTGAATCGGGGCATGGTAAATATACTCTGTCAGACTCAATAGTTTTAAGAGATTTTCAAGCAATACCTCTAGATTTCTCTCCTGCTCCTTCTCAGAAGCATTGAGTACTGACCTCGAGACTACCCTGGGGCCACAGAGCTGCAGCTTTCCTGCTGGTGTCATCTCCTTCATCCAGCAGGAATGTTAAGGGAGCTGAACTGTCTCCTCATTCACCTTTGGGTTTACCTAGCCTGTACAGGACAGTCTCAGGGAAACAAAACAAAAGCACAGAGAAGAAATGGAACCCCTGAGCTTAACAGCTAATATATTTTTATACCATTGTGCATACGATTAATTATCTTCTAGTATGCAACATCTCTGGGGTTTATGAATGTAACTGTGGATGCACTAAAATTGCCGAGTCAGAAGACTGATGGTAACCAAAGCCAGTAGCTCTCATAATTCATTTGCACAGCCAGCTGGGTGTATTTTAATTTGTGCCAAGAAATGCAAATACATATGCAGATGAGGAAGTCATACACTGTTCAAATATGCTTACCTTACAAAACTGCTTTATGTTGATATGTGTAGGTGATCTGTCATTGTTAGGTTTTCCAACACCAAGCAGTTCCCTGCAGGATTCATTAGAAACATCCCTCTGGAGGTGTGTTACTTAACTCTTTTTAACCTACTGTAGTTAGTTTCTTGACTGATGATAGTTAAGAGACTGATGGTCAAGAGAAAGCTCTGCAGGACAGGCAGGCAAGCTGAGCTGTTGCGTGAGCAAAGCTACATTTATCTACTGTGATTGCCAGAAAATGTTTCTGGTCTTGATTCTGACAGCAGAGGTAATGTCAGCTTTGGATGTTGTACCTGTTGTCTGGAGGAAGTTGCATATCTAGTAAAGCACTCCAGAGGGTTTAATTAATCCTTTCCCCAAGTCTAGTATCAGCCTTGTGAAAGCATTCCAGGAACTGTCATGCACCTCACTTTAATGGCACATGAAATCCAAATGCCTGCATCAAATATTGTGCTACCTTCCTCTTGTAGCCAAGTAGATGAAAGCTAAACATGTGTGGCATATACTGGGATTTGGCTCCAATATGAAGTAGCAGTATATTTGCTTAAATTTTGACTGAGGCCTTTAAAAAAAATCTGTTGGATTATTAAAAATGTATGTCTCTTTTTGTCACTGTTGTTATTAGCTGGAAGCACCACAAACAGTTACTCCAGCCCTTCTCCAAACCTGTCTTTCCTACACACTTACTGCCAGGCTTGCACCCAGATGGAACAAGGCTGGTCATCTCTTGGTGCAAGGTATTTAACTCACTTGTGTTGGGGACCAAGAATTTAGTTTTCAGTCCTTTATTGTAGCATTTTTCCATCATTTAAATTCCATAATTATCTCATTCATTATAATAATTTATTGCATTCCTTTATCCTATTACTTTTTTTTTATTTGCACTTTTATTGTTATCCAAGTTCAATGACTGAAGTTAATGTTATGAATAGACATGCCATTCACCTTTTCATCTTCTTTGTTATCTTTGTAATACTTCAAATAATTATGTCAACTGAATGCAATGTACCAGATGAAACCAAATATTGTTGGACAGAGAATGCCTGCTAAAAATTTGGCCTGTTTTTCAGATTCATGCTTTCAGCAGTGACACTTCTGTATGTGATTTGTCAGCTCTTCTAAACATAAGTGATTTTCTGTCCGACCCTCTCCTTCTACCAAGCTCTGTCTTTGTTGGATCATAGTTGCTCTGCCTGACATCTCTGCTAACTCCTGTGTAGTATAAATGTGAATTACCACAGTATAAAAAACTGTAGTGTGCTTGTAATAATAAGAGCAGTTGTATACATCAATTCAAATATGTGCTGAGAAAAGTGTGCGTGTTGTTATTTTATTTCCAGCCACAGTAACAACAGTATCCTGTTCTCAGTATTTTCAAAATGTATAGGTGTCAGAATGAAATCAGCCGATTCAGGAGTAGCAGCTGGAAGTAGAGGGTTAGGAGGAAAAAGTGATGTATAAATTTCTGCTCACTAGTATACTTTCACATATCTCTCTCTTTCTTATTGAAGATGTTAATGAATCAGTGAAAAGTTAATTGATAGAGGGGATTTTCTCTCCTTAGCAGGAACACACCTTTCAGCATTTGTGATAGACACAAACAAAACTGTGATTTCTCCTTTTTTTTTTTTTTC
Organism: Donacobius atricapilla; assembly: GCA_013397315.1. NCBI lineage: Eukaryota > Metazoa > Chordata > Aves > Passeriformes > Mimidae > Donacobius > Donacobius atricapilla. Next base: position 102,387 of record WBMY01018589.1, read on the forward strand.
ACATAAAGATTTTAGACATATGGTTTAGAAAATGATGTCTATCTATTCTATTTATTAAGGGAAAGACTTTTTGTCTCAGTCGAGAAGGCAAAATGCTGTTGGTAAGTACAATATTCTTTTAATGGTAAAGCTGAGAGAAAAAGGTAAAGTTAAGCACTTTCATACTGCCACAATCTTGGTATTACCAGCACACAGTCTTTGGTTTTCATTCTGAAATAACTTCTGTCAAAATACACTTGGTGGCAGGTGACGTTTTGTCTGTAATAGTTGTCAGCTCAACTGAACCTGTGAAAAATTACTCACAAAGAAGGTAACTATTATACTATTAATCTACAGCCTTAGATTGACGTTTGCCATTTTAAAGTTATAATTATTACAATTAAATGCACTTGCCTTAAATTATGAGTCTTACACGTGATGTGAAAGTTCCATAATAACAGGTAGGAAAATGAGCTGTAATGATTGTCCAGTGTGTACTGTTTGCTGTTCACAAAAGTGAAGTCACAAAGCATGCTGGTTAGCTACTGCAAAAATTATCAGTATTAAAGATCATATTTGGGGATATTGGAGCCTAAATTTGTAGCAGAGATACATGTTGAGGAACTCAGAGTTGAGTGAAAGTTTGGAGGTGTGTCCAAAAATGCTTGCTTTGCTCATTTAGTCTTTCCTGTTGACAGCTCCTGGATGGAAAATAGTGGGCTGAATGACTCAGTGCAGCATTTCATTTGCTTTGAAAATGGGTGTTTGTTTGTCAGGAATATGAGTATCAAGCACACAGTTGCACAGCCAGCCTTGAGTTTCTGAGTTACTGTATGGCAGCAATTCATTATTATTTTTATTTTTCACAGTTAAAATGCACCTAATTTTAATTTCCGTACTAAGAAAGTCTAGCCTTTTGATTTTCAAACAAAGCATTTTGACTAACATTTACCTTAAATAAATATTTGAGTCAGCTTTCTGCCTAAGAGATGAGCTATAATTCAAAACAGGGCATTGTGCTTTTTTTTTTTCAATTTAGTTATAGACCTCAATGTGTCAGAGAGACAGCTTTGCATCAGTGTGGAGCCTTGCTCAATTCGGCTGCCACCTCCCGAGGTATAAGCCTGTTGTATTTTCTATGACTGTGTTTGTTTCATTAATCCTAATCTTCTTTTCTGTTAGGTGGCTTCCAGTGAGCATGATGGGGATAGAAGTGCTTATTTCTGATTGCATTGAGACATTAACCGTATTCATTGACTATCTGCACAGGTTATAAAAGCATAACATCTGTATTGTATCTATATTGATGCATTTTAGCAAGCATTGTAAAACATAGATTCAAGGCTAAGACAGCTTTCAAAAATGTTAACAATATAGCAGTGAAGTGTCTTTGTGACTAGACCTCCTTCTAGCAGTGTTTTCTGAAAGCTTTCAGTCACACTGCAGTAGTACACAGACAATTTTGAGTAACAACAGAGCAACTACACGTGAGTTGTCAGCACCATGTTAAAAGTCCCTTTATATGGTTATTATGGAATCTGCTTAATTTCTATGCAGCTTCCAAAATATTGGAGCAGCCAGGACTATGCTGCTTGTAAGCTTAATTTATACATTGTTTAAGAAATCACGGTTGAGGTTGAAAACTTATTATCCTTTTGACAGCCATGTCACCTGTGGTGAATACATCCATACGTGCAGGGCATATTTGTCAGGCTTTCTGGTTTCTTCTAAAAGAAACCACTTCTGATCCAAGCTCTTCTTTGTTGAAATAGAAGAACAGGGTTTCTTCTGAGACCTGCCTGGGACAGCATAAACATTAAAGCCAGTTCCAAAATTGTACAGACCAATGATGGAACAGATCATGATGTGGCTTCAATTTCCAGTTTCACCCTTTCAATACTTTCCTAAAACAGAAATGGCCAGATTTTCTCTCAGTGAATAAATGCAAACCCTCATAGATTATAGAAAGATAAAATGTTTCTCAAATCTCTTTGAGATATGATTGTCCCCTACAGTAAAATTCTGACATTGTGAAAAACTGTGGTGTTTTTTGACTTCTCAGAGGATGAAACTGCATGTCCCATTAATTCCGTTCCTTGGATATTCGCACATGCTTAGGCAAAGTGACACACACAGTTACTAGAATGCTGAGCATGGGTATCTGATTTGAGCTTTTTAAAAATGCGCATGGAAGTGAGGCAGTTCTCAGTTTGAGAAATTCCTTCTATACTCTTATTAAACCATTTCAAATAAAGTTTAAATCTCACTGATTTCAATAAACTTTAAACCCTTACCTTGCACAGCTTGTGGAAGTGTAGGCTGTAACATACAATAGTGTGCAATTTGATGGTGGGAATATCTTCTGAAATAATCAAACTGTGAGAGCTGATGAAAGAATAATAAATACATCAGGTTTCAGTGTATCACAGTACACAATTATTTTTGAAAATTTTAAATTTGTGCTGCTGTAGAATTATTTGCCAATAAACTTTCTTTTCTATTTTAAGCTGGGAGATTTTGATATTTCAGCAAACACCATAAAGCTGTTTGACAGCAATGAAAGTGCAGTTATTCAGCAACATTCCATATTAAGTAACTGGTGCTATGTTTTGCCAAGGTAGGAATCTGTTCACATTTCAGCAGAAATAAACATTTCTTGGAATGTTTGCCCTACAAATTCTGAATTTGATATTAGTGATAGGAACACTTCTGTTTTACAGTATGTTTTAAATTCAGGAATTTATTGTTGTTGTTTTTATCTCATTGTAAAGGAGAATAAGAAAAATTAATAAATCATGAATTACACATTTAAATGCTATTTCAATTTTGCTGATATTTGTGCTACTTATGTGATATACAAGACCATCAGTTTTTCTCAAATACAATTTTAGTAGAAAGTCAATTTAAAGAAAAAGTATTTCCCCCTTTGCCATGAATTGCCTCCATTTTTACCTAAAATTTTTCATCATTAAATATAAGAGAAGTAATGATGATATTCACTTTGGTTCTACATTCACTTCCAGCGAGTGTTGAAGAGAAAGGGCACTTGTAGTTGTCACATTCTTTACCATACTTCAGGAAATACTGCTATTGTTATGTCATAAACTTATGAGCTAAAGGTATTAGTCCTCAAAACATAAAAATAATCTCTAAATACTTTGAATGCCAAAACTAAGATTATTTTTCCCAAAAGACCAGTATATTTTCAACTGAGTTTTATGACACCCTTTCTAAGCATCCCTTCTTTACCTATGCACAGCATGAAAATGGGTCAGATCATAAGCATCAGCCACATAAGTCCTCTTGAATCTCCTTTCCGTTCATATAAGGATTTTCAGATGCACTGGAAGAGTCTGGTAAGAAACACATACACTGCTTTCATTTTTCCCTCCCTTTTTTGAGCCTATTGAGTTTGTCCTTGTAATACCTGTTTGTATGTGGTTTATCTAAGTATGGATATATTCTTCCTGAGGATCTGGAGGAGACAAAAATATACTTGAGTGTTTACTTCAAACCAATAGGGGAAAGGTTCTTCACGTATCCTTTCAGAATATATTTGTTACGTTTCCTCTCCTACACTTCCAGCAAAGCTCTGCTTTTCGTTTCTGAGTGTGCCACATTTCCTTCTTTCATAATTTCATAGTAGTCAGTAGAGAAGTGTTTTACTGGACAAATTGAAACAAAATGTTTAGTCAAGCCTCTGTCCCAGTATTGAATAACAGGAGGTCAAATAGAACAATTTGCTTCGCAGCTTCCATAAATGTGATAAAGCCACTTTAAATGTGATGTGAAAGAAAGTGCTGTAAAATTTAAATGTGATGTAAAAGAACGTGTTGTAAAATAAAGTTAAATTGTGTAAAAATGTGGCCAACAAAGATTGTTTTTAAAGAGAATCTTCCTGCCAGGAAAGACTAGACTAAGGTTTACTGATATTGAGTAATCTTTGCTGTATAGGTAGTGTGGTATAATTGTGCTGAAGTCTTGTAACTTTATAAACTTCAGGCCCATAAGAAATTAAGTGCTTTTCTTCACCTTTTTAAATAACGTTTAGACAAACTCATGTTTGCGTCTCAACAAAGATAGTTAATAACTATAGAAATGCAAAGAAACTTGTTGTGTATCCCTGAACACATACTCAGGTACCCTTTAAGTTGCATCCGAAGTCAGCCAGTGCAGTATTTCCCCAGAACAGATGCAGAAAGTGTAGTGAACTCCTTCCTTTCTGACATGAAGAGCAATTTTTCACAGCTGTGTGGATTTCCAGTAAAGATGACAAGTAAAGCACTTTATGCTACAAAGGAACTCTCCAGGGCTTCAGTGCAAGTAAGGCTTTTTTTATAAACATATTAATGGCATATACTTTTTCATTGTATGAAGTGGTCTTTATCATATTCAGAGCACAGTAAAAGCATATAACTGTGCTTTTCACAACAAACTGTCAGTCCTGTAACTTTTAATAAATGTGTAAGCTACAGTATTTCCCATTGGGAAATTATTATGGACATTATAAATGCATAGAAAATGGACTTGATGTTAATTTGTTGCTATCAGTATTTGCAATTCTATGACTTTTTTTCACAGTTGGATATCCAGAACTTTCTCAAATCTCTTCCATAATAATAATGAAAACAGTAATAGCAACAACAATAATATCAGTAACTTTTTACCATTGTTACTGTAACAAGGGCTTGTAATGACAAGGACAAGGAGGAAGGGCTTTAAACTGAAGAGGGTAGATTTAGATTAGATATTAGGAAGAATTTTTTGCTGTGCATGTGGTGAGGCACCGGAACAGGTTGCCCAAAGATGTGAATTCCCCATCCCTGGAAGTGTTCAAGGCCAGGCCGGATGGGGCTTTGAGCAACATAGTCTGGTGAAAGTTGCCCATGCCCATGGCAGTGGGGCTGGAACTAGATTATCTGTCAGGTCCTTTCCAACCCAAACCATTCATGATTCTATTATTATTATTATTATTATTATTATTATTATTATTATTATTATTACTTGCAGTAGTAATAGCATTACAATTTATTTAAAAGCAAAAAGAGGACTGTGGACAAAAGCATTTTAAAACACTCAAGCTGTAAGATTTACTCCGTGTCTGGTGATGGAAGGGAGGCAAGTAATCAAAAACTCCTATAATTTGAGGTTGTGACAAAGGCTGAGGCTCAAATTTCTTTGGTAGTAGTGTGTGAAAAAAAAAAATGAAGTAATTAATTCTGAGCAAAGAATAGTGACAGAAGTTGCAGAGGTTCTAAAATACTATAATCCTCTTTCAGAAAGCTGTTCCTGTTTATGTCTCTCCAGTGATCAAAGCTAGGATGGATCCTCTGTGTCATCTGCAGTTTTTATAGACATCCAAACTGTCTTTTGCTCAGAATACAGATGCTCTTAGAAGTCTTAAGAGATGAGGAGCCCTATCAGTCAAGCCCTCTGCAGAACCCCTCGAAAGGGGTAGACATTATCCAGTTGGAAAGCACTAAACCAAGATAATTACTGTAATTTAAGTCTTTCCTTCTGAGAAATATGATATTCTAGCATAGTTTGTAAACAAAGAACTCGGGGAGGCTTAAAAAAGCCCCTTAACTTATAGTGACAACTAAATATTGTTTTAAAATATAGTCATTCTAATCCAAAACACAAAATTGTATGCTTATAAATTGTGATGTGTGTTAGGTTGATATCATATAGTGATGCATTAGGTGGCACTATCAGATCATTAAATCCAGTTTATCTAATTTAGCAGCTCTCGATGTGTTACAGGAAATAAAACCGAAGCCTACGAAATTGGACGGTGAGATGGTTTGTGTAGCGTCTCTAACGCAGGCTCCTCCAAGAAAACCGACTTTGCCTGGAATTCCTTCGCCGTGCAGTGCGGAAAACAGCCACTGGATGGAGTGTTTGATCAAAGAGCCGGGAACACACAGGTTTTCGAGTAGCAGTAAGGGTACAGGAAAGGTTTGCATTGAAGCAACAGAGAAATCAATGAGCAGTAAGCAAATACCAGGCGTACCAGAACTACTAACTGCAAAATCTTTAGGGACACCTGTAAATTCAGCCTTTAAATCCACACCTCCAAAAGTCAGCAAAATTATACCAATTTTCAAAGGAAAGTTGATGCAGATGAATGGAAAGATCACAAATCAAACAGATAGGAAGAAAAGGGAAAATGCTGAAAGGCATTCACCAATAATAAGTGTGGGTGTTTCATCTTCTATGCTGTCTGTGCACAAATTCAGCATAACTCCGGTTTTCAAACACATTCAAAATATGACAGTCAAAACTCCTACTGACAGTAGCGTGCTTCAGGCGAAGAACACAAAGACACACACAAAACATGGTACACCCATATTCCGATGGAGAACCCAGTCTAGCGGACAAATTGATAACTCTGATTTTTCTGAAAACTCAGCTTTGGGTGGGAATCCACATGAAGTTAATCACAAAAAGGCAAATACCCCATTCTTTCTTAAGAATGTTGGGCCAGTACTTCAGAAATCAGACACCAGTCCATGTCTGAATGCAGATGAATCTCCTGCTTCCAGTGCAAGAAGGGGGAAAAAGTTTGCAAGTCGATTTCTTGAGAAACAACACCAGTCAAAGGAAGTACATTTGCAGATTTGTAAAATAGACCATGAAATGACAAATTTCAGTTTGTCACTGCAACAAACAAAGAGATCAAATATAGGAGTTGGGTTAAATATTCATGAATCTGTCTTCAAAGATACAGTGTGCATGGCCAAAAGGGAAGAAAACAAAGCAGCATGCCACTCTAAGGACTGTACTGCTGAGGCAACCGGTCATCGTTCCAAACCTAAATTTGACCAGGTACAGTGAAGAACAGGGCTCATTCTCACTGCTTCTCACAAATCCAAAAATGACATTATGCAATAAAGAGCATGACTTTCATCATGTTCTACCATCATTCTCAATATAGTTTTCTAAAATTCTACCATATAACTTAATGTTTTCAGCCACTGCTGGTTTTTTTCTGAAAGAGAAGATGATTTAATGTGTGAAATAAACACTAATTTGGGACTGTTATGGCAGGGTGATTAGTTTTCCTTTCTTTGTATCCAGGTCTGTGTGAGGTTAACATGGTGACATTTTTTTTTCCTGGTGTTCAGTCTCTCTCCATATAAAACTATATTACTGGAATAATTCCTTCCTCCTGGAAGGAATCGCAAATCTCATCAATTGTGTAGTGCTGATAGCAGTTGTGTGTAAGGCATTGTGCTGTTAGACAAACATGGAAGTTTTAAAAATACAAGTTTAATTACAATTTCACAAAAAGCACAAGTTGCAACAGGAAAAAATTCTACTGGACGTGAGGAAAAAAAATGTTCATTTTGAGAACAACTAGTCAGCTACTAGAACAAGTAGCAGAGGGAGGGTTTTTGCGTTTGTTAGCCTTCCAGACTCTAAAAACTTGACTGAATGGGGCCCAAAGCAAGGTAATCTATCTTTGAATTTAGCTCTGTTTTGAGTAAAATTATGATTATGTGACATCTAGAAGTACTTTACCGCCTAATTTTTCTGTGATTCTCCCTGCATCTCAATTAAATAAATAGTTGAGCCGGTTTCTGTGCTATTTTCATGAGGATGATAGTCCATATATTGGGTACATGGATGAAATGTCTTGGGCTTATCACGTTTTTCATCTATACAATGTAATTTGGTGGGTTATCTCAGCTTTGTGTGATGAGGGCACCTTCTGAAAAAGCAGGTAATTTTAAAAGTTAAAGATCTTGTTCAAAATGTTGTGAGGTGTTTTTCTAATGAAGGTATAAACTTTATATAATTTTAAGACAATTACAGGGATCAAGTATCTGACATGTGAAACAGTGACCTCAAAGCCAACTTTGCCAGTCAAGGAGAGCAACATGGAAGCATCTGTACAGAAAGGTTGTGCCAGAAGAAGACAGGTAAACCACCCCTCCCACGCACACATACACTCCTTAATCCAGTCCAGAAGAATTTTATCTCTGAATTAAGAGATAAAAAAGATATTTAAAATTTTTTAGTATGTTCCATTTATAATGGGCAGGCTAAGAAATCTTACTGACCTCTCTGGATAAAATTAACCTTAACCAGGATAAAATTGACAGTATCCATTGGGTATGATACTGTCACTTGAAGAGTTCATTTTAAATGTTTGCCTCCAGCAAAAGATGCTACTGAAATGTTTAATGATGTTACTGTTTCTGAAGCAGATTTTCTTATTCTACAGAAAAGTTCTATCCTGCCCCATATAACTCTGGGCATTCTGAATGGCTCTGTGAGTTTTTCACCCCAAGGACTTGAATTTAGCAACATTCCTTAGAAATGACTTTTTGTTTTGTTATGCTTTTAAAGCCAAATACAAGACAATTCTGGAGGTTTAAACTGTATTTAAAAGAACACAGTCTGTGCTCTCCATGCAGGTCAGCAAAGGCCAGTGCAGCAGCCTCAGGGGCCTCCTGCAGGAACACGCTCATACCCCAGAGCTCGAGCTGCAGCAGGGAAGAGAGGAGTTTGTGTGGGAAGCGCCAGCCCAGCTGCTCTGTGGGCTGGCCCTGTCCAACTGCAGCTGGGAAAGGCCCTTCCACAGGGCCACAAACGAGTCATTGGTTACAGGCCCAGCCCTGCAGTGCTACAGCAGTAGAGTCACTCCCACAAAGAGAAGAAAACCAGCAACTAAAAATAGCTGTTTATAAGAATAACAATCCCAGGGGTTTGGGTATTGAGGGGATACTTCCAGCACAGTAGGAATTAGTGAAGTCCTTTGCCTGCCACTGGGTATGACTCAGACACACCAGGGCTCATGAGCATGAGGAGCTTGTAGCTGGCCTGGCAGCACTTCTGAAATGGGGAAGGGGCATTGCCCTGTTTAATCAGCAGTCACGAGTGCCCCATGCATTCCTCACCCTCCAGGCAGGCTGTGAGTAGCACAGGTACCTGCCTGAGCCCTGCAAGCTACTTTTGGGAAGTGTCAGGACCCAGCAAGTTCTCACTGCAACACTGCCACTGCAGTGCTTCCACTGGCTGGGCTCAAGAGAGGGGGATGCACAGCTCTCAGGATGTTTCATTGGAGTGTCAGGAATAGGAAAGAGACTTGTCTGTTAACTGGGGTAGGGATGGACTCTCTGATGCTTATTAGGCTGATTCCTCCTGTCCCTGGAATAAAATATAATGGCCCTAACTGGGGACGCTGCTAAACACATCTCTGAAGAGTAAGCCTTTGTCATTATTGATCATCAGAAATGATAGTTAGTTTTGAAAGTCATAGTTACCAGCATATAGAGGGTATTTTCAAGCTGTGGTCCTAATTATTTAGCCACTGTACTTATAAACATACTTTAAATTATTTATATTGGAAAACAGAAATTTTTATTAATTACTTCTTATTCAACTAAGCATTTCACTCAGAAACAACTTTTTTAGTTGAACTTTTACCATAGTATTGCTGCTTTATTTGCTTCATTGGTTTGTTGCACTTTTCTGTTTGTCTTGTTTTTGTAAGCAGAAAGAAGAAGGTTATTCAAAGTTAAAGAGAGCTAAAAGAAGTAAAACTTCTACTTAAGGTGTTCTGGAATATTGGAAGAAAACTCTGGGTATGTTTATTACAAATTCAAAACATTTTCTTTAATTAAATAGTATCACGTCTGTAATAGTTCCTACACTTTTGGATCATGATGATGACATCAGCTGTCTACAAGGGAATCACTTAACAAAAGAAAAGTCTTCTAGAGCAAACTGATGAGGTAATTGATACAAAGGACACTAGCAAATAAAGCATTGTGCTTTTTTTTGTGAAACAAGCAATGTTAAAAAAAAGGCATTTTGTACTTGCTAGAACTTTGAGTTTGACATAAATTTGTACTTTGGCTCATTTTTCTCTCAGACTAAAATAAGCCTGGTTTTGGGGCTTCAAAGTTTCACTTGAATCTGAGCTGAAGTTAAAACAAAAAACCATTAAAGTGGAACTGTGTATATTATTTGATATCATTACAAGAAATGTGGCTAAATGCTCTTGTGTTGCTGAGATCTAATCACAGGACAAAATTGTCTGTCATAAAAACTGAGTAAGTTTAGTTTGTGACAAGATATTTGAACACACATTGTGGGTAGTTGTCAGTAATAATCTTGCAGGATAAAGCAAGCTTGTCCTTTGAACATTCCTTTGAATACCAAGAATACAGCATTAGGATGCAGTGTAAGAACTTCACCAGGTTTAAAGACTGAATGCCTATCACAAGTTATCAGTAGTAAAGTGTACAGGAAACAGTAGCCTATATAGTCAACTGTTTAAGAGATAAATAGAAGTATATTTACTCAGATGAAAATACTGATGTAAGCAAGATGGTCACACAGACAGAACAGTACAAAAATGTATATTATACAAAGTAAATAGAAAAACAGAGCAATAAAGATGCAAAATACAAACTGTACATCTTTTAACCTCTCTTTTAGCTTCAGTGGAAGTGATAACAAGTAGCCAAATGTGCATTTTGTTTCAGAGATGCACTTTATGTCCTTCCTTTCCTTATCAGGATATATTTCCTCCAGTGAACAAATACATCAGTTGCCTGCTTTTCCTAAAGGAAGTCTCTGGTATGGATGAAAGCTTTCCACCTCTGGCCTTTACACTTTAGTATCCAGCATATTCTGTCCCTGGGGTTAGCATTTCATCTCTCCTGCTTCAAGCCAGGAGGTTCAGGCATGGTCCTCCTTCAGAGGTGATTTGTTCTAGTGCTCAGCACAGATATCCACAGGCCCAAAGTCTGTGACTTTCACTGAGGACTGATGAGCAGAATTGGTGTCTCTGAGAATGGTCAGAACTTTACTTTTTTTACTCTGATTTTTTTTTTCTCATTTATGAGTTAAATGTCACAGCATCAAGTTGATCATGGTAGACAATGCTTAAACCCCAGAGAGAAAACAGTGTCTTCCATACAGCATTTAAAACATGATTTCCAAGAATCCCACTGGTAAGGGTTCTTCTTTGGTGTTGATGATTTAAAAAGAAAACTGGAGCTAAAACAACTTCTGCTGTTGGATTCTTGCCTACAGTTTTGATTCTGAAAAGCTGGGCTCTAAATTCCTTTATTATGTATTAGTACACATGCATTCAGAGTGCATGTTTTCATTTGAACACTTGGGAATTACTTGTGAGTTTTCAAATTTACTGTGTAGCAAGATTTATGTGTGAGAAGTCCTTACATTGGAATTCAGTGATGTAGTCAGCAGGAAGGACTTTGTTCTATAATTCATGGCAAAAAAAAAAATTACAATTATCTTGCAAAAAGGGTTAGTTTTTATGACTTATGTGCCAAGTTGCACAGCCTCTTAACTTGTCCAGGAAATCACAGCATAATCCTAATTTTTTTCTTTGTTTTGTTGGAGTGTGTTAATAAAGCAATGTGAGAGAAGTATTTAACATTTTAAGAAGCTGAACATTTGATTCTAATACTAAGAGTCTCCATGCGTAGTTCTTTATTAATGGAAGTTGCCCTATCATTTTCAAGGTCAAAAACTGCTGTGAAAGGGAAATTTGTTTTCTAAGACAAATCAGAAAAGCAGCATTTCCAAAGGACAGCATATACTACTACCGTAACATGTTTTAAAAGAACCATTTGCAGCATTGCAAATGTTGGTGGAAGGACAGACGTTAAAAATGGCAGCACTGAGGCTTCCAAGCTTTTTCCACTGAACTGCAAAATTCTTCCTGTTATTCTGCTCCTATGTTGTAGTGAGGTGCTGACCTTTGGTTTCAGTTGCCAAATTTCATTTAGCAAATGAGAAGATACAAATTCATCACAGAAGACAACAATAGTAGGATTTCACTTGAAAGTATTTGCTGCTATTACTGCAAGAGTAAGGAAGGAGGTTCACACAATTGGAATTATATAAAAATGGACTGTTTCTTCTAAAAGGGGCATCCCTCAGGCCAACATTTAGGAATTTATCTTGTAATTTGAGTGCTATTCTACAGAAATTTCAACAAAGCTGTCTTTCAGATGCTTTTTTGCATGTGAAATAGTAGGCTAAAATAATATCTTTCCTATGTAATGAAAATGTTTGGTTTCATTTAAAAAAAATTCTGACTATGTTCCATCTTTAAATGAAAAAGCAATTTATTTTATGATGGGGGGAAATAGCATAACCAAATCTAGTAGCAGAAATAACTTTTGGACTGTGTACATCACTAGGATATTGGTACCTCAGTAATTAAGACATACCCCAGAAAAGAGTTGCTATTGTAATATTTTTTCTGTTATCCTATCCATTTTCCATTGCTATGGGATTGTTTCAGCTTAGGACTTAATTTGTTTCATAGTTGACTGTTTATAAATGCTAAAGAATGGTATCTTAAGATTCCATCTCTTACTTTCTTGTAGAGTTAAGAAGGTGGTTTGGCTGCCTGACCTCAGCCAAAGGTTAAGAAAGTGTGAATAGACTTCTGCAACAGAAGTTCCTTCTTCCAACACCACAGCTGTCTGTGATATTTTGAGGGCTTTACATTTAAAAAGCCCAGATCGAAGAGGATAAATCTGTGCATAATTCCACATACTTATGATGGAAAGAATTCTTTCTTGTTCTGTATAAAAATGTAGACATTTAATTTGAATGCCCTAAACCCAAACTTTGTAAACAGAATACAAATACAGATGTGGGAAGACAGCAATATTTTTTCCTTCATATTACCCATAGAGTTCTCAGTTGTCTTTTGTTTTCTTCTATGATGTATACTTTTTCTATGTTTTCCTCCATTCTGGTTCCCAAGAGGGCAGTAACATACTTGAGAATCTCTGAACTTTTTGTATTTTGCTGTTTGTCATTGGTAGCTGTTTCTGGAAGAAAATTTGAGGGTTAAATACAGCCAAGTGAATCCACGTATCATCAACTTCTTCAGACAGTTCAGGTTAATAAGCCCATAATGCATTGGAAAATTTAACTAAATTGTTTAGTTTTTGAATTACATTATGTATGTCCTGGTACTTGCTTACACAGTTAATCATTCTTCCAAATTACTTCATTGTTTTTCGTCCAGTTTTTAAAGATAAAGTATTTAATTCTTTGTTACAGTGTCTGGGCTGGTTTAATTCATCAGTAAAAAATGCCCAAATCAGTTTTCCTTGTCAGGTCAAATGATTGGAAAATAAACAATTTTATTCCTACAGGAATAATTTAAAGGTTGGATTTCACTCAGGCTTCATTGATTCTTGTTTAATTTTTTATGATTTTCAGATATGAAACTGTTCTGTAAAAGACAGTAAGTTTAAAGTTTGTAAGTTTAATTGACAACGCCATTCTTCAGGAGTTCATAGAAAATCTGCAGTTGCCCTGTGAGGAATTTTGTTGCAGGAAGTGTGACTTCAGTGACCTACTTCAACGTGCAGATACAAATATATACACATATACAAAATTGCTGCCTCATAATCACTGCTTTGAAGTGAATATTATTGTGTTACCTGGAAAAAAAGAATAAAATGTCACACTAGATCCTAAACGCAAACCTTACAGAACTGTTGTTTAACACTTGTTTTGGACATATATTTGCAAATCTTTTTTTCCAGAGGGATTGATACAATGGAACTTTATGCCCTTCATGAAACTTTTTTTTAGGTTTATATTGTAATAGCTGTATTTCTTTTTATTTTTTTAAGCTGGATTTTGTCCTACTACTATGACAACTATTTTTGTTTTGTTTTGCTTTTTCTTGAATGATGACTGTCAACATAGCTCTAATTTCATGGTGCCAGTGTTTTAAACGAAGTGAGCTCTTCAACAACACGCCATTTTCTCATACATAATAAAAAAATAAAAGCAAAAACAACCAAGCCAAGACAAATAATAAAAGAAGTTAGTGCAATATGCTCAACAATAAATCAAATTATATTTACATTTTATCTCAAAGCTGGTACACAAGGCTACTTTTCAAATGCTGTGGTTTAGTTACCTTTCATAGGTTTGACTGTGTATAACTGATCTTTCTCCTGTCTTACATGGAAAAGCCTGTAGAGTAGTTGCTTTTCCACCATGCTATATAAATTAGTGCTTTGCCTGATCTGTTTCCCACTGTTGCTTTTAAAATGCTGCTGGTTGCTAACATTTGTCTTGTATTATCAAAGAAGTAATTTTGCGCTATTTCCGCATTTTTAAATGTTTATGTCATTTTGTGTTATCTGTTATAAAAACTCAAAAAACAGAAAAAATTATTTATCTCAGCTCCAATGTGTTCCATTTAAATAAACTATTGAGTCACTCATCTGTACTAAATTTCCAGCTACCTCCTATGGGGGAGAGCCCTGTTACTCCACCCCACCCACCTACTCCTTGTAAATGCATGGGAAGGTGTTGATAGTGAGCAGAACCATGCTGGGTGCAGGAGTGGGGGTGCTGGTGGTGGAAATGCCACAAGTGGGAAGGAAGGATTAGTGCTGTGAGTGCCTTGGGAGCATTTGGTGACGCTGAAGAGACCTTTGCTGTTGCCTTGCTCTTCACTGTTTATGTGGAGGAGTTGTCAGAGCCCACCTCAATTTCTGCTTTTAATCAGTTCTGATGTACTGGGCAGAACACCCTCACTCCTGGCAGGTGCCAGAACCTGTCAAAGCACAGGAACCCTCAACATCCAGGATCACATGCAGCTTCCACATGTGATATCTGCAGGCTTGGTTTCTCAAGATTAAAGAAAAAGACTACTCCACACATCCCAAAATATATAAATGTACAAAGGAAAAAATGAAAATGTAAAAGCTTAAAACAATTCCCAGGTGTGAGAAACTGGTGAAGAGGTCAACTGGCAAATTTATCATTTGCCCAATGACATCTGATGGGCTTTATAGTGTTTTATAACTTTGCCATCAGTTCCTAAATCATCTGATTCTATAACTAAGTTGATTCAGATTTGCATTTGCCAAAGCTTTCTTTGGCCTCTGTATTAGAGGATTCAGCAAATATTTGTTGAGTTGAAGTATTCATGATGAGTTCACAATATTTAGTAAATATGCATTTCCAGAGAGTGATCTTTCCTCACACGTATTCCTAAGCTGACACTGTTCTTATCCTCCCTCATCTTCACAGATGTAAGCCAGAGGGAATTTTTATGTACTTTAAATTGGCGTATGCTCAAGCCCTCTGTCAAATCTCAATTTAAAAGTTTACAGATTATTTTATAGGCATTTATAACTGCAGGGAAGCTTGCTGTTTAGTTTCTTTGGTGCCAGCTTCATACCAGCTTGTGGTTCAAACCAGATGGTTTAAAAATAGCCAGATTAAGATCACTGGAAGTATTGTGTCACCGTATCACAAAGAAATTTAGCAAATACAGAACTTTAAGAACTTAGGGCTACATGTTTTGTTGCACCAACATGCTCGTCTTGCCTTCATGGAGAACCAGGTACTGAAGAATTGTGGCATCTCCTGAACTAGTTCAGGAAAACACCTTATCCCAGCCCTGAAAACCATACGGTGTTCTTCTGTCTCTTCACAAATCTGAGTGGTTCTGTTGATCCATGTACAGCATAGAGCAGCAGCTCAACCTCTCACTTAAAAATTTGCAGCCAGGATGAGCAAGACTGTTTTCCCTGGGATGTGTGCAGAACTCGATGCAAACTCTGAACATCTTAATCCCCCCAGGGTAGTGTTAGAATGTGGAACAAGGCAGTCCAACTTTGCTGGAAAATACATGAAAATTGTTTTCAAAGAGCTTACAGATCCACCAGGAACACACAAAACTTCTTGCAATGATTTTTTTATTGTTCAAAACAGTGACAACAAATTTCTTATTTAATCCAATATGTAAAAGGGATTTAAGCTTGTTCCAGTGGGAGAAGTTCAAAAGTATTGAAGGCTAATATGTCTGATCTTCTTGCAGGAAGCTCTGTGTCTGGGATTAAATAATCACTTTCAGAAAGACACTTTTGTTCCATTGTGTTAACAGCTAAGTACATGTGTATATTTCTATATAAACGTGCACACACATATCTGTATGTATTAGAGCATATGTGTGAATATGCACATACAAACATATGGCTCTGTTTCATTAGAGATGTTTAAAAAATATGCTGAGTGTGTGTAATGTGACAAATGTTATTCTAGTACAGACGGTTCAGACTGGGCAGCAGTGTTGGGAAGTTCCTTGTTGCCAAGTACCAGGGGGTGGTGGAAGAGGATAATTTCCTCTTGGTTCCCTGATTCCCCTATCCACAATACAAAATTCAATTTGCAATGACAGCAGCAGCTGCCAAAGCTTAGCTGGTTTTAACTGTGCTAAGCTTAATTAAATACCATTAAACCATCAACTACTTATCTAAATAAATCAACAGTAAGAGAAGTGTGCTGGTAGCTGCAGATTGCAGTATGGTTATGGCATGAAATCTTGGGTGATGCCAACTCAGTGGTGAAGGTAAAACTTTGACTCCTCTCTGTGTGCCAGCACTGGTCTGTGCACTGCAGGTGCCTGGGAGTTGAAAGTGGCCACCTGGATGGGTGATCCAAAGCTGAACTTTAACATAAATGAGCACAAAGCACATCGTTATGTGCTTCTCAGCTTCCACAGCCCAATGAAATGCATTTCCCTTAATTATGCATAGTATCACAGCACAGATTTTGGCAAGAAGGAACATTTGTCTTGCAAAGCAGTTGGCCACCTGTCTCAGTGCAGCCAGTGAGTACCATTTAATGGTGACCAGCAGGTTGAGGGAGGGGATTTTCCCCCTCTATTCTGCTCTCATGAGACCCCACCTGGAGTGCTGCATCCAGCTCTGGGCCCACCAACACCAGAAGCAAGAGGGTGCTCTCGCTTTTGAAGCGGGTCCAGGGTAGGGCCCTGCAGATGATCAGAGCACTGGAGCATCTCTGCTGTGGGGACAGGCTGAGGGAGCTGCGGTTATTCAGCCAGGAGGAGAGAAGGCTCTGGGGCCTCCTCACAGCAGCCTTCCTGCCAAAGGGTGCAAGAGAGCAGGAGAAGGACTGGTCAGAAGGGCATGGAGTGATAGGACAGAAATGGCATGAAACTCAAGGAGACAGGTTTAGATCAGATGTTAGGAGGAAATTCTTCACTGTGAGCATGGTGAGGCACTGGAATGGGCTGCCCAGAGTAGCTGTGGGTACCTCATCCCTGGAAGTGTTCAAGGCCAGGTTAGATGGGGCCCTGAGCAACCTGGTCTAGTGGAAGATGTCCCTACCCATGAAAGAGGGGTAGGAACGAGAAGATCTTTATGGCCCCTTCCAACCCAAAACATACTATGATTTTATGAAATCAGCTAAAACTGCTCAGTGCCAAGGTGTTTTCCAGAATAAAAATAAGAAGGATTATTCTCCTGAGAGGTGCAAGCAAGAGACCTCTATATCCACACATCCAAAGAAGAAAGGTACCTATTTAATTTTTTATGTCGCCTTTTTTATTACATTATGCAACAGAAATATTTTTATTGCAACTGAAGCTTCATGTCTCTGGGATATTTCAAAGTACATGAGGTAAATTACACTAAATTAAACCTCTGCTGAAGAGGGAAAAAGGGGTGGTAAATCATAATTCAAAATTATAACATGTAGTTCTTAGTCTTCAAAATAAAAAAAAAATCAGAACGTTAACCTTATTTATTTTCCATTTACATGATGGAAAATAATATGGGAAGAATTAAAATGGAACCCTGGTAACATTCTGCAGCTTACTGTGCAGCTTTTACTGTATGTGGCCAGCACTGTAAAGTACTGAAATATGTGTAAATTCAAACATTTGTTAACCAGGAAAATTCTCTAGCTCTCCTTGTTTTGCAAGAGAGACTTAAGTAAGGCTCACTTCCATTACTTTGTTTTCTGGGAGTTCAGATGCTTTGAAGACTGACAAAAGCTTTTCATTGTATATCAGATTTTGCAGCTCCGGTAAGAATGCCGTCAGTAAAATGCCACCCAAAGTGAGCACGTTTTCCTAGGTTATTATTTTTCAGTCTCATACTACTAGTTGAATACTTTGCCTCTGCAGCTTTTTTTTAAATTTAGAAAGAATAACAATAAAATCCAAAATGTGCCCAACAGTGAAAGTAAATGCATTCCAGTAATGGAAAACACATAGCTCCCAATACCTGGGCACCCAGCCAGCCCAGTTGGTATTAATCATACATATTCATTAATTCTCATTTAGAGATGAGTCAGTTGATGTAAGTAATGTAAGTGCACACAGTGCGAGCCACCATTCAGCTGTAAAGGGAAAAACAACACCAGCTTGGGGAATTTATGTGCGCTGGGAATACTGGATAAGCACACATCCTTCGGCCACTGGCATGCCTGCACCTGCTGATGCCTGAGCCTGCAGCTGGGTGAGGGGTGCTGAACCACACTCCCTCATGCCCTGCACTTCCCTGGCACAGCCTTTCCTGGTGCTTTCCTTTGCACCAGGAAAATTTTACCTATTTTCCCAGGCCTTTTCTGGGCTGGAGTGAGCCAGTTGGGTGGGACTGGGTAAGAAGTTGAGTTAAATCACAGAGACACTCCTCTAGAAAGCTGATTTGCATGTTTGACTGCAGAGATTAATTTATTTTAAATGACTTAAATTAAAAGGCTAAAAACTACCTATCTGCTGCATTGTTAGTTAGTGATAATAAGCCTGAGGGAATTTGTTGTAACAATTATAGTGGGAGTTTCAGTACTCTGAATGCCACAACTTTTGCAGCTTTATAGAGAAAAGTTCTCATCTACTGGGATCTTTTTAAATATTAATGGAAATGTTAACATGTGCTGTAGAAGAAGATTTCTTTTGAAATATTTGGGGTTTTTCCAAACTTCAGTGTAAAAAAAATTATGTTATTATATGGAATTTTAAACCCAAGATGGAGATCTAAAGCAGTCCTATTGACAACTGGAAAGGAGAAGAGAGATCTCACAGAAAGTCTCTGTAGATTAAATAGAGAAAGATGCAGAGAAGGAAAGTTTTTTGGTGACCTAAGCCCATTCCCTGCTGAGGGAATATGCCCCCCTGACTCAGTACCCGCCTAACTGGAATCTCATCTGAACCTACTGAGTTGTGCATCGGTAATGAGATAGCATGGAAAGTATGCATCATTAATTTTTAAGAGAGCTACTGTTGGAAGAAAATGATCAGACTTTGTGACTGTAATAGACCTGTCAGGACCATGTTTTAACACCAGAACATTTTTATTTTCATGTCTCCAAAGAGTCAGTATCTGTTTAAGTTACAGCAACACTCATTTATTGTGCAGTTTCACGCACTACCCAGGGGAAATTTGATGCAAAGTTTAGCTCCTTTGAATAAACTGCACATGCCTGCTTACTGCATAATCAGGGCAAGTATTTTAGAATAATTCAGAATAATAGCAGTACCCTTTTAACATGTTCATTCAAAAAAAAAAAAAAAAAAAGGTTAGCCTAGAATGCACCAGGGATTTTTTTTGCATTTTTGTGAACTTAGGCTAAAACACTTATTCAGTAATTCACTATTTTATTAAGATATAATATATTGCATTTTCAGATATAACAGTCACGTAAGCTCATGTTGCATTGTCATTTTCAGATATAACAGTCACAGAAGCTCAGAAGGTCTGTAAAAAATTAAGACTCACACTGCATCGCTGGATGGGGCACTTGCAGTTCTGATGAGCTTATACTCAAGCAGGACAGACACACTTCTGGAGGCACAGACTATGGACAGGAACAGATGAGCTTGTGAGTATCAAAATTTACAACTGGTTCTATGCCACAGTTCCCATTGAGCTCTTTGAACATTTAATCATCTCCCTTTATGATTATGGTGTACTTCCATTAAAGGCAGTTAATCAATCATACTGAATTCTGTGTCATTTTTGTCTCTGCTCTCCCACGAGTTTATGCTTGCTCAGTCCAAAGGTACAGTTCTCTGCCTCCATCCAAATGAGGGTCTTCCCACCTCTGCCTTATGAGCTACAATGTGCTTAGAACCACAGTGTGAATAATGGACTTTTGGGAATGCTCTACAGAAGGTAATTAATGGGACTGGTTCTCATTCCCAGTGAGTCATGTTTGGGCCAGTAACAATTTTCATATGGTTTAGGTTGCTCAATCTTGCTTAGTAAGACATTTGTGATTAAATGCATTCAGACTGTCCAAGCCAGGTGCTTTTTGAAAAGGAAATCTGACAAGACTTGAAATAAAAGCTTTATTTTTCCCATTTTGGTCTTTTGAGATTAAGGTATTTTGTTCATTGCCAAACACATTAGATTTCTTTTACCTTTTCCATCTAACGTTTCTTCTTGGAGGGAAAAAATTATTTTGACTTAAAACTGTGAGCATAGGTATTCAGCTCATGTATCTGCTCATGTCTTTGTTCATGTCTTTTTTATCCTTGGTCTTTTCGCACCAACTTCTGTTGCTTCTTGCTTGTGCTTACAGTGTGTTGTCTCACAAAGCTGCCAACTCCCATTTGTGATGACGGTTTGCTGCTCGCTGCTTTTCCTCCTGCTTTCCCAAGCAGGCCACCCACAACTGCAGTTCCTTGGGGTGTCCCTGCCCAAGGTGTCCCTATGCCTGCCCCAGGGTGTCTCTGCCTGCCAGCATCTCTCTGGCCAGGAGTGTCAGCCCAGCAACGCAATACCAAGACCATCATTGCCTGTGGGCACACATCCCTGGGATGGTGGGGCTCTCAGGCAGTGTGACATGACGGCAGCCCTGGTCAGACAGCAGGACCCTGCCTTCTGTGCCTCAGACTCCCCTGGTATACAGTATCAGAAAAGATCTTAACACAAATGGTCTTTGTTTGAACTCAAACTCTTTTCGTAAATGTGCTGATCCCACTTGGTACCCAGGCTCTGGCCAGCTGGATGCCTCCCATAATGCTCTGGTACCCATCCCTCCATTTCGCCATCCCAGGCTTGAAGTGATTATGCAGTTTGGTTGATGTTGCTACATGGAGATGACTCCCTCTTGGGCCAGGGAGGGCCCAAGAGCAGCTAATTCTGTCTGTGAGTACAAGCCAAATATCTATTTCTGAGCAGCCTGGTGCATCTCAGGAAACTAGATAATACCAGCTTCTCCCACAAGGCTTGCTCTGTCCCACAGTCTTACTCCAGTCTGATGTTTTCTTAGTTTCCCAGACAGAAATCTCTGTCACTAATCGGTGGGTTTTTACCCCGTCTTGGCTTCCACAATTGCATCTGTCCAAACAAAGATCCAAGGAGGACCAAGAAGTTTTACAGTTTTTTACTTTTTCAGTATTTACTTTGAAGAGACTTTTGAAAGAGGGAGTTTGCAACGTCTTTTAGAGCAGTGGCTTTTCCAGCATGCAATATTAAGGGAATGTGCTGTTGATTTCAGGCAGATGATGTTCTTCCCCTGACTGCACTACTACTTTTTTTTCCAGCTCCTACAGCCCTTTATGCCCAATGATCTGTGATCACTGCCAAAAAGTATGTTCCTCCAGTTGTGTATCTGGATATCTGGAAACTGATCCTCTAGCGTCCTAAGACGAGGTGACATGCCAGCACAACCTTCCCATCTCTGTCAGAGCTAGAGCTCACAGAGAAACCATCTAACTGGAGGATTTGTGGTGGCTGTGCTGACTGCACAACTTTAAGCAGTACCAGATCTGCCCAATGAGCAGGTGCACAGAGGGCGTTAAAGGCATAGAAATCCCAGCTGGATCCAGGACTGACACTCATCAGTAGCCCTGCAAACAGCTAGTTTTCCATACATAAGACTTGGCCCCATACTGTTCTTGGTACTTGGGGAGTACATTTTATTGCTTAGAGCTTGTGATTAAATGGAGAAGTAAGTTCTCATGCCCCTTTGTCTCCCATGCATCAGCATGGCTGCATCAAAACTAAAATAAATGACCTTAGAAAGGAGAACTTTATGTTACAAAAATACCCTTACAGAATGTATGGAAAGCATGTGAATATTTTTTGAAATATTATCAAAACAAAACCCAGATGACTGTAAGAGGTCGAAGTAATATTATCTTTCCTTTATTCAAACCAACAAGAGTTTAAATCTGCTGCAGGCAGTCTTTAGAAATAGCACTTAATGTGATGCCAGACCATCCTGCAGAAAAGGTACAGCACATTAATGTGCATGGATTGTCTTCCTTTAGCTCTGTGAAAAGGCTTAATTGGACAACTGCACTAATAGTAATGGTGTAATTGGTTCATTCACGACAATTACTTTACTGCAATGGTTTTCTTCCATGGTGGAGAACAAAAACAAGAAGTTAGACCATTGAAACAGTTATTAGAATAAATCTTGGCCAGTTTTTTTTTTGTAGGGGTCTTTGAAACTTGAGTTTGGATGGCTGTTTGGAGGGTTTTTTAATATTTTTACGTTTCCTGCCCTTGCCCCCTGTTTGATTTGACATCTCTGTGGGCTCTGAGGTTGCTGGATTGTCTTAGATTGTTAGTATGTCCTTATCTTGCCATCCTTCCCAACCCAGCCTGTAAACACAGAGCCAGTAGATCCAGCCCACCACAGTGGTGATGACAGAGCATGACACTGACAGTCCATGAACTTCAGGGGACTGTGAAATTGAAGTATTTCAATCAAAGTAGTAAAGCATGTCTTAGCACTGAGAGCAAAATTTCCATCAGTTCCAACAGATGCAGGCAGATTTTTTAATTCTTCTATCTGCTGTATATTTAGTATTTTTGAATAATTTCTACTTTTTCTGGGTATCTGAGGACTCAGTTTCTTTGTCCATCCTGATATCAGAGTAGATTTTGCAGAGAAGAAACAGCTTTCTAATGAAAATATAGTTATTGAATGCTATAGCTGGGTCTTTAAGGGTCTTTTTTTTGGCATGAGTTTTGTTAGAGATAAGTGAAGCTTTGAGTTTTATTTAATTCTTTTCAGTCAGACTGTCATCTGGAATTTCTTTTGAGCTTTCAGTACCATTCTGGCCTGCTTCTTATGTAGTGGATTTCTCTAACTTCATAAACAGACACTTGAGGTAGAAAGGAATGCAGATGTTCATTATACAAAGCAGAAGAACAATTACATAGGGTTTTTTTATTTTGTCAGTTCTCAGTAATACCTGCCTAGAGAAACATTAAAATAAAACCATATGCTTACAGAGCACTCAATGACTTTTAAAATGCTATATAAAACACTAATCTGTTGTAGTTTATTTTTTTATTATTTTTTTTCAATTTTTTTAAATTTCAATTCATTTAAATAAATATGTAAAGAGTTTTTCAATTAAAAATACCAACAAGCATTCTTGCAGAGCATTTTGCTTGGGTGGATGTAGCGTGCCAGTGCCTGACCCTGCCTTACCCAAAGCTGTCTTACTCCATGAGAAAGGCACTGGAAGAATAGGTGGCTGGAAGCCAGCATGAGGCAGACTTAATTGAGAAACAAGTGAGGGTGATTAGCCACTGGAACAAAGCAGGAAGAGAAGGGCTTTCCATGTCTGGATGTCTTCAAATCAACAATCAAATCTCACATGGAAGAAATGAGTAATCAAACAAACAATTTTGAGGCTCAGCAAAGGGTAATTGTATGAAAGCCTGTGATCTACAGAAGATTACAATATTTAACAATTCCTTCTGGATTTAAGCCTGAGTTCAGGGCAAATAAAAATACTGATAACATGAGTGTGACTTTCTGAACTCTGAATTCCCCTCCCCAGATCTTTTTCTTCAAGTCTGTCAGACTCTGAATATCCAACTATTCAGTGAGTATGGAAATAATTTTCAAAAAGGCCAGTTTTGAAAAGTTGCCAAGAAAATCATGGGCCCATGTGTTATAATAGACATCTGTAGGTGAAAACTCACAGCAGAAAGAAGCTGTTTTTATCCAGGTGGGCCATCAAGGAGCCTGACTGAGACATTTTCTGCTCGTGTCTTTGGCCCAGAAACCCTTTTGCTGACCTCAAATGTCAGACTGAGATAATTTTATCACTCAGTAAGTTAGTCTGGATGGGCATCAAATGCAAATGTTGCCAGGATTTAATTGTCTTCATGCTTAACAAGTGTAAGGACAGAAAAATGGATTGAGCAAACTGACTGGTAAGCTATCATCAGTTCTCCCAATCACATTTTCCATCTAAGCATTGACTCCTGATAAGAGTATTTTATCATTTGATAAAACTTATCTGTCAGGGTTTGAAGTGCAAGAACAGGTTACCACATGGCAAACAATTAATTCCAGGCACTTATTTGATCAGGTGTTTGTGGTGGTGGAGTCTGCGCTCTGCGCCCAGCCAACAGACTGCCCTCAGGACTGCCCTGGGAGTGTGGGGAGCACAGGTAATCCAATCACCCCTCTGTGGGAATAGCTTGGATAGTAGGTAAAAAAATCAGTATTTCAAATATCCATAAGAACAGTGGCACGTCTTCTGTCCATACCTAACAAATTAATACTAATTAGAGGATGAAGGATTCAATGGCTCTTCCCTCAGCAATAAATTATAATCTGCAAGATATTAAAAAAACTTAATCTCTTTCAACCCATTTTTTTTTCCAATTTCTCTTGCAAAATAACTAGATACATGCTTTAATTTCAGGCAAGCACTCTAGCCAGTGGGGTTTTGTTGTTTTTCAAAATTAGAAAAATTGGTTCCTTTGCTGAGTGGATTCCTGTGATCTAAAGCTGCAGTGCCTGCTATCAGTATGCAGCTGCTTGCTTTAAATTGCTAACTTCTGAAACACTTTCTCAAGCATTCCTGAAATAGAATATTTCATGTGGAAATAAATGAGTTTGTGAAACCCTTTTAATTATTTTACTTCAGTAAAAAGATTAAAATCTAAACTTCTCTCACTCCACATCCATGTTGTAACTTAGAGAATATAAAAGAGATTTATCATTTTCAAACACTAAATGCAGAACAAAGTCTATTTTTCCCTTTTCCCCACACAGTTTAAAAGCTCTCAAACTCCCCCACCCACCTACTGTGTGTATGAGTTGAACATTGTCAAGTACAAATTAAGGATCTGATCTAGCAATTGCTTTCAAGCACAGTCTCACAGAGCTGTGCTGGCTGCACTGGGGGAAATCCCGGGCTCGATTCAAAGCCTGCAGAGCAATTCCCAAGTACATGGGGCATCAGGCATCTCAGAGGAATAAAAAGGCTCTGAATCTGCAATTATGGGCCATATCTAATTGTGTATCTAAATATACATATATTTATATATAGTAGGAAAACTTAGTATCATTTAGCAATAGGATGGCCTGTTGTCATTTTGGTGGGCAGGGTACACTTGTCTTGAGGGGTTGTTTCAGACTCAGGTTGGTGAGAAAATAGACATCAAGATTTGAGTTCTTGCTCAAATATGGTCTTGCAGTGCCATTTATTCCCAGGGAATATAGTAAGCCTCCTGCCCTGGTCCCAAGGAAGCTGAGCACTGGGAATACATTAGGGAACAAGGGCTTATATGTAGCCTAGGCTACAGCTGGTGAATGCCACGTCAGTCACTGCAGAGCCATGAAAACCTTGATTGCAGTTTGGATCACTGTAATTAGCACTTTGTATTTGCACTACGCATTTTAAATCAGATGCGCGTTAATACATCAGTTATCAAGGATGAGAAGCACAGACTGTCAAAATTTTTATAAAGACTTACTCAGGACTAGATGATTTTTAATGTGTGTGATTAGTTGCAATGAAAATTACAGTAATAAATAAAACTACGTGCAAAGCAGAGTAGGAGGCTTCTACATAAGAATGAGGCAAATGGTACAACAAATACCAAATTGATTTCTAATGCTGGTTCAAATAAAATGTTTGTAGGAACTGCTTATGCTTTGATCTCAGTACTGAAAAATGTGAAGATTTTGTTTATTTAAAATATTCTAAAGCTATTAAACTCTGTTAATGTAGGGCATGCAAGTATTTGTAAATGCCTTAAAAAGTGACACTAACATTAGGAGTTTGTTTTATGCAGCATGGTGATGTCATTCACAGCAACAGAGGAATCCCAAATGTTATGGAGAGTTCTTTATCTCAAAGTCCCCCTTTGCTCAAAATTTCCGGTTCCCAAGTGATGGATCTGTTCTCTGAAAATCATTTTTTGAGTTGGGACTTCTACAGTCCCAGCTTTGCAAAAGAGTTTTAGAAACTGTTGGGAAATATGCTTTGGGGCAGCTCACAGGCTGATGCTATTCCTAGGTATCAAAATTTAGGCATTTGCAGGACTGCTGCTTTTGCTGAGAAGCCATAGATCAACAGATTCTAGACATTCAGCATAGTAGGTAACTTGGACAAGAAAAATCCACTAGTTCCATGCCATTTTTGTATTCTTGTGGGTATTTTTCAAAGCAGACACCTTTTTTATTTTTCAAAATACTTGCTTTGACTAATTTGTATTTATCATTCTTTAAAATGCTGCTTAACCATTCCCAAGCAGATGGCTGTGGAGGCATTACACTAGAAATTATACTGAAGCACCCTTGAATCCAGTCCTCATGAACACTGCACTTCTCTAGAGCAATTTATCCCCAAAGTCTTCTGTAGGGTCTGATCAACTGTCTTCTGTTTTCCCTGGCTCTGCTCCACACCTTGGAGTGATTTCTGTCACCAGCCCTCTCAGTGGCTTCACCCTGAACAGATTTTCTGCTCCGTTTAAAATTTTCCCTGTTTCTCTCAGGCATTCTGGTTTTCCTAATGGAATTAGTCTGTACCCCCCAGCTGTGATTTAGCTGATAGGAAAAAGGATTTCTGTTCTCTGTGTGCGGTATTTGATGTTTATTCACCTGTTTCTCTGTTTGTTGCATATGTGTTTCAACAAATTTCATCATCTGCTTCCCTCTGGAACACTGCCAGATGCCACCTCACCTTTCCAGCCTGCAAAGGAAAGGGAATGAGCTTGCGGTGAGCCTGCTCCTGACCCCAGGGAGGCTGTCCTGGATGCCTGAGCCACCCTATCTCACCTCCAGTCTCTGCAGCTCTAATGGAGGCTTTGCTGCAACTCCTCTTCCCCCTTCCAAAGAGAGTGAAGTAGAGAGGCATAGACATCTCCATGGAGATCCCCACCACCTGATTTCTTTCCAGTGCTGCAGACCATGGATATGGTTGGTGCTTTAGAGCTGTCAATGCCAGCACTACCTTGGGCTTCTGTGTGCTTTGCTGGACAGGCAGGATGCCAGCCCAAGGTGGCAATGCAAGGCATGGTGATGCTGGCAGCTTCAGGGTGAAGATGCTGTCCCAAAGGTCATACCTTTCTTCCTGTTTTTTTTTGTCGGACGTTTTTGGTTTTGTTTTTATTTTCAGGGAAGGCCAAACCCTCAAGGAGTTCACTCTTAGATGTCACCTGCACATTTCTCATTAATAAAAATGAATTTACTCTTCTGCCCTGAGGTAACCAGTAACAAATATGAGGTAGTTCATAACAAATGCATATCTGAGAGCACAACTTGACTGTGTAATTTCACTTGCAGCACTAGACGAGATGTTAGTCTGTCACTAGAACCATGCCAGATTGCAACCAGTGAGGATCTGACTGCTAATTTTTCTCTCTCAGTGGTATGTACTATTTTGCAAAGAAGTTTTCTTTAATGAAAATTCCATTAACATTATTCTCTTTCACTCCTGTTACCAAGGAAGGCCCCACTCACATTATTAAAAAATGGTTTTTCAAATACACTTATTCTGACACTTTCTTGTTCTGGTGATGAGAAAATCTCTGAATAATGTGAGAATAAAAATGCACTGCCCTTTTTTTTCTTCCATAAGGAACATATTGTAAAAGATACTTAGGAGTTTCACAGAACTGTTTTTGTGACAGCATTTGTGGCTTTCCTGGTAGCAGGACTGTTAGACAACTATTTTGTCTGACTCAAGAGTTGCTGACATGTCTTATTTGATAACTGATGCAACTGCATAGCCAGTTTGAAATGTTCAGCACCAGGCCCTCACACCATGTTAAAAGCCCCAGCTCCATTAACTTCGCTGGAGATGTGTTTATTTATATTGGCTGGCACAGTGGGAAATGCAGCTATTGTCCAAGGAGGGAAGGGGATAGGAAATGCTGGACAGGCAGCCACCAACAAATAGATTCTGTCAGACAATAGAAGAGGAGCAAAATGAAAATCCCATCACTTTTTTCAATACCACTATTAAATGCTGATCCACTAACTAATGCCACAGATCTTTCTCCTCCTACAAGCAGCAGGTTTGCATCACAATTTATAAGGTGCTCACAATTTCTGAGGGGCCTTCCAAGGAAGGTCCTAAAGTAACTCTCAGATATTTGCAACAAAATTACACCAAAGATCCTCAAGTGTTCATTCTGGATGTTAAAAAGTCAAAATGCTGTTGTCAATGGTCACAAAAGAAGCTTGTATCAGAACTGCTGGGAAGCCTGTGCAACTGCTTAAAAGAGTTTGATAGGCTTCTGTGCAGTGTCCACTCCGAGTTCTGGTTCAAGACAATAAAGCCCCAGGGTGCCCCAGAGATTCAGCAACTCCTGCCAGCAATTTCCAGCTGCTGACTTGGTGGATGACAATATCTCTAATTCTCAGCAACAAGCCTTTGCTCTCTCCCCCTGAAACAGAGGAGCTGGGTTTGTTTTTGCTTTTAGCAGACACTGTTCTCTGTTTCCTCCACCAAGCAGCAAAGAACACATTGCTGATTAGAAAATGGGGGGGGGGGGCGGGGGTTGCCCCCTCTCTACAGATTGGATAGGTTATGACAAGGTAAACTTAGCCTTTATCCTTTCTAGCATTCTGATGAACTGCCTCAATTTTTTTTGGCAGTCCAAGCTGCACTGTCACTACAATGGAAGGATGAAGACAAGGCAGGAGCATCTGTGCCTAGAGCTGAATGCCCTGGCAGCTTCAAGCAGATCCCAACCTGCCTGAGCTTGCTCCTAACTTAGAGACCCATGGGATGCATGCAGTTGTCTCCCTTGTCTCATATGGGTCAGATTTATGAAGTATTAGTGTTTTGCAGCCTTGCAAGGGATCAGTTTTAAGGTCTCCAGCACTGTTTTATTAATGAAAATCTAAATGGTAGAAAACTGCTAATTAGGAGATCTTAACACCCTTTGACTTAATCTTCGGATCTGTTGTAGGTTATGTATGAGGGACTATTGTTTTATGCCATTATAAATTAATGAGGAGTATGTTATTAGTGACAATGAGCTCTTTGTGGTTTCTGGTTTACGGAAGAATATTTTTTAAAAGAAGTCTTTGTGCTCTCAGGGCAGCTTATGTTGGAACAGGAGTGCCTATAAACTGCAGGTGTCTCATTAAATTCTGCTGGTGATTAGAAGAAGCAGCCATGTGCAGAGATCTTCATCAGGGGCTCCGTGATTTGTGTTGTCATGCTCAGTTTTTCCCTAATAGCTACACATTACTTAGCATTGATGCTCAGCTGCTGTGAGAGGAGCTCTGCAAAAATAGTTGGTTTCCATTCAGAAGCAAATGGCATCGAGCCAGCTATTGATTTATAGACTGACACATTCCCCTTTAAAATGGCTATAAGAACATTGGCTACTTACCTGTTACCTTTTTCTAGAAGTATGTTAAAAATAATTTTCCACTTCATAAACGGAAACACAGTGTGTGATATTTATACTGGTCATTTTCATAGAGAGCTCTGAAAAGGGCTACTTTACACAATAGCACTGGAGAGAGAGAGAAGGGTTGAGAAAGCTTGTCAGTATTCCCAGTTCTGGTTAAATGGTTTGGCCTGAAGGCAAGATGGATACATGCCCATTTCTTCCCAGCATAGACATGTGTTTGAAAACAGCAACTTGGCATAATGTTTTAAAAAAACCCAACACTAAACCCAAAACAACAACCCTTTTGTATCTGCAACATATACTATTTCTTTGGAGGAAAAAGACAATAATATTCAAACTTATAACAACTGTGATACATTATTTAGAATTGCGCTATGTCTTAGTCATCTGAGCAACTTAAAGACATTTATTTTCATATTTTTACAGAACTAGTTTTCTAATTCTCTGCTAGTAATGTGACAGCTACTTTTAAAATTTTTGTACCTCCAGTGCTTGGCTGATCTTTTTTTGTACTTAATCTTGCAATTGTGCTTGGGATAAAGGAGGAGTATTGGATTTTTCTTAGGACTGAGGTTCTGTTTGGGAGAGAGAATCTAAGCCATAGAATACACTAAACTATTTGACATGATTCTGGTTTTTCCTCATGCTCAGGTCTTGCAGTGGACATAGATTATACTGATATCAAATCACAGCTCTGAAGGGCCAAAGAAGTCCAAACATGAATGCAAACTCAGGCATTGTTCATTACCCTGGTCCTGTCCAGCTCTGGCACAGTGAGACCCTTATCCACTTGGCCTGGGATAGATACCAAAGTATTTAAACCATGATCATATTTTCCTAGAAGTTCAGATGGAGATTGTTTTGGGATCCAAGAATTTTGCAGAGGATTCATCCTATTAGCAATGCAATTCTGCTGTTTCTTGGCATTCACAAAGCCCTTATTCTTCCCATTCCTCAGCTTCCTCAGCTAGCTTGAGTTGGTTTTGGCTAGACCAGGGTGTGAAATCTGTTCTTCAGCTGAGAGTAGAAGATGCCTGCAAACTGGATGGGCCACCTGTTAGATGGAGACCAAATACATGCTTTTGGTTTCTTCACATGAATAAGAGCCACAGTTAAAAGAAACATTTAGGTATTATGAGTAACAATAGTTTGCAAAGGCCACTATGTTTCTCTGGTTTTCAAACTGCAGTTGACATTTTTGAAAGGCTCCATGCTGGCACTGAGGCATAAAGGCCACCTAGTCCAAGCTCTTGCTCAAAGGTGGACCAGTTAGACCGGATTTCTTAGGGTTTTGTCCTGTCAGGCTTGGATATCTCCAAGGACATAGACTCTACAGCCTCTTTGGAACACTGTTTCAGTGCTTGACCCTTTTCACTATATAAAACCTTTCCTTAATACTGAGTTAGAATTTCCTGTGTTCCTGCTTGCGCCTGTTGTCTCTTGTCCTGCAATTGTGCACTTCTGAGGAGAGTTTGGCTTCATCTCCTGTACATGCCTCCATTAGCCGCACACAGGAGTCGCTGCTTAAGGCTAAACAAGCCCAGTCTTCTCCGCCTCTCCTCATAACTATCTTCCCTGCTCCTATGCAAGAGAGAGGATGTGAGGTTTTTTGTAGGGCTTGCTTCTTCTAATGAAAAGCCACTGTTATCTTCTGCTTTTAATAGCAAGAACTTCATATTACCAGAAGTGAGGTCCATACAAGCACCCTCTAAAAGCCCATACCTATTGATTTGGCTTTGCTCCAGCTGGGCTCTGCTTTCCAGCGTCTTTGCAGCTTGAGAACATACACTCAGAGCAGCTAGTTTAAATATTTATAGCTGTGTAGTTGCACACTCCAGCTAGCAGACTTTTATCCAAATACTCAGACAGGTGTGTGTGCCTTCATTTAAATCCCCGTTGCTTACAGAGATGGCATCTGAGCTGGCTGACAGCTTTGTGAACTCCTGGACTAAAACACCCTTACTGTGCTTTGTCATCTATAATATAAAAGGATGGAGCCCAACTAATTCTCTTTCTTCCTTTATGCTAAGAAAAAGACTGCTGTATTTTGTACTGATTATTCAGACAATCCTTCTCAGTTTCCCATATGCAAAAGCAGATAGTATTAAATACTCCCCCACAATTTTTTTTTGCAGCAGTCTACCTCTCTATGAGAGTAGACTGCTGCAAAAATTTTCTCAACAAAGGCTGTGAGATGGGGCGATATCAACAGATGAGGAACATCCATGGTGCCACATCTGTTTTGTGTTCTTTCACTTCCATTCTTGGCATGACTATGGTGTTCCTCTGAAGTGCCAGTCTCATCACAGAAAAAGTTATTTCCTTCTCTTCTGCAGCCAGAAGAGATGGATGGCAGGGGTGAGCTCCTCACCGCTGTGCTGGGACTGGAAAGGGTACCAACTATGAAAGAGACTTTCCTGGGTGAAACACTTCAGTACTGGGATTGATGGTAGAGATTTGTCCTCCAGCACTCTATAGACATCCATTAGAAACGTAATTTTTATTTCCCAGTGAGCTTTCACTCAAGGACTGGGAGAGTGAACACTTGTAACTCATTGCCAAATGGTCAGTGCTGTCAGAGGAGAGGGGCTGAGATATGTGCTACAGCCAGAAGGGTAGTCTGATCTATCTGCTCATTTTCCAGGTGCAGAAGAGAAGAACTCTCCTGAGCTGCATCCCCAAGTTCCTTGCCCTGCCTGAGAGCCAAGAGGTGGTGCCTGCAGTGAGAGCAGAGCCCAGCCTCAGAGCCAGGTATCAGTGGTGAGCCAGTGTGTGTGGAGGGATAACAATGGGCTGTGATGCAAGTCCTTGAGGAAGATCCCTGGAGTGGGTGCAGCCATGTGTCAGCCTTTCCACAGAGATTCCCCCTATGGAAAGGAAAAAAAGTTATGGGCTATGGTTAAACATCTGCATTCTCACTTTTATTAGATGAGTTTATTGTTCATGTTACTCCTACCTCTGCTCATTTAAAAATGCAAGGAGCCCCTGCTCTCCTGCTGGCATGAATCAAGAGCACACACTTCAATGCCACTGAATTATGCTGGTGTAAATCCAGCCTGAGCCTTCAAACATGCCAGTATCACACGTGACTTCATATCTGGGGGGAAAATGGATGCAAAATGAATGAGGTGGGACTGAAGAATTGTCCCTGCATAGTCCATTTCCAGCCTTTTCAGTGGAGCTTATCACTGTCCTGTCAAACTCTTGGCTTCATATCTTCACTTTTGAAAGATATCTACTGAAATGGCAATGGAAATTCAGGCAGTATACTTGCATTATCTAATGCCTCTTCAGTGATATTTCTTTGGCTAATATAACACTGTTTATCCAATATTTTCTTAGAGTGGGAGACTAGAATCTGATCCAAAAAATGTAACTCTTTAATTACTTAGGAAAGCTCAGTGAAATCAACAGGCAAAACCACAGAATTTGATTAAGCATTCTGTTAATTTTTCATGATTTCTGTGCACTGTGTGATGCTTGTTCATATTGCTAATTACTCTTGCATTTCCCCAATTTATATAGAATATAATATGAAAAATGAAACCCCAGGGATTTATGGTCTGACCATGGAGAACTTGTGACATGAAGTTACATTTCAACAAAGGAATGCCTTAGTATCTCTGGGCACCCTGCCTTTACTCCACAAAAAATAGAACACAGACACTAAAAGAGAGACCATGGCTTTAACATTCCAAAGGATGGTTTGTTCCTCTATGCTCTAGTCACAGTTTTGCCAAGAGTCAGATGGGGGCTAAATCCATGTGAATGCACATCTGGACATATGTTTGGCAAAGCACTTACACGAGCATATATAATCTAGAATCAGATCTACAAATACTGGTATTATTACATTAAAAGAAATTCTGAACACTGGAGCAATTACTTGGATATTTATTTAGCTATTGTAAGACATTTTATTCCATTAAATAGGCCCTGGTTCATGTAATAAATGATAGCCAATGATAACTCCCTACAAGATTAGATTGGTATTTAATAACCCTTGTACAAGAGGAAAAAAAAAAAAAACCAAGACAAAACTGCTTTTTCCCAGCTATTCTCTTTCTTGGGATAAGGGAAAAAATCAATTTCCTAAGGACAAAGATGCAACCTGAAATGTCTGACACAGAAATGGGAAAGAAGTAATTACTGTACCTGTGAAATTTGGAGTAGTAAACACACTGTGCTTTTTAAATTTTCTTTTGAATTGGAAAGGAGCAGAGGGCTTTAAATTATGCAAATACAGAGGAATGTTAGCTCATTAATGTATATGGGATATTGGTTGAAATATCTATTTTTTCAGCTACTTATATTTAACTTCCTCCTTAGAAATAAAAACTGACCTCTGTTCTTTCCTGCAGTTTTGCATGTCGTACCTTTAAGAGAATGAACCCATCCTGAACTCAAGGCAGTTTGTTCTTTCCCTGCTGTAGCATGAATCTTGGAGAGATTATAACCAATTTAAGCAGGATGGGAGATCTGCTTCTAACTAGCTAGGAGCAAACTGCTAAGGAACCAGTAAGGGAAAATGAGAGGTATTCACAATAGTCTCCGGCTTGGATTACATGTATCTTGAAAGCACTAGAGGCAGATGCTTGTGGAAGTGATTATGCACTGGATCATACGCACATCCTTCTGGCTGCCAACATCACTTAGGCACATTCTGTAGTGTAGGAAAAATCTCCTCCAGTTTACAGGAGAAGGAGCTCAGAGCACACTGCAGAAGGCACCAAAAATCATGTGTTTGAAGGAGATCAGCAGTCACTCTGCTGCTCTGGGGCCCAAGTCTACAAGATCAAAACTTTACTCGTGGATTATGGATTGTAGCCTTTCAGGGATTTCAGCATTTTCCCGTACTTTAAACACTTTCAGTGAGAAAAACACTCTTTTCTCTCTTTTTGGCTGACATTGTTTGTTGCTAATTAGGGCAGTTTTATGTAAATAGTAATTCTAAAAGCTTTTTCCAAGTGATTTTATTCTGTCTAGCCTTTAGGCTGTAGATGTCATTATACAGCTCCACAGTCTATTTGACAGATCCTTAGACACATATAACAAATGGCTTTGGTGACTGCTGCATTATATCCTCTGTGCTACTGCGCTTTTTAAAGAACTACAATGGAAATGTTGGGATTTTTTCCCCCAATCAAGTCATTGACAATCTCTGATTTTTCATATGGAGTCTCTTATCTCTTTGTTTCTGAGTTCAATTGTCCTGGATTTTCATTCTTCCATGCATCTCATTCTTTCCCTCACTACACGTTGCTGTCTATTTTCGCTACTGAAAGCCCAGTAGCCTTTCTCCTGATTTTACTGAGGCTCCTGCAGAGTGACTCTGCTTATTGTGTGGACTCACTACAGGTGGCCCAGACAGAGGGATTTCATTTTTCATTTGTGCTAGGCTTCAGAGGGCATCTGCCGAAAGAGGTAATCTGGTTGTTTGCATCCACTGATACAGGTTCCGGGTTTGTTTTATAGTTGGCTATAATTCCAGATGCATAGACTGGCATCACAACTACAAGGCTCCCAGGTTACAGCCAGACACTCATTAAAATCTGCAATTTGTCACCTTCCTGGCCAGTACATATGATAATATGATCTGCTGAAAGACAGGCAACCTGGTACACGGCTTCTTACAGTTTTTTTGTTTGTGTTAGGGTTTTTTTGTTGGTTTGGTTTTTTGTGGGTTTTTTGTTTTTGTTTTTCTTTAATCGACACAAAAATAAATCGGCCAGCTTGGGTCTACACTTTTTACCACAGGAAAAAAATTATCAGTGAGGACTCCCTAACTTCTTTGAGTATGTGATCCCATTTTTCATCTTTAGGAAATGTGTTGTTCAGTCAATGTTTCTAATTTAAAAAAAAAAAAAAAGCAAACCTTTCCCTCTCTTCTCTCCCAATCCCAAACGTCTGTTGTTATCTCTACTGCTCCCTCCAACAATGTATCTGAATGCTCTCAGTGAAGGGTGAATCTGGGAAGTCACATTAGGGAGCAGTAGTATCTGTAAGAACAACTGGTTACAGCAATGATCTGCTTTTCTGGGCTAGTTACCCTTGAGTCAACCTAGAAACACAAGGGGGACCACATAAATCCTTTGGGGCAAGGAGTTCTGCTCTGTTTTATATCATCCCAGTGCAGGACTATTGCTTGCAGATGTTTTTTGCAGAGCATAAAATGCCAGTCGGAGAAAAGCAGAAGTAGTTCTGTGAAAACCTTAAGCACCGGGTTGAATTTATCTTTCCTAAAGATGAAGTAGACCTCCAGTTGGACTCACCTCTTGTAAAATGTGGGAACAGGCAGTGTATTTGGATTATTGCAGAGTTGAAGCACACGCTGCTAAGTGAGATGCAAAGAATGAATAAACAATGACTTAATGCCATTCCTGTTTCACAGGGAGCCATAAATATGGGGTAGAAGTTGCTGACTAAGGCACTAATTCAGCAAGTGGTAGAAATTAATCAGGAGGTAATGCCACTTTTATAGGGCAAAAAGGATATGGGAACAGACGGACAGAGCAAAGGGATGGGGCTGAGATCAATTGAATGGGAACAGACATCTTGGACTAAAGTGGCTGTTGCCAGTGCAACCAGATGCTATTAGTGAACCTAAGTCATCTTTTATCCAGAAGGGATGAGCAGTGGGAAGAATCTTACACAGTCTTGGTAAAGCTATGGTGCACCAACTACCAAAGAGGGGCGGCAGTGCTGCCAGGGCAGCATGAAAGGGGCTTCATCAGAAAGGAGCACCAGTCCTGGTTCATCCTGTCAAACACCTGTATAGATTTTTCCATCCAAAAAAATAGGTATTTTCACCAAGAATGTGGTAAAATCATACAGGCTCAAATTACAGCAGTTTGACCTTGTCTCCTTAATGAAAATGGCAACTAAACCAGTGCCTTAACTTTTTCTTTCTGTCCCAGGGAGATAAAGGCACAACTACTGTT
The DNA here is from genome assembly GCA_013397315.1 of Donacobius atricapilla. Taxonomy (NCBI): domain Eukaryota; kingdom Metazoa; phylum Chordata; class Aves; order Passeriformes; family Mimidae; genus Donacobius; species Donacobius atricapilla. The sequence continues at coordinate 138,736 of WBMY01018589.1, forward strand.
TTGTTCCTGTTTTGGTCATTGCTACCTGTGATAATTAAATCATAATGTTTCATTTGCTTCACTGGTATTGCTTTCTCTCCTGTTTTCCAGGACTTAGTGACTTTACAAAGCACATGAAGGGCTGTGAATAATCAAGCCCTGTGTTAACAGAGCCCGTCAGATTCTCCTTGTCTCCTTGAAGGTGTGCACCAATGCCTGCCTGGAGCTGGCTGCATCCGTGATATGTAATCTCAGAGCCTAGCCAAGGACAATTAACCCAATTGTGTCGATCTTGAGAGGTTTCTGAGGATTATTCTCTGTATCCTGAAAAGAAGTGAAACCTAATGTCCTGGGAAAATGTGGTGTGGGGGAAGGAGGTCCCTGCCAGGTGGAGGTGGCTGCAGCCAGGCCCTGAGGGGGTTGGAGAAATCGGTCAAAAGCAGCTTCCCTTCCTATGTGCTGCCAAGGAAAAAGGATCTTCTGAGCAGAGTCACATCCCACGAGCATTTGGCTGCCACCAGTTTTCCTTTCAGTATGTTTTTTCCACCTGTTTGAAAAGTGGAATATCCCACCCAGCAGAAATTTATCCTGTCTGAAATACAAACCTGAAAATGGGAAGGGGAGCCCTGCCATGGGGGGAGCATGACTGCTGCAAAACACCGAGGGTCAGTGTGATGCCTGCTTTTCCCTGAAGGTACCCTGAAGTTTGGGAAGGAGGAAAGAATGGGACCAGGGAAACAGAGGCACAATGATATATATCTTCATGTTCCCCAGCAGTATTTGGGATATATATTGAGTCCCTCCTGCTCTAACAAGGATCAATGCCATCAGCAGGGAAGTTGTGTGGGCGAGATAGGATCACACCAGCAGGCTCTGTAGCATCATTTGCACAGCTGGAGATCTCTATGCCCTCCCTTCACAGGAGAACCCACAGATTTGCATAGATAAAATAAGGGAGAGATGTATTCTTGAGTCTCGGAGGGGGGAATTTGTTGTGAGTCAGTCATAAGAGCACAAATGCGAACTGGTGAAAGCATAATCACATGACTTGAAGATGAAAGGCTACCTCAAGGCAGCATGATCGACTTTACTTCACGTACATAATTCCTGACAGGCACTCACTCTTGCCTGTAGTTAAGAACCACAATTTGTGAAGTCTGAAGCTTTTCCAGATGATTTACGCCATATCTTCACTGTTCCTTTCTATCAGAAAGCCTGTAGCAAATGTCTTACCTGTTTTCTTCCTTGCTACAATTTAGGCTCGTTGCTGGTCATATCCACCAAGGAAATCTGGACAGGGCAGTTCTCTCCTATTCTCTTTTTATCCATGTCTTTCTCTTTTTTGAAGAGAATTATCATGTTTATCTTCAGTTTCTTCTTCCTCGGGCTAAATGTCACTTTATTGAATTATCATAAATCAATCAGCCTTTGTTTCTACAAAGGCTTACATATTTTTTTACTTTTTTTTTTCTTATTTTTCCTTCATCTCCCTTTCCTTGTCTTCTCTCTAACTGATACTTTACCTATCCCCACTCATTTGCCACAATCTGATTCTGTCCTTAATTATTTTCTCCATCTATTTCATGACTTTGTAACAGGGTTAGTTCTGGAATTTGTGTTTCTTATTATTCTTCTTTGCCTTCCTGCTTTTGCAAAGAATGATCTTAAAGTATTGAAACATTCTTTGCCTGCCTGCTTAAAGGAGAAGCATGGACTGAGAGCAGCTTTACCAGTCAGGAGCTCCTAAGCTGGAGCTGCAGCTTAGCAGCAGCTTGTCCAGCCCCAGGCAAGGCAGCTGACCTTGTTCTTGCTATGATTTTCTTGAGGGCTTGCAAGATTTTTTAAAAGATGACAGCTTATCACAAGAAATATATATAAAAACCCTCTAGCACCAGTCTGAAAATTTGAGCTAGGTTTTGAGGGGTCAAGGTCTCCTAAGCAGCTCCCATTTTTCTGGTTACAGGCAGTCTTTGACTTTACTTTAAAGAATCAGTCCAGAAATGGGAAGTTTACATCTAATTAGCACTCACAGGCTTCACAGCTGTCATAAGGCTGAGGGACATAAAGATGGAGCAGATTAAGTGTTGTTACATCTCTCACATCCCCAACCAGTATTGTCAGTCTTAACACTGATTCCTCCAAGCTGAGGGCTGCCGTAGGCTGCTGGGATTCCTGTTTGTGGGGTTTGTAATGCGCTCATGCCAAAACCAGATCATGGGGACATTGCCTGGTATTGGGCCTACGTACTTCTAGTGTCTCCTGAACTCATGTTAGTTTCTCAGCCACAGCTGTGCACATTTGAAAGGCAAAGTTAATGTTTTTAAGTTAATTTAGAGATCTTTATTTACGTAACTGATTGCAAGACAATGAATTTGTACAAAAAAATTTTCCTTTTGTTCATTAAAAAAATACCATGGATGAAAACTCTGGGTCTGGATATTGTTCTGTGCAAAGGACAGACTGTTGACATTCCTGGGCAATTCTGCTCTCTGGCAAAAGAGTGCTTCTTATCAAGTGCTCTGATGTACAAGTGCCTGAGGGCTTGTTCACATGGGAAAATCCAGTAGCATTATTCATACCTCTTCACTGCAGAATGTGAGTACCCACATGGGAGCTCAGCAAGGGTATAATTACTTTGCTCTAGAAAAGTCCAAAATACCTTTATATAATTTTTCCCCAGAAGAGTTAGCGATGGCACAGGTAATACAATGCCCTGGGGAAAATGCATTTGGGGCCAGTCAGAAAGGACTGCTTTGTACAAAAGCAACTCTTTCCTTGTGTGACAGCACATTTCCCTGTTTGTGATCCCCCTTTTTTTTCCACACAGAATGCTCGGTCTCTACTGTAAAATCCCCCCTCATTTGACAGAGAAGCTTAAACAAACACCATACATGTACTTATTCACACCCACCCACCCTTTTAATTATTGATGGACTTCTGCTGCGCTTACACTTTTTTTTCTGTAAAAGCATCCCCTGAGCACCACACTCAGACAGATGCTCTCTGAGTAGTGACTACAGCTCAGAAGGATGCACTGAATGCTGATGGAGAGGGGTAATGCTGGCTCAGGAAAATAAGAGCAGAATCCAAGTAATGTAAAGCAACTTAACACTTGACAGGATATTATCAGGATGTGCTGCACCTGCAGCCATGAACTTCATTTGCATAGCAGAAAAGCAATCTCTGTGCTGTAAAAGTACAGGTTTAGGAGGGATGGCAGAGAGAATAGGATGTGGCCTTTTGTGTCTACTCTGCCCCCTGCAGTTCTCGCTGAGTTACCCGAAGCAGGTGGTACAACTCGGAGAGAGATTTCAGAGTCCTCTGGTGCCCAGTGGCACCCGTGTGCCCCGGCTGAGCACAGTCCTGCACGGCTTTCTGCAGCTGCAGCTGCAGGGGCAGGGAAACCAGTGGTCCTCTGAGATTTGGGGAGAACCAGCGACGGAATATTTTGTCACAGATCACCTGGGGAAAGGAAAAAGAGCAGATTGTTGTGTTTCAGAAGCTACGACTAATGCCCTGCTGCTTCCCTGGGACTGTAGCAAAATGTCATCTGAATCCAAAATGCCTTTAGCCATTCAAAGAGGGAGGTATAGAAAAGGAGCATCCATAAAGGCTACACTCTAGCTAAGGGATGGACTTTCTTCTCAGGCTGCTCCTGCACTTCACACATCTTATGAGCAGCTAGGGGAACTGGGCTTGTTTAGTGTATGAAAGAGGATGCTGAGGGAGGACCTTATAGCCCTCTATAAGTACCTGAAAGGAGGTTGTAGGCAGGTGAGGATCAGCCTCTGCTTTCAAGTGACGAGCAATACAAGGGAAAATGGCCTCAAGTTGTGCCAGAGGAGGTTTAGGTTGGATATTAGGAAAAATTTCTTTACCAAAATGATTGTCAAGCATTGGACCAAGCTGCTCAGGGAGTTAGATGAGTCACTGTCCCTGGAACATTTAAAAGATGTGTAGATGTGGCACTAGAGGTATGATCTGTTGGTGGACTTGGCAGGGCCAGGTTACAAGTTGGACTTGATGATCTTAAAGGTCTTTTCCAACCTAAACAATTCTATGATTCTGCATAACAACTGGTGAGGGTGAGGGGGTGGGAGAAGTAGGTAAAAGGCTGGCAAGCTACACCCCCACAGCCTCTCTGTTGTGCCAGGGCTTCCCACCAACACAAGCTGGGTGAGCTGTAAGACACCTCCTCCCAAAGCCAAGGACCCCATGTAGACCACTTTCCACTACACCCACACACTACATCTGCAGAGTGGACAATCACAACCACTGCTTACGTTTGGGCAGCCTCATCTTTCACAGAATCATAGAATCACTAAGGTTGGAAAAGACTCTTAAGATCATTGAGTCCAAGTGTCAATATAGCACTGCCAAGTCCATCACTAAACCATGTTCACAAGTGCCACATCTCCAAGATTTTTGAACACACAGGGATAGTGATTCCACCACTTCCCTGGGTAGCCTGTTCCAATCCTTGACTACCCTTTCAGGAATTTTTCTTCATATTCAACCTAAACCCTCCCTGGTGAAACTTTGTGTCATTTTCTTATGTGCTGGCACTTCTTACTTGGGAGAAGAGGTCAACACTCACCTCACTGCAACCTCCTTTCAGGTAGATATAGAGAGCAATAAGTTGTCCCTGAGCCTCCTTTTTTCCAGTCTTAACATCTCCAGCTCCCTCAGCCACTTCTTAGAAGTCCTGTGCTTCAGACCCTTCATCAGCTCCATTGCCCTTCTCTGGACACACTCCAGCAGCTCAATGTCTCCGTTGAAGTGAGGGGCCCAGAAATGAACGCAGGCTTTGAGGTGCAACTCAAGGATTTACTTTACCATCAGTGGAGATGGAAGTGCTAATCTCCTGCCCCTACTTACTCAGCTCTTCTGTCTGTGGCACTAGGCTAACACCCACAGAAAACCATAGCAAATAAACACTATATATAGTGAATATAAAGATTGGTTTGTGTGCCTCAAGATGAGATTTCTGAACAGGATTGACATGTGGACACGTTTAAAAACCTGTCTTCATCTCACAGTCTCCTCGTACATACTATGCATTTTATAGTCAGTGTGATTTTAAAAGGAAAGGATGCTTAAAACAGCTGTGTCTACTCACTTGCAAGTTGTTATTGGCTCTCTGTGCTCCACATTTTCTGATTTTCAGATTGCATTTTGAAAAGCAATCAAAGAAATTACAGTCTTCATCTCCTGTGCACTTCTGTTCCAGGATGTCCCTCATTTTGGGTTCAAAAAAGGCCATATCCACATCAATGGCCACCACCTGTGAATCAAAACATCCCATCAGATCTGGCACGACACAGCCTCCAGGACAAGGCTGAGCAGGCTTTTGGAAATGCTGTGCTGAGAGCAACTGCTAGCGGGGAACTAGGTTTATAGGGGCTTTATTTCACTGAACTGAGCCACACTAGCCCTATAAACACTACTTTTTAAACAAAATCAGCCAATGTTTATGACACCGGGAATGGAAAAATTATTTGTGAACAATATGCCTCTCTGGAGTCAACTGGGTTGATTTGCCCTAAAGTGGAACTATCCAATCTGAAGACCGATTTACTTGCTGGTGCAGTATATGCAGATGGCATCTCAACCTCTCAAATACGTGATGGTGCAAAATTACCAATGGGCCAGACAGTATCATTTAAAATTCAGCATTCAGACTAAACTCCTGACTTTGCCACTGTGAAGAGGAGCAGTGGGATGTGCAAAGATAGCTGCACCTGGTACAGCTCCTGCAGACCTGTCCTTGCATTCTGTGGGTTTCAGTCTGTTCAGCTGTAGGAGATCCCTGACTTTGCTGAAAGCTGGGTCTGGCTTTGTCCAGTCTTCTTTTCTTATTGTGCACAGTTCTTGTTCTTATGGTCCAGAAGTATGTCCTGTAACAGAGTCCATCCAGAAGCTGGTCACAGCAGAAAAAAAAAACTGAGTGAAAGGGGTCAGTCACTTTCCTCCCCCTGGCACGAGTCTCTCAGCAGGGCATACACAGCACAAAGTGTTTGCAGAACGGCTGCCTGTGCTGGGGATGAGACCTCTCCGGAAGAGAAGGGCTGTGGTCTCAGTTTCTGCCAGTGCCATGCCACCCACAAATACTTCACCTAAAGAAATCACACCAATAAAGAAGGAAAGAAAGAAATCTAGCACGGGATGGCAGCTGCCTGATGTGAGCCAAGCTGTGAGTGACCACAGGGAAGGAAGCCTGCCTCCAACACCATGGATGTGCAGCCAGCAAATGCTCACAGCTGCATTTTACTCTTGACAGTCAGGATCAGGGATGTTCTCTTGCAGCATCTGACACACACTTTCATAGAGGAAAATGTCTGAGATCTGGGCAAAGCAGATTACTTGGGCTCAAATTATAGTTTTATTTTTCAGATTCGACCTCCCAAGTAACAGGAGAAGATGAACTGTGTGACTGGAACAGCAACTGGATCAACCCCAGGTTCTAAAGATGTCTGGTTTGGTAGAAGGCCAAATAAACCTTCCACAGGCAAAATAAAGAACGTGGTCTAGCCTTCATTTTGTTCTACTCATTTTTCCATAGGGAAAAATCTTACTGAGATGAGGCTTATCTTAAAAACATAAGTATTTTTAAGCATTTTGGAGAGCTCTATAATGATGATGTAGCCTAAGGAATTTCACATGTTTGGACAGGCAGGTTTGGGTTTTTTTTGTTCTGTTGTTGTTGTTGTTTACTTCCTTAAGCTTTCTGTGGTTTTGCTGTTCAGTTCTTTGGAAAAGAGACAGTGAGAGTAATGCAGGGTTTCCCCAGTCCCAGCATCACTGTTCCACCTCCCAGGTGGGGTCTTTGCCAGCATATTTGACAATCTGATCCATTACTCTGCTAGGAAAATCAGCCCTGGTTCCCAAATACATGGCTGCCAAAGGGTTCAGTGGCTTCACTGAAATTCATGTTTTACAAAAATGTTTGGGCATCCAGCTAGACCCTGTGAAGACACAGCTGGGTGACACTGTGCCTATAAACAGCTACATTTTGCTGGGCTTTGCTATGATCATAGTTGATGAAAAAAGTACCTAAGGGAATACAGGAAGGACCCAACTTGGCTCATGACCTGATTTAAAATCATGTCTAAGGTGCTCTAATCTTTCCAGTTTTCTCTGAAATATTGGTGAAAGAGGAAGCTCTCTCAGAGCACTGTGCATTCACCCAAACCTCCTTCTAACTCTGTACCTTATGTGGCTCCATGGCAGCTTAAAATTCTCCTGGATGATCTACCAGACAGCTCCTCTCTGTGCTACAGGAGAGCACATGAAGGCTGGAGACTTATCCCCACCACATGAAAATAATCCTCCAAGTAAAACCATTGCATTCCAGGCAGATTTCTTTGGGCATTAGAAGTCTCATTACTCAAATAAGGAATAGTGGTACAATTGTGGGTTTTTTAATTATCCTATACAAGAAACCAGCAAGTAAAAAAAATTGCTTAAAACAAACATAAGGAGATGAAAAAGAGGCTGCATTGCTGGGTTCCCATTCTGGAGCTGGTTAGTCATTGGAAAATCCTGGCAAAGCAAGCTTCACCAAAAGGACTCATAAAAGAAGACACATCCAGTATTCATCCCCTTTCCCTACATGGAATCTGTTTTCCTGTAAGGAGGTTGTGAAACAGTGCTCTGGCATGTGCTCAGCCACAGCCAGCCACAGCCCTGAGTAACTGAGGAAGATGAGCAAAGCCTGTCTGGAGGAATTCCTGCTTTGCCTAAATTGTGGTACAGCTTGCTTTAGTTTCTTGTTGTAGCTCCTCAGGCGTTCCCTGTTCAGCTGCTGTGTTGCACCTGAATAAACAGTGGGAGGGGAGGGAAGGGTGAAGGGGAAACACTGTAATTGCTCTTAATGGCTGTGCGTTTAGATACTGTTCGTCTAGTACTCTGAAGATACAAGTGTTACATTAACACTCAGTGAGTACTAAAAATAGTATTAAAGTCCCCGAAAACGCTTTATATTCACTCAGAGTGCGGAAACTCCACTGATGACACTGCAAATTAGGAGCCCAGCTCAAACACTTACTCACTGCACAGTACCCCCAGTCGGTAGACAAAATTCCAACCAAAACCAGAGGAATTTCTGTTCACAAAACGAATGTGAGCTGTACTACAACCTAGAAAATACACATAGCTATCAGGTCCAAGTTTCAGCTGCACAATGAAAAGTCAAAGAGTGACAGTAGCAGGGAGTTTCATGTTGCTGTCCTTGCATAGCTTCCAGACCAGATAAGCTGACCACTGAAGCACAAATGTGTGTTTGGATGTGGGGAGTTCCCCTTGTGTCAGACCATGAATTCAGCCTTACCTTTCAAATTCATATAGTTTTTTCATTTCAGTATCACTACCAGAAATATGACTCAAATTGCAGCTTCATTTAGAGCTTTTGAAAACCCCTTGCCTCCAGGAGGCATCTCTCACCACATCCAAGGGACCTTGTTCTCGGTGCCTTTGAAGAAGTGAAACAAAACAGAAGAGAGCAAGAAGTCTTCAAAATAAGCAGCAGGATTTAGTGCTCCAAAAATGTGGCTGTACACATTACAAAGAGGAAAAGCAGTAGAGAATCTCCCCTGATGCTTGTAAATTCATTAGCTTTGCAAAACCTTAGCCAAAAGCTGTACAAGGAGGGAAGTGTCACTTGTACACAGTCACTTTCAGACTAGAATTTGACCTCAAATTCCTGGAACACCACCCCAAAGGCCTAACTTACCGTGAGATCATGCCTGATAGCGAAGTTTTCTGGTTTGATGTCGCACAGGTGAAGTCGGTGAGAGAAATCATTATCAAAATGCTGCACCATGTCCAGAAAGCTCAGTGCAATGTCAATGATGGCTCTCACCCTGCTTCTGTGTCCAGTAAGGGAGGGGCCGATCACATTTTCCAAGGGAAAAAGAGTTTTGTGCCAGGCATGTCCAGCTGTGAGATACTCCACAGCATAAAAGTGTCCACAAGAGCCAATAATTCGTAGCACATGTTTGCTGAAGTCCTGCAGCAAACTGAAGTAGATATATTCTTCCTGCTGGAGCAAGGACCACATGCTGGCCACCTGTGCTTTCCAACGTGGTCCCTTCTTCCTTGTCCACAGGGGCCCCATGGTATTGTTAGACAGTTCTAGCCCCAGGGCATTTTTGACCTCCAAAGCTGCCATAACCAGAAGCTCTGTTTCAGGGATATCCTGTGTTTCCACCTCCTCTAGCACACTGAGGTGCTGGTAGCTGGAAAAGATTTCCTTTTTGGATTTCAGTATGATGGGCTGGCCTCTCCAATCAGCCTGAATGACCTTCTTACCTCTGTCATAGTAAAGGCAGTGTTTGTACACCAGCTTCTGTGCCACACACAGGTCTTCACAGAGGTCCCCAGTCAGGGCTCCACTGCTGTAGTCAAGGCACTGAAGTGAAAGAGCAGAATATTCACTGCAGAACCATACCCCCATGGACCATGCAGAAGAAAGACAATGAACAACAGCCCTAAGCTCGCGAGGTTTGCAGCAAGCATGGAACTGCAAACACACACCTACAACTGTTGGGTCATTCAATGGTTTTTCTGAAATCTCTGGAGATCTATTACTAGGGGAGTTTTGCTTCAAAACAAGGATTATGGGGATGGCAAAGGGCAGGCTTTTCAGGGGCAAGGAAAGGGACTAGATTACCTGTTTATCTGAAATTCTTTACACATTTGAGTTCAGCGAGACAAACTTTAAACACTCAGGGCTGCACTGTGTATGATTATGGGTTGTAACACTTTGAGACACAGAGTAATGCAGGACTTCTCTGCAAGAGAAGTCTTACTTACTTACACATCACCAATATGACTACAAGAAAATCCACGTGTAGCTGGATTTCTGGGACATTTCACCGCTCTGCATGTTTCAGCCTTGCACTTAATATACCCTGAAGGAAGCTATGATGACCTCCTCCCATATCACCAGGAAAAACAGAGGTTGTGTTCAATGAGTTTTGGCCCAAGAACTTCCTGAATTTTTAAATATGCAAATGCTGCCAAACTCAATGACTCTCCAGGTTTTATATGCAGTTATCAGAAGTGACATTTTAATATTGCTTCAATACTTAACCTTTTTTACCAGAAATAAATCAGTCCTTGGAAACAAGGGAACTGCTGCTTCATAGTTTAATGGTCAATGAAAATAAGTGCAAGAACTGCAAGGATTCCCCCACTAGTCCTTCCCTCAAGCCAGAATAATTTCCATAATATCATTTCCAAAAGTGGAGGCAGTTGATATATTCCTATGGTCATTCAGAAGTGCAGCTGTAGGGACTGCTTTGGGTCGCTCAGTAGAGGGGATGATCAAAGGTCTCTGGTGAAAGGGGAGTAGAGGAGGTGGTGTAGAAAGCCAAACATCTGTGAGGCAGCTTGACTGTGTCATCCACCTCCATTTCTTTCTGGCATTTGAACCTTCATTTAAACAAACTGGCAGGTCCCCCCTGCACGTGCAGGACTTGCAGCAGCAGCCTGAGCCTCACCTCATTTGTGACTGGCTGTTACACGAGGAACGTGATCATAGCATTCAAGTAATGCATTTTCTTGGGACAGTCTCTGAAGTGTGTACACCAGAGGAACATCTTCTGATGCCAGGCAACATTTAGAGCCCAGCCTTAAACAACACACTAGGGAATGGGTGGAGGATTAAGTCCAAAATCCAAAAAGGTGATCAGTTGACAGAAACAGCTCACTAAGGGCAGTTCACAGAGACATAAAATTTATTTATGTTCTGATGTTCTCACAGCCCAAGTGAGAACATTCAGTGCCAGCAAGGAGAGCCAGGTAGGCAAATTCTTGCATGAGTGTCTGAACATTAAGTCCATGCATGTGTGTAACACACACACATTGGCATCCTTATTAATATCAGGATGGCTAAGGAGACTCACTCAGCTCTCTGCAGACTTCAGAGCACACAGATCGATGTTCTTGCTTTTGAAAATCTACTTCTACTAATGTAATACAATTTTACTCTACCTTTTCAAGTAGGAAATGTAGTTTTCTCAAAAAAAGTAAGTTAGCAGTTCTTACCATCTGGAACTCAAATCAATTTTAGAAAGAAAATTGCAGACAGAAGGAATTTTGGGGGGTTTCTTTGGATTGTAAGTACAAGAACATTTAAAACTCCATTGACAGACCACAATCTAATTCTCTTCTGGTACAGTAAGAGAAGATAGGACTTAGTCATGTAATTGGGTTCACATGAGTGAACACTTGCCCCTGTGGACAATTTTACTGAGGTTCACTCTTAGAAGGTTCACATGCCTGGACTTCTGGCATCTAAAAGAACTCCTGACCATGACCTGTAGCCAAACATATCAAGGGGCAGCTTCTTTTCCTGTGTTGACATCACATCATTCTTAATGACATTAGTGAGAAAAAAGCAGTTGTGGAAAAAGCAGACTCAGATTTCACAGACAGAGGAGGGAGACAGTCCTTTTTGAACCTGGTTGCTGTTTAGGACTTTTTTGCTGTTTTTTTCTGTTGAAGCTATAAATATTTGATTATTAACCTAGTATCTGACAAACAGTGTCTGAACCATATTTTTCTTACAATGAACTTGTGCAGTGTTTTGCAAACTGGGATCTGTGGAAGAGGACTTGACCAAAGAGTTCATGGTCTCACAGTGATGAAACATGGATCAGTCTTCCAGAAGTGCATTCTCAGCTGGTCACAAAGGCATGAAAGGTTTTCAAAAAGGCTTCCTCAAGGAAGCAATCAAGAAGATTGGACCATTTCCTATCAGCATGTTAGGTGCAGTCAGCACTGGTAGCTCATCTTGAAGCAATTATTTGACCCTTACATCCATTCCAAAGACACAGTTTTACAGGACAGTTTTCCATCATATTGGCATGGCTTGTTCTAGTGTGCTCCCCAGTGTACTAGCTTGCATTTTACAGTATTAAAATAAAAATTTGGTGGACTGAAAACATTTAACCAGGTAATACAGATTAGTCTGCCATGACAAGATGGACCATTTCTTATTTACCAACACAGGAAGCTTTCCATTAACTTCAGACTTCACTATACAAGATTGTCCATCATCCTGCTGATAAAAGAAAGAATCAATTCCCCAAAGAAATATTTCAGAAATGGTCCTCTGCCATCCAGGGATGAATTCGTATTGTCTACATTTTGAGATCTGTTGATGAAACAGTTTTAAATCAACCTAGTGACTGACCTTTGAAAGTCATAGATTCTTCTTTAAGTGCCAGATGCATAAAACTAAAGTATGAAAGTGCTACTAAGCCAAAAGCCTTGCGAAGAAGCAGCTGTACTACACAAAAATGCAAACACAAGCAGGGTTCAGATTCACTCATATGTGTCTTATTAAAATTGGCTCCATAATTTTTTATGTCTTCAGTGCACTTATCAAGATAAGTTTAAAAGGCTGGGTTTAAGGTAATATAAAAGCTTAAATTAATGTAAACCTTGCTAAGGATTTATATAAATTTAAATAACTCACTGTACCGCCATCAGTGGCCTGAAACTGATGTTTTGCCTTGCTGGCTACTACCTCTATGTAAAAGCAACACAGAGCCAGGTTTGGAAGGCATCAAAATTAATTGATTTATCCAGAGGGAACAGAAATTGATTGCCATGACTTATTGTGTTCAGTGTAAATGAATATGAGACTGGCATTGGGAAAGAGCAAAGGGGGGGTTTTTTGAGAGGTAAAGTTGGTCCCTGCAAATTGCCCAGTGCTATTTCAGCCTTCTCAGTGCAGTACACATCTGCACAGATGAATATTTTACTCAGAATAAGGAAATAAAACCTTCAGAAATGCCACTTGCAAGGGCATTTTCACCCACTTCCTTAAAATATCTCATCACCTACTGAGAGATGACTAGTAAAATAGTTCTTCTTAGAAACTGCTTTATGCTTAATAGGAGTTGTGAGACTCAAGCCATCAGGTTATTTGTTTCATGGCTCAGTTGCACTTTCTGTAACTGGGAAACTCATCCTATGTTCAGAAGATGAAGAAAGACTCATTTTGGGGTGGATGAAGACGAGCTCATTTTCTAATTATTCCACTAGAAGGACAATCCCTTTCTAACATCATCTGGGAAAACTGTTGCTTATAAACCTTAATGATACTCCTGATCCTTCACCTACTCACAGACATGCACAACAATCTCATCTACTCTTCCTCTGGAAGGAGGGTCTGAACCTGAGCTGTCTCAGTGACAGAGACAACTTTCCAATCTTGCGACTGAAATCTGATCCCTGGGCTTTTGAAGCTGCGCCTGACTCTTTCCAAACTGAAGAACAGCAACAGGTCTCTGTCCGTCTATTTATTGGTGACTGCAATGGCAAGGAGCTGGACCTCCCTGAGCTTGGCAGCTCTGTGCACCTCCATATCTCAGTGTTCTTCCCAGGCACGCAAAGATGAGGCAGGAATCATTCCTTCAGCTGCAAACCTGAGCTCAGCCCTCCTTCAATCTGGCTCCTAAGGTAAAGAAACTGGATCGCACTGCCATTAAAAACACACTGTCAGGACTGCTGCCTACACTTGCTTTTCCTTCATTACACAGAATTAAGGAAAATCTATGACCAATTTTTGTTTCCTTGCAGTGATAGATTATTTAATTCCCACTAGGATTCCTCGTTTCCCACCTAACCATTGGCTTTATAGATACCCTGACTAAGAGACAAAATTGAACTAAAAGCATTAACCCACGCTGCTCCTGTTCTCAAAGTGTTTCCTACACAAACCCCATATCTGCTCATTATTATTTTTTAAGGGAAATTTTAATGAATGTTCGCAAATCCTTGCTTGAATTTCAACCACAACTTACATGCCAGCCTCCGCCAGACCATAAAGAAGGCGAAACAAGCTGCCTGGCACTTCTGAAAGACGACTTTTTGTACAAACAGCTTTTCGGCCAAAAAGAAACAAAAAACCCCGACACAGCCGGAGGAAGGCTTTCCTCCGCTTCGGAGCGTTCGTCTTGGGCAGCGCACCCGCATCCCAAGCCCGGGAGCCGGCCCGCCGCCTGCACCTGACCTCGCCCCGGGAAGGGAGGCAGGCAGGGAGGGAGGCAAGGAGGGAGGGAGGCAGGGAGGAAAGGAGCCAGGGAGGAAAGGAGGCAGGGAGGAAAGGAGGCAGGGAGGAAAGGAGCCAGGGAGGCAGCCGCCCGCCCGTGCGCACCGGGCGCGCCGGCGATGCGGCACCTCCGGCGGCCGGGGCCG
>WBMY01018589.1:153289-222066 GCA_013397315.1 Donacobius atricapilla
TGGCGGTGTGCAGGCTGGCCCCTGCCCGCCCCCCGTGCCCTGCCTCCCTCCCACGCTGGATACGGGTCCAAAACAGGCAGGGTGTACTGGGACCGAGGATGCTGGGGTCGATAGATTGTCTCCCTGTCCTCTCGTTGTCTCCCTGTGGCTGTGTCCCTGTTATGGTGTGGTCAGATCCACCGGACAGCCTCTATTTGACTTTGTTAACGTTTCTGAGGGGCCAGAAGCTCAGATGTTTGTTCCCTTGCAGCAATGAAGATCCTGGCATCCTTTCCTCACTCCAGGTGCAGATGTTCACTGTCTCTGCTCAGAGAGCTTGGTTCAGTGATATATATTCTTAGCATCATGCCTAACTTAATGATAAATACTTCCTTGACAGCTCTTTAAAAAGAAAGATGTCTCTATTGATATGATCGAATTTTTATCTCCCAGAACAGCAAGGGAAGAACACAGGTGCAGCAGACTTGCTGTTATCTACACCTTTTATGTGATCAGTGCAGTTCTCTACCTGGCAGAGCAGGGCTTGAAATGGAGCTTCTAAGTAGATGGCAGACTGTGGCAGAAAATAAAAAGAAAGATAAAAATATTGCTGGACGTATTCCAGCTTTCCTTCCTAGATACTGTCAGTGGGGAGGGAAATGCAAGAAGACCAAAATTACTTTCATCTCCAAAGTCTCAGAAGCAGAATCATTACCATTAGCCACATCTTCTGACAGTGTGTTTTGCCCAGTTTCTCCACCATCTCATTTCTTCACCTGCTGAGGCTGCCTTTTCAAATTTTCTTTTTCTTTCCCCTGATCCTTTTACTGAGAGGCTTATTTTTAAGGCACTGGTGATACAGTCTGTTTCTTGGGAATGTGGCAAGCAACAAAGACCAAGGAGGCAGCTAGGAACTAAAAGATTTTAATCTTGTTTCTCAGTCTGATAGAAAATGCTTTCAGAAGTTGTGCCTGGCCATCTTGGGGTGTTCTTTGGAAATTTCTAGGACAATAAGTGGACAAGGAAGAGTTTCACTCAGACATTCCTCTGTAGGAGTACCAGCTAGGTTTGAAACACGGCCAACCTTCATCAGTGACTGCTGCCACCTAGGAGATAAAATTGCAGATCTGCCATACTGATTGATATCTGGAACAATCCTGAGATACGTCCCAAATGGAAGAGGGCTGAGAGTAGTGGGGGAAAGTCAAGCATAAGTCGCTACTGCTTGGTCCTAAGCTGTCTGGGTAATGGTTTAGGCACTACCAAACTCACATGTAGTTTAAAGTGTGGATCTTGTCTTCCCTGTGTGTCAGCAATCTCAAAAGGATATTATGCATTTGTATTAATTGCCTGTGAAATTCTGTGTATGTGTCATTGGTGTTTCAACACTAGATCTGAAAACAAATCTAATTACCCCTGACTTTAAGCCAGGAACAAAATACGGAGATTTCAGACCAGGTTAGGTGTCACAGCTGACCTATCATTACCGCTGAAAAAACAAGCACATTCCTTCCTCCTCCTCCTCCACCGCCACCTCCCTGTTTTCCTCTTTGTCTTGCCTGCCTAGTCCAGTCCCTTTCCCCAGTGAAAGATATTCCTTGCTGCCCAGGGAGCTTTCTCAACTTGCTCACAGGGCAGAGAAATGTAACTCTCTTTCTTGTCAAGATTATTTTCAGAAGGGTCAGCAGCCCCGAGGATGCTGCCAGGCTGGTGCAGGGAGGCACATGGCAGGGCTGGGTGCTCTGGGGTGCTGGAGGCAGAGCGGTATCAAATGTCTGCACCTTAAAGATGCAATGAGATATTGCAAGAGAAGGTGATCTTCATGGAAATGGTTCCTGAAAGGAGCAGTCCTGTCCCAGTTTCCACCCCAGCCGTATGCTGCCACTGCACCCTCAGCAGCTGGATCAGGGTAGTTGGCCCAGCAGGCAGCATCAGTAGGGTGTCTGGCTGCACTTTGCCTTTCAACCCAAGATACCTGCTCAAATTCACTGGATTTTGGGGTTGTAAGGAGCCCACATCCTCCTCTTTGGTTTGGAAACAGCTGCTACATGTAGCATGAGCAGCTCTAACTTCAACATGCATGTATCTGATGCTTTGAAATTATGGAATATGAAGAAATAAGCTAAGAAAATAATAGTAGGTTTTAATGCAGTTTTAATATTGCTTTAATAGTTTTAATAAAAAATAAATGTACAAGATAAACAGAGCTTAATGAAGCAAATGCAAGTTGTATGACACTTATACTGGGTAGTGTACCAGTTTCATTTTATGGTAAATCCCACAGGAAGCATTTGCAGAGAATAAAGCCCTGTCTTCTCTAAAGATTTCAATATAGCATTCAGGAGGGAGAAGATGTCATATCTAGTTGTTCAGGCTCTGAATTTTTAAATATCTCACTGAGTTTAGTGAGTGGGAAAAGCTGGACAAGTCTGGTAAATATGTATGTGTGTGTACACAAACCTTCTCTTACACATGTACATAGAGAGTTTCAGAACATCAAGAATTGACCCAGAAAGCTTGGATTTAGTAAAAGTTAAAAGCCTAGGTTATTTAGGATCAAGTGGTTTGGCCTTTAATAACAATCTATTGCTAGCTGCAAAATTCAAGTCTAATTTCAGATTTCCCTAATCTTCAAGGTTAAGAGTAACAGTTTTATATATATATATATATATATGAGCATCCCTAACAGCCATAGCAATTTTTCTTTTAAAAAATGCTCAACATCAGAGAACCTTTGCTTTCTGTATATATTAAACTGTGGCTGCTTCATGCTGCATTCCTGTGTTCCCAAAGGAAGCTATATTCCTATTCTCATTTTGTCTGAGAATTAAACTTGATGTAAATTAATTAGTAGAAGCTGAATTAAGGCAAGCAACATCAAGGGCAGTAAAAATAATCCAGGACTAACTGAATTAGTTCCTACCCAATTAATCTTTGAATTAGAGCTTAGAGCATGATGTCAGCATCAAATTGGTCTCCTCTTTGTCGCTGTGTTGGGAACATCACAAAATTGCACATCACCAGTGACAGTTCAGATGTGGAGGCTTGAGGGGCTTCACTAGCCAGGAGTGAGATGCCTTGGCACAGCAGGTAGGAGCCTGGCATGGCAACCCCCTGTGCTGTGTGCCTCTGCAAGGGCTCAGCAGCTCCTCAGACCAGGGCCATGAGGAATCTTCAGCCCAAGGAGCTGCTGAGCCCTCATGCTTCTCATCACCTTCAGACAAAAACTGCATTGCAGGCTCAAGTTGTATTATGCTGTTAGACCTTATTTTCCTAATTACTGAATTCTTCATGAAGAAAGAAAGTAAATCAGCCATTAAGAACTACCTTGGCACTCAAGTTAATGAAATGTAAAACTGGTTCATTAGGACTTATTGTTCTCTTTGATTGATTTTATCACCTTCTGTCATTGACTGTCTATGGAAATAGAATACATGTCTGCTAATCTTTCACAAGGCACATATGAATCTATTTTCCTTCTGGGAGTTCAAGAAACTTAAGGGCTGTTTAAATTGACTTTGAAAATATACTTTAACATACAAATATTTCTTTCTGATTTCCTTTGACAAAGTTGCTGCTGAGAAACCTCACAAGGTTAGACATAGGTTTGAACGTGCCCTTTAGGCAGTGAAATTCCCCTGCAGAGTACTGAGTCTACCAGAGGAATCCAAATGTATTTTCTCATTTATGCCACTAATCAAAAAGAGTGTGTTGCAAACTTCTCACAGAAGTTTTATGGCATCAGTGAGCAGTGAGTTTATTGGGTCACATTGTGAACCAGAAACAGAAAAATGGCGCACTATAAAATACAGAGTGCAGCTTTGTGGGCAAGGGAAAAGCCTGGTATAATTCACTGATTTAAACAAGAGCAAGTGTTAGACAGAAGAAGCTTTCCCATGTATAAATAGGATAAAAAAATTGTAATATATTTTCTCCTGTTTGCTTTTTAATTTTTGAAATATTTCTTAGGCATAGTTGCCCAAGAAAACCGAAGACATTAGCTTTCTCTTTCCCTTTTACCACTTTCTAGATTCAACATAGCAGAGTTTAATTGTCCTGTTCTTCTCATATATCCCCTTTCAATTAATCTCTGTATTAACCTCATGCCAATTTTTCCCTCTCATTTGGAAACAGTATCACTGGAAGAAGCCAGTAAGATACCTTGGCAATCACTGTAGAAGATTGTGGTTTACTTGTAATTCTTCAAATGAGATGGAAAAATTAAGACATAAAAAATATTCTGGAATTTTTGCCCACATATCCCACACAATACTGTGCCTGACACAGTATTGCCTATTGCTTCTCTGTTACATTCTTTGGCCCTTTATATTCCCAATCACCAAATCGAAAATTAGCTGTAAAATGAAGCTTAATCAGTTTGTGAGAGGAATTATAAGTGGAATTTTCTTTGCCTGGGCAAAGTCAGTGGCTTAAGAGAAATTTTCCAAGCCTAAGAGGATGCTGGAATCTGCTGCTGTGTGGCATGCTGTGTGTCTGTCCACAGCATGTGAAAGGGTGAACATAGAAGGGAAAATGCCGAGATTGTTTTCCAGTCTCTCTGTATGCAGTTTCCAGTCTTTGCATCAAGTTCAAGCCAAGTGATCTCACTGTGCCAGTACTGAATCTGGCTCATTGTAGCCTCTCTTTATGAGTGTCTGAAGCAATTCCAGAAATACTTAGAAGTTGCACTTGGGTTGTGTAGAAAGAAACACCCCACCATCTAATAAGCTAATTCCGTCTGGCATTGGGCTGTTATTTACATGAATGGTTTAAAGTAATTTAAATGGGCAGAATATTACCCATAATAAACAGATGGCATTCAGAGGGCTATGATCATTTAGATACGTGATAGATCAAAAGAGAAAAAGTTCTGTCATCTTTTCTAGTCAAATGACCAGACTTATTGTTTCAGTGCATTAAAAAGACATTTTGACAGCTGATACTACCAGAAAAGATATCATATTATGATACAGATTAAATCAATCCAGCTCTATGGCTGCAGACTCTGAAATGAGTTTATTTTAGGAATTTGCACCAGATTGATTTTAAATTTGTTTCTACTGGCAAGAGTGACCTAGGATATCCAAAGTCCACACATTCATGTCTTGTAATGTCATAAACTGTAAAATGCAGCCAGAGGTTTGCATGCTGTCTGTTACTAGAGGAGAAATGGAAAGCAAAACTGATTATTGGAGATGGAAAAAAGCATCTCCTTTGTAGGCACAAGTAACCACCAAGTGGATACTTATGATACTGCACGTGAAAGGTTTTGTAAACTGGAAATAGACTTCCCAGGGAGAATTTTCTCCACTCACATGAGCAAATCTTAATTTATAGCATTTTTCTGATTCTTTTACTTTGTTGTTTTGGCTTAAGGGCTGTGTATTATAGTACTGTATGTTTAAAAATCAAATTAAATTGAGTCATCACATACAGTAGATCATGATGCATTTGCATACGAGTATGTCCATTTTTTGACTTCTTTTTAAAAACCCAAACCTGAAGTAGAAAAAAATTAGGGTTTATAAAGCTCATGGATGATTTTTAGTACCAGTTCTGTAAAACTTAATTACTTTCAGTTATTTCCTTGAAGCTGTTCACAGCAGTTTTTTTGCAAATGATGAATAGCTGGGCATGGAGCAAACTGCATAATGATCCATTAGTGAAATCTAATTTTCTATCAGACTTTCCAAGTAATTAGCTTTTCTTTAGGTAATCTATTGTTAGTTTGCATGCATCCAATGTTATATGACATTTGTTTAGGGAAGAGTTGAGTATTCAATTTCTGTATTGCTTACAACAAACGAACAGCTCATAACTCTATCAAGGTTAAGCATCCCTTAGTGCAAGTGGTTCTTCTGTGTTACTCCTGAGCAAGAAATCTGCGTGTGGGATGCTGCCCAGCTGCCTGAGCAGCAGCAGTGCTACTACTGTACAATGCTCCTCCTGTTATATGCAAGCATCCTCCAAGAACCTGAGTGGTTCTGGTGGCCAGCCCTGTTTCTGGGGCATTACTGCTACACAGGCATCAACAGCCAATGAAACAATCAAGGAATGCCATGGTGCTCCCTCCTGCTTTCAACAGAATAGTTGGTGACTGAGAAGCCTCAGAAACACATTTCTGCAGCTTCTCCACAGGCACAATCTTCTGTTTTCTGTCATTTGTCTTCAGTACAAACCCATTCTCTTCCCTACTTATATTTTTCTCCCTATTCTTCAATGATTTACCTTTCCAGTTCTTCATAGCCCTTATCTGCTGCCACCATCCTCTGCAAGCCACCTCTCCCCTCAAAAGACTTTGTGTGTTTTAGAAGGAGTCCCTCTCCCCCAACTCTAGCAACAGCGCTCTTCTTCTTGGAAAAGAAAAAGAAAAGAGTCCTTAATTCTGATCCAGAATCAGTGAATTTGCTTTTGATTTACACAAAGGAACATAAAAGGAGAAATAAGCAGAGATGCCATTATTGGACAACATTTCATATTCGGTGGTTTTGCAACTCCCTGTTTCCTGCATAGAACAAAAAAGTGCTTTCAGATCATGCTGTACAGATGCACACACACATATGATCTTAGCAAAAGAACTCATAGCAAGTCTCCCAAAATGAAAAACAGAGATTGCAATGTTCTGGATGTGATCCTCAGTCTGGAAAGAGATGAGATCCACCAAAGGAGAGGGAATGGAACCATAATGAAACCACAAGAGACACAAAAAGCAGTCCTGTAGAGCTGCATCTCTGGAAAAAAATTCCAGCTGGGGAAGCACTTAGGCTCCACTTTACTGAGGAGAGCATGCATTTCTGGCCAAACCTCTTTAATATTTCCCTTTCACGTTGACAAATCAACAACTTATAAAAGACCAAAATAAAGTCTCCCAACATCCCAAAATATATTCAAGGAGAAATTGAAAATGACATCGACTCACACATAGGGCACATTCCATGTGCTTTCAGCATGGATAAACTGGGTATGGAGTTGTGATGAAACACTGGAATGAAATACAGGATAGCTGAGATTAAGCAGGAAAAAGGTGAATGCTTTTGCATTTGGGCTTTTTGATCATTCCAAAGAAAAGTGCTGGGCTGAAGCAGTGCCCAAGGGCTGTGGTTCTCATTTGCAGTCAGAGCACATCTAGCTGAGTTATTGACTCTTTGCTTGCCTGTCCTTTACACGTGTTTATTATGTGACACACATCTCACCATTCCCATTTGAGCCATTGACTTGTTATATTAATGCAGAGTACTAGGACAAGCAGGCAGAAGCACAGAGTGCTTTTGTCCCTTGGGCAATGAACAAAGAGATGTAGGTGAGATTTTTACTCCTTTTGGAGCACTGGCACAGCTGGACTAACACTTCAGCAAACAAGGAATCTCTGGCATGTCCATTCAATGACTTTCTAAGATGTTTGCTCTGCAGTTTGCAAGCCAGTCCTCTGAGGTGCTGTAGAAGAGCAATTTACTAACAGCCTCTCACACCAGTCTTTAATTGGTGCCTCAGAATCAGAAGCGGGACCAGTGCCTGCCCTCTCTGAGCACAAGGCCCCCAAAACAGACTGCCTATTCCTGGACAATGTTAGGGCAATGTAATGCTGCCAAAAGCGCATTGGTCTCTGGGCAAATTGCACATTGAATTTAGAAGAGGGGGTAGGGTTTTTTTGGTTTTGGTTGGCTCTCTGCCACTCTCTCTAATTTTGAGGGAATCCCTCCAGCCCTCTAGACAGGTTAGTTTTGATGTTTCTGACAGTGACATTGTCAATGTGTCACTGGTACATCCTGAGAAAAGGACACGAAAAACACAATACAGAGTGCAGACTATCGCAGAGTTGCAAAATAGAGTACAGACTCAACAGAACAGCACTTCTGGGGAAGGGCAAAACCACCTTACATAAAGCCAGGAAAAAAGGAGTGAAGAGCTATCCAGCAGTACTCAGCAAGACCCTTGTATTCTACTTTATGCTGTCATGGTTTGCAGATAAATCTAGTGCTGGGGTGAAAGACTTCAAGATCTATGGTGTCCTGAATTGGCTTAGTCAAGCAATTAGTGACTGCAGAAGGCTGAGTAATCCAGAATGTTTTGGTACTTTGTTAAGATACTGGAAGATCTAAAGTTGCAGCAAGCTTTTGAGCGTGTTTTTTTTAATCAGGGAAGTTACAACCTTATTGATACAGGGGCTACCAGAGCTGCAGAAATGTTTGATGTGTCAACCTCTGAGCCAGGAGGCTGGGGACAAAGAAGAGGTTTGTAGGGATTCATGAGGAAGGAAAAGTTCCGTGAGTCTGCTGGACTTCCTGAGTATCCAACACACCACTGCAGGGCAAATTAGCTCTTCATGCTTGTGGCAACCAAGCCAGAGAGTCAACCCAGCACAGCAGCTCAGAGCCATCCTGTGCATCTGTCTGCTCCATAGTGGCACAACACTGTGGGGGCTCATGGAAGATCGGTGCAGATGTCTCTGTTCTGAGTTGGACTGGATGAAGCCACAGGGAAGATAAATCCTCCACATGTCAGGCTCAGCATAGTGAGAGGACACAGAAGGTGACAAAAGGAGCAGTCAGTAAATGACAGAGGAAGGGAAGGAGAAGAGGGAGGGAGAAGGGTCCTTTAGCATGTATTATTACTGTGAGGCTACTGGGCCACACAGGTTTCATTTCACACTAGTGTTCCATTATGCAAGGATGGGAAGAAAGATCACAGGACCAGGACTCTGGACTTTGATTCAGTTCTTGTCTCAGTTGCAGCATTCCCCTGTGGGCACTTTTCACAACAGCAAAAGCTGAGTGCAGAGTCCAGTGAAGTGCCATGGAGCATTCTAACTGGGTTCTGACCAGAGACTTGGGTACACAGACCCCTCACACTGGGCTCTCCCACATAAACATCAATGTTTCCTACATGGTTAAGTGTAATCTGCCCTGTATTTTGATAGATCACCTATTAAAAAATTATTTTGCTGGAAGAAACTCATGAGGATCAAGCTCATTAATTACGGCATGGCACACATGCACATGTAGATTAGGAAGGCCACGAACACACACTCTATAATTACAGTACACACACAAGCAGCCCTGATTTTTTGGAGGCCAGGGCAAGGTTACTTCTGAAGCCAAAGCACTGACTTGATAATAAATGATACTTTGATTTCTTTTGGTTTAGTGCTATTCCTCTAAATGAGTTTGGGCTTTGAGGCCACATGGTTTTGAAAAGCCAGGGGTAATAGGTGAGGCTAAGGTTGCTGGAATGCCAGTGGCAGTGCAGTTGCCAGGGATAAGCAGCTCTGTTCACCTTTAGTCAACAAAGTCAAACCCATCAGAAGTGGGTGTACTGTAAGTAAGCAATGTTAATGGAGTCACATAAGCATGTGCATATTGGTGTGATATAAATAGGACACAGTTTAGAAGGGATTAAAGCAACCAGTGAGACCTTCCTTGAACATCCTTCTTTAGATTTGCTGTCACTAGCTCAAAAACTATTGTTTGCAGGAAAGCAAAGAAATCCAACAAAGCTGCACTGTTCTGCAAGTCCCTATTTAAATCTTCCCTTTCAGTCTGGCAGTTTACCTAAGGTAGTGTGAGCAACCAATGTTTAGAAAGTTGGGCTTGTGAATCACCTAAGCAGGAACCTACAAAATAAAAAGGAAAGGAGGAGACAGAACAGGAAATAGAGAGATACAATAAAAAGGCTGAAGACAACAAATTTCAGCTTTCTATGATGCTCAGAAGTGCACTAAAGTCGATGTTGTGACTCTTATCTCATATAAGAAAAAAGACAAAAATTGACCATGTGAAATTTTTAGATGGCATACACCTGCAAATAGGGACAATTTCAAAAGAAGTGAGAGTGAAATTTTGCATGTGTACAGTAGTATCCACAGAAACTTTCTGTCCCCTTTCATAATTTCGCATGGAATTTTCCAAAAAGGACAGCCACACTATTATGGCATTTCTGCTGGCCCCACACAGCCCTACAGCTCTCAGTCCCCAGACATCCAAAAAGCTGATTCACACAGTTGTCCTCTCCCAGACCAGTGCTTATGTTTCAGGCTCCTCACTTACTCTGCTGCTACTGCTTCAGCTAACTCATACACGCTACATCCCTGTGATTAAAAGCAATGGCACAAGTACCTACAAATTATTTCTTAATAACAAAACTATTTCAAAGACACCATATTAAAAAATAAACAGAGCAGCTTAGATATTTAGATATCTCTGTCAGAACCAGAGAATGCTGAGCATCCTCATATTTTTTATAAAGTATCTTGCTGTGTCATCCCCTGTCCCTAAACCATTTCTGATAAATGTGACTTTTCCCAGCCCTCCTTTCCCCTCTATTCCCAAAGGATTTTTATGTATGCATACATTATTTTCACCTCCAAATTAACAGCCTTGTAAAACAAAACTGTGTTTCCATAAAGACAATTTACAAGGCTTTCCAAAGCTGATAATTGGACCTCTTATCTTTCAAAAAAAAGTTGTTGTTTTCCCTCAGGTAATTTACTGTGTGGTTTTTGTGTTTGTTCTTCATATAATCCTTTGTGGATTTAGATCAATACATGCTTGCAGAAAACTGTGACAATACAGTACACCATATTTGCTACACAACAAATGCTTCTTTAATGCCTTTCTTTTGTCGGCTCATGTGCTTGATTCTTATTTTGGCTTGTGAATTTTTTTAAGGATGTGGGAAACAAGTACCAAAAATTACTTCCATGGAGGAACATAAGAATAAAATAGGTCACCAGAAATCATCCTGTGTCATGTCACTTAATACCTTTCATAAATGCAACAAACTGCTTTTCAGAATCAGTTTCTCTTTCCTTTTTATTTTTTTTTAATCGTTTTTTTCTCTGTTGCTTCCAGGCAAGATTTTTCCTAATATAAGTGTAAATAGAAACTTTACTCCAGTTTCTAAGTTCCACTTGTCCATTTGGGGTACATTTTGCCATCTGTTCTCCTGCCAACAGAGAGCAGTGCCAGGTGTCCTGGTGTCAGGGGCTCCTCAGAGTCTGGGCTGCCAGGAGTCACAGGAGCTCCACATGGGGACCTGCCGGGGCAAAGCCTGGCAGCCAGGTCGCATCCCATCCCATCCCATCCCATCCCATCCCCAGCCAGGAGCCAGGGGGTCACCAGGGCAGCCCCAGGCAATTCCATGGGGACAAACCAAGGCTGGCATCAGCCTGGGAATCTCAGCTCAGCACGGCCTGTGGCCAGACTAGCCTCGTGCAAAGCCCTAGCACTTACCTTACCCCACACAGCCCCACCAGCCAAGTTACCAAATTATGTAGTTCTCCCCCATGGCAGCTCACAGACCAGCTAGCATGCCTCACTCTTACTCACTCATTTCCAGCTCTTGAGCTCTTATCTATGGGATTTCATCCTGGTTATATGCACAGACCAGGGAAGGAGATGCTGGAAAGCAGTTCCACAGAAAGGGACCTGGGGGTTGTGGTCGATGGCAAGTTGAACATGAGTCAGCAGTGCCCTGGCAGCCAGGAGGGCCAACCCTGTCCTGGGGTACATAAGGCACAGCATTGACAGCTGGGCAAGGGAGGGGATTGTCCTGCTCTGCTCTGAGCTGGGGCAGCCTCACCTCCAGCGCTGGGGGCAGTTCTGGGTGCCACAAGATAAAAATGACATTAAGCCACTAGAGAGAGTTCAAAAGAGGACTGTGAAGATGATGAAGGGCCTTGAGTGGAACCCGTGTGAGGACAGCTGAGGTCACTTGGTCTGTTCAGCCTGGAGGAGACCAAAGGGAGACCTCATCGCAGTGTACAGCTTCCTGGTGAGGGGAAGAGGAGAGGCAGGCACTGGTCTCTTCTCTGTGGTCACCAGTGACAGAACCTAAGGGAATAGCTTGGAGTTGTGTCAGGGGAGATTTAGGCAGGATATTAGGAAAAGGTTCTTCCCCCAGAGGGTTGGGCACTGGAACAGCTCCCCAGGGAAGGGGCCACAGCACCAGCCTGACAGAGTTCGAGATGCATTTGCACAGTGCTCTCCGGCACATGGTATGATTTTGGGGGATGTCCTGTGCAGGGTCAGAAGCTGGACTTGGACGATCCTTGTGGATCCCTTACAACGCAGGATATTCTATAATTAATTCTATGACTCTAGGGATTCGTCTAAGCCACATTTAAATCTATTAAACGTATCTAAACCACAAATGTAGGAAGATCATAGGGCTATTCCCAGCTTCTGCTGGAATAATTCAGTTGTCCAGACTGGTCTCCGCCCCAGACTGAATGTTTTATTGGCCTATATATTATATTCCCCGTTATAATTATTCCGGCCCCGCCCCACAGGGGCCGCCCCCCTCAGGCCGTAGCCCCACCCTGAGGCCNGGCGCGCTGCGCGGGGCGGGTCTGGCGCGGGGGTACTTAAAGAGCCGTGGCGGCGGCCGCTGCTTTTGCTGCAGGTGGCACCCGGGGCTGGCTCTGCGCAGTGCGTGAGTGTCGGGAGGGGTCGGGGGGACCGGGCCCCTTGGCCTTGTGGTGCGGCCGCACCGGCCCTGCCCGGCCTGGCGGGGAGGAGCCGGGAATGCCGGCTGCGCGGCGCCGCCGGCGGCTCGGGCCTTGCTGCGTGTCCCCCGGTGAGGAGCGTCTGTTCGGCCTTGGGGCGCGGCGGCACCGTGGCTGCCCCGGAGAGAAGCTGCTCCTGCCTCTCCGCTCCTGTCCCCTTCCCCACTGTCGCTCTCTCTCCCCGTGAGTCTTGTCCCCCGCGCTGCCCTTAGGAAGCCCTCCTTGCGCCTGCCCCCTTCCCTCACGTCCCGAGGCTGTCACCGACCTGGGCGGCTGCGGGGGCCTCGTCCCGGTGCTGCAAAACCCTGTAAAGAAAGTCCCAAGTTTAGCCTTTAAGTCAGCCTCGCCCCAAGTGCTGAGCCTGCGACGTGACCGTGGGGCTCAATGGGGGCCGAAGGGCGCTCTTAACTTGGTTCAGTGATCTCCTCCGGGATACTAATGTTTTGGTGGATAACGAGGGCAAAGTTGTAATAGTGCAATGATCGTCCCTTGCGTTATCTTATTTCAAGGTGCAACTTCTCTAGTCCTGTGAAAAGGTAAAACTGTGGAGCCCCCTCTGCATAGGTAGGAAGCAGCTCTCCATTCTGAAGAATTTACAGGAAGTTCAAACCCTGATTTTGAAGAGGAAGGGGGAACTGACATTCAGCCTTTTGCTATTTAGTGTTCAATACTTACTTTGTGTAGTTTGAAGCTTTCTGGAGCGGGCTTCTTTGCAGCTCTTCAGTTTGACTTGTGTGATTTAATGCCCTCATGATTTCAGAACTATTTAACTATGGTTAAGGTGATATTTAAAGTAGTCCCTGACTTAACAAGTAGTTCAGATCTTGTTTGTGTTGGACAGAATGTCAGCCTCGTTTAACATGTATTTTGTGTCTGTGCTGTGAAGCTGGAGCCCTGAGGTTGCTGTAGAAACTGTTTGAGTGAAGGGGAGGGTCAGATGCCCTGCACTGATGCCTGGGTGCCGGTTTCCTGAAAAGCTCCACGTGAATCCTGCCTGAGCTCTAACTGCACGTGAGGAGGGTGGCTTCATTAGGGAACCCCAGCTTCAGTGAGAAGCATTGCTTTAACTTGGTTATGTCCATGTAGTCCTTCTGAAGGTGTTCAGTTCTCACCTTTCATGACTATTGAAGTGAATGCTTACTTGTCTGGTGATTTGGGGTTGTTCTAATTGGTGTTTAAAATTACTTATCCAAATTTGAACTTGATGGATATTTTAAATTAAATTGATCTCTGGTGAAGGAAAGGATTTTTATATGTCGAACACCAGTATCTGTGCAAGTATAACCTTGCCTGAAAAAAAATTTGGGATGGTGCTTGTATTGCAGTATATTGTGTGAGACAACCTGCAGCTAGAAAGTATTTGTTTCAGCTATGTTGAGTAGTCAGCTGCTCAAGAAATCCTAAGACAAGCAATCAGATGTTTTAACAACTGTCTTATGACTACCATGTAGAAGCAGAAGAAAGGCTTAAAGGATCTGGCATGAAGCTGACTCAACAAAATACTGAATCACAGTGGCTGGAGTTGCTGAGCATGCTTGTATTGCATAGACACTGGAGTTTTTCTCCAGTGTCTATGCCTAGTCCAGGCACCTAGAATCCAGAGGCACACTTCAGGGAGCCTCCCTCTCTGGAGTTACTCATAAGGCTCCTGGACACCCTCCTGAGTAATGTGCTGTAGGGCCACATCGTAGATCAGCTGGTCCCTCCAGTGGTCCCTTTCAACCTTAGCCGTTTTGAGATTTGTAAAGCTCATTATTTTCCTGGCTTAGATGAGGTGCTGTATCTTTAGCTCTAACTGGAGAGTTAAGCTTAAGCTTGTTTGCTTTGTTGCTTTAGTGGACAGTATTTTTTTTCAGTATTGATTTCAGACTGGTAAGGAAGACAGAAAACTGAAAAGGGGAGAGGTCTTGGGTTTTCTCACGTGAACTTCACTTGAAATAAAAACAAAAGAAGGAAGTGGTAGCACTGAAGTAGTCACTGACCACTTGCTCATGACCTGCTGGGGCTGGCCTCTGCTCCCATGGTTTCATTCTGACCTTGTTTGTGAAATCTGAGTGGCAGGCTGAGACTTTAGGCTGAAGAAAGCACAGTTCTCCATCTGCCTGCTTTTAACCTCCTCTGCAGAGCACAAAGTGTGGTGCTTTCTTGGACCTGGCTACCAGCAATTAAGCCTATGGCATGCTATTAGATGAAGGCATAATGAAATCTGCTCTTTGAAGTTACATTTTACTTGAGTAACACTTTGCCAGCAAGTCTGCAGTAAAATGAAGTGTATGATTTCATTGAAATATCTCTAGAGACAAGACTGCTCAGTTTAACTTTGAAAGTTATTTTGAGGGGAGAGGCAGAAAAAGTGGTGTTGAAATTTCAATATGCTTTTGTTTAGCCATTTCACTATGGTGATTTCATGAAAGGGAGAGGCCTCAAGTTTTATATTAGCACAGCTTGGTGTGTGGCATTAGAGGCTGAAAGGTGGAAGTCTCCTGTGGCCCTTGATTACTGACTGTCACTTCTTAAACCTGTAACCTAAATTATTTTTCTGTCACAGAATCTTCAGCAACACTGTTCTGAAAACTAGTCCTAAAATGTCTGCTCTTGAAACCCTCTTTAAATATATTGATGAACACCAGGACCTCTATGTTCAGGTAAGTTTTTTTGAGTTTTGTCCTGCTGCATGGGCAGCCATGGGATATTAGAAGTTAGGTGGTCAGCTTCAAGTTTGTTGTTACATTTATATGATATACCCAATAATAATATCAAGTAATGGGAGAGAGGGGAGAGCAGGCAGCAAGTGTGAGGCATTTGAATCAGGACAGAAAACTGTTTCTTAAATTTAGGCGTAATTCTGTTCAGAAATGTTAATGTCCCTGGTAAATCTATTAGGAAATGCCCTATTACTGTATTGTGCTACTAGTGACCGATTGAGAGGTACAGGAAGCTGCCACTGGCTTCTGAATGCCAAACTAGGTTTATAGTTTCTTCCCTTTGGAGATGGGAGATTAAATATATTATAAATGAGGCTGGAACAAAGCTTTCTTATATGAAACAATTTATGCTGGGATACAGAAGGAGAGGTTGCACTCTCCAAAGAGGTACTTTGCTGCTTGACCTGCTGTTTAGTTACAGATTGTATTGTAATCCCTTTCAGCCATGAAGGAATCAGTGATATAGCACTGTGAACTCAGGCGTGGACTCTGCCAAGTGTTCAGCTTGATTTCTGCTAGTTTTTCTTGCTCATGTGGGGAGAAAAAGCTAAAGTGGCCTTTTTGAGAGGCCCAAAAGATTTTAGCTGGTTCTGGGTGGTTAAAGAAGAGCAACTAAAAAAAGGTATAATAAGCACAAGGTGTCATACTCTTAAGCTTACTTGATGTGTCTGTAGACTTTGTGCTATGCAGCGGGGACAGCTGTAGGTGAGTGAGGTTTTAGAGAGCTTTTGACAGTAATATAAAAAGTTGTAAGTTAGAAGTTCTTCCTTGAGCAGAGGATGGAGCTGATGTGTCTCAATTTGAGCTTGACTTAAACCAGTGTTTGTTGAATCATGAGGTGTGGTGGTATTTGCCTGGTGCCTGTAGTAAAACCTGTAGCTTTTCCATGTCTCCAGCGCCTGGCAGAGTGGGTGGCAATCCAGAGCGTGTCAGCATGGCCAGAGAAGAGGGGTGAAATCAAGCACATGATGGAGGTTGCTGCCAAGGAGATTGAGCGACTGGGAGGCACAACCAAACTTATGGATATCGGGAAACAAAAGGTATGTGAGCATCTCCATGTCAGCTTAGTAGGTAAAAATCTCTTTAGAAGACAAGGTGTTTTGCATGAGAAAGTGCTGGTGTCTTATGTTCCCAGTACGAAAGACACCTAGACTCCATTAAAATGCTGTTTATTGGATTTACCGCTATAAAGAAAGAGGATAGTATGGATATTCTTTTGTCCCTGCAGATACTTGCACCTCCAAGCTGTGCAGCATCTAGCAGACATCCAACCAGTATCTAACATACTGTGCAGATCCCATACACGGCAATGTTTTCCCATTTTATTTATTCAAACTGTTCAGTTCCACTGACAGAAGGGGTTTTGTGTGAGAATTTCTTGATGCACTTTAGATTAAGTCAAGGACATGCAGGTGATGTCATCCCCAGCATGCAGTGGCAGCTGCCTTCAGGTTACAGTCAAGTGGCTCAGTTTATGCTGCAGTCCAGGGATATGCACAGCGCAATACAGGCAGGGAAGTGAAGCTGTGTGTGCAGCATGGTATAGCACTGGCTTTGGGGTGCTCAGGTTGTCTTTGTAGGTCACTAATTCCTTGGTGACCAGGGGACTTCTGGGTCAGGATCATCACACAAGGATCCTGTGGGCAGTGGCCTAGGAAGGCAGTAGCCTGTTGGGTGTAGGATAATGTCTTTCCTGCCACACAGTTTGAACCTTCTGTTAAAAACCTTCCTTTATAGTAAACCTTGGGACTCAAACAAGGATGTTGAATTTAATTTTGGACTGTATTAAATGTTTTAAATACTTTTTGAAGTGAACTTTTTGAATAGAGCACCTGCAAACAAAAATGTTAGACATTTTAAACAACCGGCTGTTACTGGCCCTTAGACCCATAGACTATAGAAATACTGACTGAACTTTCAGTAAGTCTGCCAAAAGGCTTCAGGACTCTTTCAGAAGTGTTACATTTGTCACAGGATTGCAGTACTCCTTTACTAGATACAAAAGTATCTTTAAAAGAATTACTTCCCTCCTTGTTTTTAGCTATCCAGACTGCTTTTTTTTCCTTTTTTTCCTGAGGAATGCACGTGCTTATGAGAATGATAATGATAATCTCATTCTAGGGAAATATCCACTTGATATTCTTCTCTTTTGCAGTGCTTAGCCACTACCTGCCTCAGAGTAAGGCCCATACCAAAATTGTTCGACTAGGATTTGGATAGTGGCATTAAAAATGTTGCACTGGAATATTAACTAGTTTTAGGAGATTGTCCTTGTAATTACTGTGAAAGACTGCTGAGTGAAATCTGTGTTTATGGGAACCTCCTGAGCAGTTCTTGCTTTGGGCAACTGGATTACACTTGTTTATAGCTACAGGTTCCAGCAGGAAAACAGCTGACTTGGGAGGCAATCTGTAGGTTAATTCTAGCTCTGCTACTACCTACAGCCTAAAACCCCATCAAAAGTGTTTCAATTAATTCGGAGACAAAGTTGTTCTTTTCATCACTGTAAATTTTTGGTAGCAAGAACTGATTTTAGAGTTTTATATCTAATATTTTTATTAGCTAACTTTAATCCATCTGCGAGGGTTACCTTCAGTGTTCAGTTTCATATTAATTATAGAGAGAGCTAGTCAGTGTATTGTGTTGCTGCTATATTTGTGAGGGACAATGTAAAGCAACTGAACTTGTCAGATCAAAGTTGCTTTATTGCTGCACAGCAGCAATTTGTTGTGTATTGATTAACGTGAACTCTTGCAGTAGTGCTTTAATTATGTAGAGCTGCAGCTGGCCAAGGACCATGTAACCTGTTGATAAAAAAATTGGAGCTTGGGACCAGTATAAGCAAAAAGTCAAAGCTGATCTTGATCTGCTGAACAGTGTGTAGAAGTACATGTTCACTGGAAGGGAAATACTTGCTGACTGTGATTAGCAGATAATTGCTTATGGGGTATTCCAAGGGATTAAGCCAAGTTCAACTCTTGAACTCCTGAACTGAGTTTATCAGCACTACCCTGCCCTTAGCGTAAGAATGTTGGCTGGTACAGAGGAATAGGCTTGTTATGCTGATCTTGTTTTACCTTACCACTGTCAGGAAAGTTTTGTTCAGAGAGCTGTATTGTGGACAGGATGAAAGTGCAGTGACAAGCAAGGCAGAGTGCAATATTGAATGGGGTTTATCACTTATGTTTAGGTCAGCATTAGATTTAGCAGTTTGCCATGCAGTCAGCTCGCTCTGGTAAAATCTGCTGTAGGATTGGTAGTTTAAAGCTAACAGTTCTAAGTGGCTTGGAACACTTTGTTACTGGGACTTGTCAGGAAAGTAACTGGCCTGGTGCCATTAGGCCTTCTTTGGCTCCCTACTTCTGGCAATCAGTTTAAGTAGATCAGTTTTCTTTAGCTGTCTGTGCCTCTACTGTCATAACCTCCACAGTATTAAAGTAATTCATGTATCTGGTTAAAACTCTGATGTTCCACATTTTAATAAAACTTCTGCCTTCCTATTTCTAGCTGCCTGATGGATCAGAGATTCCCCTACCGCCAATTGTTCTGGGAACGCTGGGCACAGATCCACACAAGAAGACAGTGTGTGTGTATGGTCACCTGGATGTTCAACCAGCAGCACTAGAGGATGGCTGGGATAGCGA
Organism: Donacobius atricapilla; assembly: GCA_013397315.1. NCBI lineage: Eukaryota > Metazoa > Chordata > Aves > Passeriformes > Mimidae > Donacobius > Donacobius atricapilla. The sequence goes on from WBMY01018589.1 coordinate 172,120, forward strand.
GCCCTTCACACTGGTAGAAAGAGATGGTAAGAGCAGTGGATTTCCCAAACTGACGAACACTTCTGTAACAAGTGTGGTATTCCTCAATTGTTCCAGAGCAGTGCCATTGATTGAAAGGGGGAAGGAGAGTAAGAACTGGTATGGGTGTTTGTTTAACACTGAGGAGGAAATGTGTGGGTGGGGAAGTGGTAACAAAGTCGAGCTGTGAAATCTCAGCTACTCTTGGGATTATTTCCTTTTCTGAAAATCTAGGCTGGAATTTGCATGTTTCCTTCCTTGTAGCTACAGCACAATCTTAGCTGCTACCTTCCATGGTGCCAGCTTGTTGCCAGAGAGCTTTTTAGATCTAATTTCTTGTTCACAGCTTGAAGCCTGTGAGGTCATGTCAGACTACAGGAATTTTGAGCCATTACTGAGAAAAAACACACAACACAACAATGCTATGCCTGGAGACAGGAGTGGCACAGCAGCCTCTCTGGGTTGCCTTGTGTTTAACTGCTCTACTATGAGTACTACAGAAGCTCTTTTGCAGAGGTAGTGCCCCAAAATTGTCCCTCTCCCATAAATGGGGATGAAGAAATGGTGCAGTATCTCCTGTTGAAACAACATTGCCAGCAGTCAAGAAGACTAAAACTTCCTTTTCTATTAAAAGCTGGTGGTACCAGCAGCTTCTTCTTTGTTTCACTTTCTCAGTGTTAAAGGTCAATATAGAAGGACATTAACCACTCATGTTGCATAAGCATTAATGATTGCCAGAAAAAGGAGTATCTGTGCTAACTGGTACTTTTGCTTAGGCACTTAGTCATAGGCAGCAGAGTCCAAGTTACTAAACTGCCTTATCTCATCTGCTAGCAATATTTCGGCTTGCCTCAGGCTGTGGCTTGTATCCCTGCAGCCTGGCCTTACAGGGGACATTCGCTAATGGCTCTTTACCTTTGTCAGCTGCCTGGCCTGTTCTGTCACTGGTAACATAGAGTGCTGAGGGACTGTAGCCACAGCTCTGAGTTGTGCTGATAACTGCCTCTGCTGTGATCCCATGTGCTACGTTTTCTGTGAATTCCCTATGGCCTGCGAATCTTGTCTTTGACTAAATTCCTTTCTAAGGGACATCCACTTTTATCTGGAGAATCCAGAGAAGTGATTTGTCACTAGCTACTGAATTTTTACTCTTCAAACAAGGAATTATTGAACTGAAGCTAAGACTTGATAGATTTCTGTTAAAAGCAGAAAGCTTGTTTCTATACACTTAGGCATTTGTAGAAAATTATATCCTTGTGAAAGATGAGGCAGCTATGTCTTTGCCTGACTTACAATAAACTCCTATTGAGGGAGCAGCTGGAGGAAGAGGTGGGGTAGCTCTGTAAGTGGGAGAACTATTGCAGTCATGTACCTTTCCCACATGAAAGGGTATGTGAAGCAGGATGTAAAACTGCTACTTATGAAGAATCAAAAATTAAAGTTTTTTATATAAGCAGGGTTAAAAAAATTGTCCATAAAAAGTGTTTTCCTTTAGGCAAGAGATGAAACTTCACACTAGTTTTTTCCCTCACTGGTTAATTCGTATCTTGTTTCTACAGGAAAGTTGTATGGGAGAGGATCAACAGATGACAAAGGTCCAGTGCTTGCTTGGCTGAATGCCTTGGAAGCTTATCAACAAACTAACCAGGTAGTGCCCAAAACATATTCTGCTTTTTCATGCACAGCTGAGTCTAGCAATAAATGTTATCCAAGCCACAAACCCTTGTGAGGGAAGCCTGCTTATTCAGCTGATTGGAGGAATGCAACAGTCCTGTAAATTCTCTGATTTCCTAGTAGGGTTAAGTTGACTTGCTGACAAGCCAGTCTTATATATTCTTAGGTTGCACTTCTAACAATTTTCCTTTGATGATATATGTAGGAAGGAAAATACATATGCATGCATGTGGAGCAGGAGGAATAATCAAATGTGGTCACTGTCATGTGAGGATGTCAAATTACTTTGGCCTTTATCAAAGCTTCATGTCTCACTGCCACTGAGCTCTAAGAGGAGGTTAACTTACACTAAAACTGAGAGCTTTGCTTATTTCTGTTAAAGAAAATGTGCAATCAGAAATAGCTCCGGGTGTTTGCTTTATCTTGCAAGACAAGTTCCTATTGCTTTTGAGAGGAATAACCAGTTCTCAGTTGCTGTCTAGGTATATAGAATATGCTAGACTGGATAGACAGGCTAGCTCTGTTCCTACTGTGACATGCAATTGCTGTGGTTTCTATTAGTTTTCCTAGCCTGGTGGCTTACCTTTGGCAACAGGTTTCTGCTGTGTTCCCATGCTTAAGAGGTTTGGGGATGAGTTTTTATGACTTTTGAAGAGTTTGGATTCCACCAAATGAAGGGTGGTGTAAGTGCCCTCAGCACAAGCACAGGCCAAGCTTTAAACCAGTTTGTGTATAATTAACAAATTCCACTGTCATGGAACTATTTTAGCCATGTCCATTTTTCTACTTTGAATGCGACAGTTGAAAATTACTGATTACTGAAGGAGTCAAGTGTTTTCACATGCTTAATCTCTTCTTGTGTTTAATTTCAAAGGAGTTTCCTGTAAATATTAGGTTTTGCCTAGAGGGTATGGAAGAATCAGGATCTGAAGGCCTTGATGAACTGATTTTTGCTCAGCGAGATGCTTTCTTTAAAGATGTGGATTACGTTTGCATTTCTGACAACTACTGGCTAGGCAAGAAGAAGCCTTGTATCACTTATGGTTTGAGAGGTATCTGCTACTACTTTATAGAGGTAAGTGCTGAAATACACTGCAAATCCCGTATTATTAAACTGAATTTTCCACTGGGGAAGAGTGGTGATGCATACCTTTTCATGCCAGTAGTTTTTTTTCAGTAAAGATGAAACTGGCTACTTTTGTGGAATGTTTTTTCCTAATTGTCTAAACAACCTTCTCTTGCTATCCTGATACTTGGGTGGGTGGGATAGCTTTCAGATGTGTGTGGCAAGATAAGCCAGCACCTTCACTGAAGGATTGTCTCATAGCACAGATGAAGCATATCTTCATCCACATACACCCTTCTTATAGATGGGTGTCACATTTGTGCTTTTCCAGTCAGCTGAAAGGTCTCCAGTTAACCAGAACTGCTGGTAGATGACTGGGAATGGTTTGAAAAATTCTTTTACTCTTTCCCTCAATACTTTGAGGTGGTTTGATCCTATCTGGGCCCATAGACTTGTGGGTGCCTAGTTGACATGGCAGGTCACTAACCATCTCCTCATGGATTATGGGCTTCCCTCATCTCCCCATCACCAACTTCTAGCTCAGGGAGCTGGACATCCTGAGGACAACTGATCTTGATATTGAAGACTGAGGCAAAGTTGACATTAAATACCTCTGCCTTTTTCTCATGCCCTGACACTACACTACCCTCCCCTCTGCTTTCAATAAATGATGGGGACACTCCTTGACCCTTGGCCGGATCAAGTTCTAGCTGGGATTTGGCTGTTCTCATCTCCTCCCTACATGGCAATATCTCCATGCTAAAATTGACCTGAATCTTCATTCACTTCAATCAGGTGGAATGCTGTGACAAAGACCTTCACTCTGGCGTTTATGGTGGTTCGGTACACGAGGCCATGACAGATCTCATTGCTCTAATGGGTAACACAGCTTTCACTGAATGCATTTAAAATGGGAGCAAGAACCATCTAAGCATGACTGAGTTTGCAGTGAGGGAGTCGCTGAGGACTGTTTGCAGTAGCAAAGCAGTGACCAGTGAAATCGTGCTTGCCAGATATGCAAAGCTAATAGCTTAGATACAGAAATATGGTGAGGGTCTTGCCAAGAAATTGTTGATCTTAGCTTTCCCTAAAACCTTGCTGCAAATTTGCATGCTAGTTAAATCAGATGTCTTCTCAAATTCTGCTATGGGTATGGTATTTAACTCTTCAGGAATCCTACCTTCAGACAGCCAGCAAAATGTAGCTGTAGAATTAAATACAGTAGTAAGCAAGTGCACATTTTGGATAGAGGCAAATTCTTCTAAGTGTCTTCAATGCTTAGTGATGCATGCTCTGGGAAATAGAAGTCTGAATTTGATTGCATTTACAGAGTTTTCAGAAGGCCAAGACTTCTGTTTCCCAAGGAAAGTGTTCCCAGCAATGACATCGTGTGCCTTCTGATTGAATACTGATATTAGGTGCTTCTTGTTTACAGGTTCTCTGGTAGACAAGAAAGGGAGAATCCTCATCCCAGGTGTTAATGAAGCAGTGGCACCTGTTACTGATGAGGAGCTGGCATTATATGAGAAGATTGATTTTGACCTGACAGACTATGCAAAAGATGTAGGAGCAACAAGACTTCTTCATGATGCAAAGGTGTGCTGCACTCCTCCTCTACTCTGACTAGATCAAGCTGTCTGTATTAGTAGGAGACAGAAACAAGCTTCTGTGGATGTATGTGTAGTAAAGTAATTTATTAGGCAGAGGATTCATCTGATGTCTTCAAAATGGTGAGAATGCCTGGAAGATAATTTTGTTTACTGTATGGTTGACTGCATACTTAATATTTTGCAGAGGAACTGCTAGTGTTAGGTGCTTGAAAACTTACTCTAGGTTATCCCATGTAGAACTCAAGCGGTCTTGGCAACTCTAAATTTGTGCCTTACACTGTATAAATAGTATTTGAAACTTGTACAGAACTTTAGTGCTGTTCTCTTAATGCTAGATAAGGATGTTGGCAGCTTTCCAGAGGCTGAATGACAATCTGCACAAAACATCTGATTTTCTACATCTGTAGGAAGGTCAGTGGGTTATCCGAAGTAAAGTAGTTGCTCAGAGGTGATTGCTCCTTGGGTGAGAAAAGAGCTTGAATCCTAGCTGTGCCAAGTTCAAGGCTGACATGCTGTATGTGTTCCTAGACCTGGCAAACTCATGTCTAAAGTTAAATCTTCATCCTGGGAGCTCTCCAAATGAGTGCTTTTAACAGCATTGAGTCTTACAAGGTACAGGAATTACATACTAATTTTAAAACCCTGGATATAAATACATCGTCTGTCATAAAAAGCCAGACACAGGTGTTGTAAAAGGCAAGTTTACATGTACAGGTCTGTTTTCTGTCCTAGAACTGTCAGGAGACTTCCAACTTAACTCAAATAGGTATAAGTAACGATTTATATCCTCAGCCTTGTCTTTTACATGCTCGGGTTTATATCAGCTGGGAGCACACAGGCTTCCTTGCTTAGCCTTATCCTTTAAAGTAATGGATGAATTATAGCTTGGGTATAAGCAGGAGCTGGCAAGATGTTCTTTGTGATACTGAACTGAAGCTGTTCAGTCTTGGCTCAACTGAAATTCCAGCTAAGGGACTTCTCAGCTACATACATGCAAGAATTCAGGATTCAATGTATTGAACAGCTGTGACCAAGGTAACAGAAAGGAAATGCAGGAAGTGTACCTGGAAGGCAGTGGTGGTCAGTTTAATCAACCTGGAGTTCAGGCTTTTTAATACAGCTGATGATATAAAGAAAAACACACTGTAAGCCTCAGTCTGAGCACTGGTGAGGCTTTTAGAAAATGTGAACTTAAGCAGTGTCTTGGTGATGAAGGCACCTGCCTGTCCTGAGGCAGTGGAAATTAAAGCTTTCAATGTTCCCTACAAACAGCTTGAGCACCTTATAAATGGCACTTGTGTCCTTATCAGAAGCAGACTGGTCATGTCCCATAAGTTCCCCAGAGCAAGGAGAGAGCCAAGCTAGAACTGCTGAGTCTCTTAATGTGCTGAGAACTCAGCTGTGTTATCAAAATGTATGCTTAATGGGAGTAACAGCTTCTGAGTGGTCTTCAATGAGCTGCATTTCTCCATGGGGAAAAAGCACTATTTCTTGCAAATTCTTTATTATGTTGAAGGAATTATTAGTTTAGGGAACTCTGTCAAACTTCATATAACCTTGCATCTTTCTCTTTGCTTCTGCAGAGAGAGATCCTTATGCACAGGTGGAGATACCCTTCCTTGTCTCTCCATGGAATTGAAGGAGCCTTCTCAGCCTCTGGTGCCAAGACTGTGATTCCTAGGAAAGTGATTGGCAAGTTCTCAATCAGACTTGTGCCAAACATGACTCCTGAAGAAGTCACAAAGAATGTATGTTGAGATGGATTGCTGCTATCTAAATAAGTGTCTCTAAAGTTCTGTTTACCTTGCCTTGGGGCAAGAGTTTTTCTGTTTTCTAAAGCAGTTCTTTTCATTTGCTTTCCTACTATCTTCCCTGCACCTCAGCATGAGATTACTGAGGGAATCCTGTGTGGTGGCCCAGTGGGCTGCACTGGTCTGATTACCCAGTTTCTCTAAACTCAAAAGGGCTCAGGAGTAAATGCTAACCTAATTGGAGGGCACTTGGATTGCCAGAAATGCATATTCAAAAGCAGCAGTGTTTGACATACTGGCTAATTGTTCTACAATATACTGTTAATTTGCCTAAAGAAGATAATCTGACTTCAGAGCAGAGAATCATTGGACTACTACAAAAGAAGAGCAATAGGAAAAGTATTGCTGCACAGTTGTAGTGACCTGCAAGTCCCTAAGATGCTTTTAGAATATGAACTTTGCCAGTGCTCATACAAATGCTAACAGTAGATAAGATCATTCCATCTTTCTTACAGGTTGAAGACTACTTGAACAACAAGTTTGCAGAGCTGCAGAGTCCCAACAAATTCAAAGTGTACTGCGGCCATGGTGGAAAACCCTGGGTGTCAGATTTCAACCACCCCCACTACATGGCCGGTAGGAGGGCCATGAAGACTGGTAAGTAGGTTTTTTACTTGGCATTGGTAGGATGAAAAATCTCTTGTTCCAGCACATCAAGAAACACTGAGGAGGTCATGTTTGCTGAATATTTAGTGTTCTGCACTCATATCTAATAACTTCAGCTCCCTAAGTGAGAAAGCATATCATGTGCAGCCTTTAAACTTAAATCTGAGATACAGGAAGGAAAGATACTGAATATCAAATTCATTTCTACTGTTCTGGGACAGGTTTGTTGGTGCGGTGTTGCTTTTGCATGAGGATGAGACTGTTGGTTCAGATCACCTGCTAAGCCAAATTCAATGAAGTTTGTTCATCACAGCACCTCTCTTAATCAGTTTTCCTAGAGTCTACTGGGCAGCTAGAGCAATTCTACTTGTGTTGGAGCACAGACAGGCCTTCAGATGAAGTGTTGGTGTGTAACTGAACTCTGACAGTGACGATACTCCAGTGCTACATCTGTGGGGAGAAGCTCCACAGTTCTGTGGCCTTTGCAGTCTGGCTGATTTGGCCAGCACTTGGTACAGATGGGTACAGGATGGCTTAAGTGAGGGTTTCTGGAAAAAAATAGACTTCAAACTGACTAGAGTATTACTTTCCTAGTTTTTGGAGTTGAACCAGACCTGACAAGGGAGGGAGGAAGCATTCCTGTTACCCTTACTTTTCAAGAAGCTACAGGCAAGAATGTCATGCTGCTTCCTGTTGGAGCTGCAGATGATGGTGCTCACTCTCAAAATGAGAAACTAAATAGGTGAGAGTATCTATTCCTGTGCTGGGGTATCTTGGCATGTGTTATGAAAAATACCAAGAATTGAGCTCTTGCTTTTGGTTAATCCTCTGGATGGCAAAGTACCGTCCTCCTCAGCAGAGAATGACTGACTGGTTGGGTAACTAGTTTGTAGCTGAATCTTGATTTCTAGATTGATACACTTGAAACCAGAAGCAGGTTTTATACTTCGGTCTCTAAGCTTGGCTACTCTCTCTCCCAAGGGTGGTGTTTCTGTCCTGCTGGGGAAGGTGTAGGGGCTTGGGGAGCAGTGCGTGTTGCCTAGCATGTGCATAGGACTAATGTGTGGGCTTTGCACACAGGACATCTGCTAGAAATACAGCTCAGTGAAGACAACTGCTAAAGGAAACTCTCTTCTTTGCAGGTACAACTACATCCAGGGGGTGAAGATGCTTGGTGCATACCTCTATGAAGTTTCCCAGCTGAAGGACTAAGTTATTCATCTCACCTTCTGGTTTATGGATCAGAAGTCTGAATTTTCTTGCAAAATGTTATCAATTACCAAGTCTTTTATGGCTCCCCTTTTCTACCAACACTCCATTGCTTTGGTGGGGGAGAGGGAAACAGGCAGTTCCACTTGACAAAGAACACGATACACCAAAAATGCTCCTCTACGTGCTTACTTTAAATGAACAGACTATTCCTTAACTGGTCAGCAGTCCTGAACTGCATCTTCATCCCCTCTGTATCACTTCAGTTTGCTATACTCATCTACTTTTCCTGTAAATGAAGAGGAGTGGTTTACTCTCTGCAGTTTAAGCAGCCACAGCTGTGGCAGAACTTTTAGCCAATTTAAGGTTCTTATTCCTGGGTATGTCCTGGAAACAAGTAGTCAAGATTATGGGATGACACTGGAATGTGCTCAAGCTGTAGTGAGACGTCTCTCTTTGCTGACTGAGTGATTTGGAAGAGCAGTTTGTCTCTTATAATTCATGCCTGCCTGCAGGTTTCAATTTACAGGGAATCAGGTTGTAACAAATTTCACTGTTGTAGTGACTACTGGCCATTTTTGTACTACCAAAAAAGAATAAAAAATAATCATGCTGTAGTTTGGCTCTTGGTCTCTGAGGTTTAAATAATGGCTTAGATGGGAAAGCAACTTTGGGAACTTGGGAGGGATTGTTCTGTGACTATATAAAGGCAGATGAGCAACATGGCTACACAGGCTATATGTTGTGGGAGTCCAAATTTTTGTTCCTGGGCTCTGGCTGTGTAAGAACTTGTTGACTTGAGAGCAGTATTGCAAATTCCAGCTCTCCTGAGAGAAAACAAGCTCAAAATGTTTCATTTTGGCTCTGTAAATGAGGTCGTCACACTGTAGCATCACTGATAATACTGCAAGGGAGTGAATGAAACTTTGTAGGCATAAACAGGGAGAGAAGAGATCACTTGTTACAACTTGTTATTGGCATCCAACTTCAAGCTGTCTGTTGGATACATTAAACTCCAATATTTTTGTTATTATGTCAAAAAACTCCGGAAATAACAAACCTCTTAAATGATTGCTATCTGAACCTGCTTCTTACTGACTTCACCAGCAGTGGCAGCCTAAAGTAGGTAAGTATTTCAAGTGATGGTGTTTTGCTCTGAAAGGATGTTACAGTCCTGTGTCCTGACACAGATGAGCACCGTGAGGTGATTCTTCCTTTGAAGATAGGAATAGCTTCTCTACCTGGTTTTCACTGTTGCTTGTTCTGGAGACTTAATGGTGGAGATCTGTTGGGCTAGGGAGTCTTCTTGTGTCACTGAAGCTTGTTTTGGTGTTTATGGCTTGTCATTGAAGTTGATGGCTGGAGATAATCTGATACCATTAACCCTTGCACTTGAGGTACAGTCAGACCATCCTGTGTCAGTTCTTGTGAGCACTGAACACAAACACTTGGGAGTGAATGTTTGAGTTTTGTTGTGAACTATGCTCAGGAACCGCGTGTAGCTGTTCTATTGCATTTGTAACAAATTTCTTGAGACTCAGTTAATTGGCTCAAGTTGTGCACTGCAGGCACTGCATCAGATCCTATCCTTGCTGATTAAGTACAGCATGGCAGAGTTGTGAAGGAGGCCCAAACAGAAGAAAGGGTGTCAAGGGGTTTGTAGAAAAGGCTGAGACGCACATACTGTTGAATATACAGCAGAAATATTTTGGTATGGGGAGAGTGCCAGAACACTGTGGAAAAGGCATTAAAATGGCTCTTTGGCCCAAGGGACATGCAGGGGCCTATTTAAGTCCACAGGGGTGGGTTGCTAAAGTAATTAGTACTTAATGAGATTTAATAGGATTTCAGATTTGTTTAGATGAACAATAATAAATTCAGAAATCATTGGTATCTGTTAGCTTGCTACTACGGGGCTTGCTTTAGCTGTAGCCTCTCTTGTCCCTGCAGAAAGTGACCATAAAAGCAGTAGTACATGGCCTCAAGTGAACAAGGCAGGCAGAAGGGGACTAGTGGTGCCAGCTTATTTCTGTAGCCTGTGTACTTCAGACCCAGCTCCTTGAAGACTTCTGGTTGCAGAGAGCTGGCTTGCTGCATCCATGAATACTTGTATATGGTGTTAAGGGTTTGCTTAGCCCAAGTTGTTTGAATAACAGCACTGTTGTCAGACGCTTCTGTGCTGTACGTGACAGAAATTGTGAGCTGATCATGAAAACCAAAATGCATCAGTGAAGCCCAGTGCCTGACACCCCTGTGTGCTGGGCGTGCAAGGGCCCCTTGGCACTTCCCACACAAACTTCACAGCGTTGCTTTACCTGTAGAGTTTGAAATTGGGACATCTCTTGATCAGTGGCATGTGGCTGTCAGCAAGTCTAGTTTGCTTGTACTTCTGGTTCTCCCACTCCAAGAAGGGAGAAAGATCTACGCCATGGGTTTTACAACTACTTATTCTCAGGGTGCATCTACTGCAAAACTGAGAATGTGGGCTTGTTCCCTCATTGCTCACTAGATTTCTTGTGTCTTAGCAAAATCCATGACTATGCATCTTGATATGGAATATGCACTTAAAAGAGCAGCTGGAGTTATTATAAGATATTATCCCTAAATAAGCCCTAAGTGCCATTTAAAATGTGATTTTTTTTCTTTTTTTTTTTTTGTGTTCTGGGAAACACAAGCATGCAAACTAAAAAACAACCGCAATTCTGAATTATGATGCAATCCATTTTAGGCTCATCCAGCATAATGTTTCCTAATTAGAAGCTGTTTTTAACTTGAAAAACCGAGTTAGGTTTAGCATAATGAGTTTGGATGCACTAACTAAATCAAAACTTGAAGAGCTTCAGCTCTGTGATCTTGACCTTGAAGCAGTGTGAAGAATGGAGACAACACAGAGCTAATCAAGATAAAGTATTCCAGTTTGTTCACTCTGTTAAACTACTAGCTCAAAAACATTACCATTTTTTCAGTGTTATCTGAACTCATTCAGTTAAAACATAATAGATTCCTGTGTTAAATATGCATTTACTTTATGAGGTGTCAATATGAATAAATTAACATCCTGATAATTAATAAAGTTACGCAGGGAATTTAAATTACTCTTCAAAGATTCTTCTTAGGCTACCCAGGAAAGTTTAGTGGGTCATTTTGATTCTAGTCCCTTGCTACCTTGATCATACCATTTTACATCATGAGTTTAGGTTATGACAAGCCCCAAATGCTGAGACATGATTTTCTAGTACTTTTAAACATTCGTTTTTCTATTAATTTTGCATACCCTTAGTGATTCTGAGATTTCTTGAGGAAAACTTAACATGCATGCTAATGAAATATGCCTGCTGATGCTCAAGCAGTAGTATGCAGTGTTGTCCTCCTCTCTGTGCAGACTTTTTCTTCTCAGTCATGGAGGCAGCTCATGGGCCTCTTATGTTTCTGCCCTCTAGATTGAAAAATGCAGTAACAGGCACAGTTGAGCAGCTTTTTTTGGCACTGTTACTGTGCTGTGCTCACCTTTGGAAAGGCAGCTGTCCTGTATAATTCACTGGGATAACCACTATGGAGTTACTCTTCAGGCTCTCTGTATCTTCTGGGGTTGTGTGGAAGGTTCTGGTCAGGGCAGGGCTATAGGAGTGGCTGTGGTGAGGAGCTGCCAGAAGGTTCCGTGTTGGACAGAGCTGATGCCAGACGACTCCAGGACAGACCCACTGCTGGCCAAGGCTGAGCCCATCAGTGACGGTGGTAGCGCCTCTGGGACAAGGTAATTAAGAAGGGGGAAAAGTTACTGCACAGAAGTAATTGCAGCCAGAGAAGAGAGGAGTGAGAATACGTGAGAGGATCAGCCCTGCAGGCACCAAGGTCAGTGATGGAGGGGGAGGAGGTGCTCCAGGTGCTAGAGGTGAGATTCCTCTGCAGCCTGTGGTGCAGATCATGGCAAGACAGGCTGTGCACCTGCAGCCTGTGGAGAGCCAACATGTGATGAACTGTCTCCCTGCACCTCTCAGGTAAAGGAGGTACAGAACTGGGAATCAAGTTAAGCCAGGGAAGGAAGAAGGGGTGGGAGGAGGATGTGTCATAGATTTTTTTATTTCTCATTATCATACTCTGATTTGATTAGTCATAAATTAATTTCTCCAAGTCTGTTTTGCCCATGATGGTATCTGGTGAGGGATCTCTCCCTGCCCTCTTCTCAGCCCATGGGTCTTTAATTATATTTTCTCTCCCCTATCCACGTGAGGAATGGAGTAATAGAGTGGTGTTGGTGGCCAGTAGGGGTCCAGGCAGAGTCCCTCCCTTACACTGTTGCAACCCTGCACAAATTTGACCCACTGCACAAAATGCCAAAATATTTGAAAGTGAAATATGTTCAATTCTTAGATTCTCAGAAAATGTTCTAGAGGTGCTTCTGTCTTGGCTGTTGCTTGTGAAACCATGTGCCCCACTGTTGTCAGTCATAGTCCACTGGTCTGTACTGAAAGAGAATTATTCAAGTTGAAGTGCTCATAAGCAACGTGTATGAATAGTATTGAAGGTAGGGTCCTTTGAAGGCTCCTGCTACTGCCTATGTGTGAATACAAGAAAAAACATGCATAAAAAGGCTAAATGTATTCATGTAGAGGTGAATCTTTCGAGGACTGTTTCCTTGCTGTTTTGTACAGAGTAAATTAATGAATTGCAAATATCAGCTGTTAATCTATGCAGAACTGTAGCCAATTCCTGAATTCCAAGATGGATACTAAGATATGGGCTGAAACTAAATATGTTGTTTCTGGAGTACTTGGTGGGTTTAATGTTGGTGTAGTGAATAGTGGAGTCAATGTTAGACTTGGGAATAAATGCTGTGTTGCCATGGACTGTTTTAAATGCTTGTAGGTAGAATTTTGAGATTCTGCTGCTTAATTTCAAGAATACTTATTAAACTCTTTCTTAGACTTGTAGAGAGCAACAGTATAACTAAATACTAAGGTAGTACAATGGCTGCAAAAGACTTTTGAAAACTAGAATGCTATAAAATATCTGTTTATTTATTTATAAATATGTCTTTGTGTTGGTGTTGGTTTAGACTATTTTGCTGTATTAGTTATGGGTTGACAACTTTTTGTCTTCCGTTATCAACTGTTTAGCAGTGCATCATTAGAAACCTTTTAAATATAATTATATGTCCTTTGATGTGTTTTTTAATAGTACATGCGGAGTACAGTATACCTGCCCTGTGCTGCCTCATATATTCTCTGCTCTTTCTGCTCCCCTGCTCCTATTTTTCCCAGTCATTCACATGAGGAGAACTAATCCTGCAAGGGGAACTCATTTCCCTAGGAATGGAACCCAAGTTTCCCTGGAATATTACCAGGCTTTTGCTGTGTAATGGGATAGTTACATGTTGACTGGATTGAGTCTCTTCTGCTTTTTGTATAAAAACTGTAGTTCTAATTCTAACATGGGAGCTGCTAAGAGGCAATGACCTTCAATTTTACTCTGTAGTTGCCTCTGCAATAGTTTCCAGTTTTTGGAAGTTGGCGTACCACTATAATAACACTAAACAGAGTGGAAGAAGGTAACTTTTTGTTTCCAAATTCCTCTCCCTTAACCTCGCTATTATTTGAGTGAATAGCAACCGGTGAAAATTTGGGCAGAAGAGCAGCAATATCTGCCCATCCACTGGAACATAGTACTTTTTAATTTGTGGAAATGCCAGAATTTAAAAGCATCAGAAAAAAGGAATTGGAAATGGTTCCAGGCGTATCTCTTTAGGTTTTTCTATTGTGTTGAACACTCAGCTGCAGGACTGTAGTTCAAAGCTGCAAGAATACAAAAGAAATTCAAAATACAGTAGAGTCTGCATGTCATTTTTAGGAACTGGTTGTCAAACAGAGAATTAATACAAAGAAAGCAGAAAATTTATTTCTGCACAGCTTTGAATCTTGTTAATATTTCCAAAATATCATGTAATGTATTGCCAACCATATCCTAAACTTCTGTACAAGGAGAGGCAGTGCTGCTTGTGATTATTTTAAAGCAGTTTTAATTCTGAGCAGATGGGTTCAGGAATACAAATCAAGAAGGGGGAAGACTGCATCAGGAGCTGAAGTACACACGGGGCTACCAATTCTGTTGCCTGGCAACAGAGTTTCAGTATATAGTTGTGAATAAAGATACCTTGAATGTGGACAGGCTTGGGAGAGACACAGGTAGAGAGCAGGTCTCTGAAATGAACTAAAGGGCTTCATGAGAGAGGTAAAAGTGAACGTATAAATACATGTTCCTGGAGAATAGAGAGCTAGAATTCATTAGCTTCCAGTCTTTAGTCTGCTAATGTTCCTTTGCACTGATCTGGAAATGATATTTAATGGAATTTGCCTGGTTATGAATTTACGGTTTGCAGAACTGCATATAATTTTTGGAAGCTTTCCTTAGAGCTGACACTCATAGATGAAATTTAAATACCTCGAGACCTGTTCAGAAATAATTTTTTTAAGTTCATATGAGTTTTGAGGAAGGGATTTGAGAAATGGCATAATAAAATTTTGTTTTTAACTACAAATAAATTCAGGCATTGACTAGTTTAAAATAGAAATGGATTAAAATGTATCAAAAACATCTGTGTGGGGTTTTTTTCCCATGGAAAATGGGAGCACCAGATTAACTGAGTATTAAATTAATAGAAAATGATGCTGTATTACATTACCCACTGTGTGAAAGTGTTCCTACAGGATATGACAGGTAATTGAGTCGTCAACATAAAATATTAATAATTAAGATGATACATTTCATTTTCTTAATGTGCTGTAGTTCCACATCTGTCTACATGCAAATATGACACAGATTTACTGGGACACAGCAGTCACCTTGAAGCTGTGCTCAGTAGCATCTGATTAGCATTATCTGTTCCAAATGTAAAATAAGTTCAGCTTCTCTGACCTCATTAGAGGGAGCTGAGAGTGCCTCAGTAATAAATACTCCTCTAGCTTCTTCCAATAATTTGATTTATGGAAGAAAGTTTTAATGACATATTCCCTGCCACTAATAGGCCAGCAGTCCTTATGGATGTAGAAGAAAGATTCTGAATATAATTAGACTTAGCACTAAAAATTAAAAAGAGGGCTCAAGCTGGAAAATATTTTCCTTACTAGCATGCAGTCTGTAATACAGCTGTCTTTTCACCTGCTTGTATTCATAGGCATCAACACAGAAATAAGGCTAATGCATCTGGAAGTGCTTGATAATCTGTTTGTAAACTTAGATATGTGCACCTGTTTGCTTTTGAATTTGAATTACTAATGTCTATGCCCATAAAAAATAATTATCATTTTGGCAAACTATTAGTCTTATTTTCCATTGCTTAATAGAAAGAATTTGGTTGATAAAGTGATAAAGTGGTCTGTGAAGCTGAGAGGCTGGTTCTTTAAGTTTGGGTTCAAATCAAAAGTAGAGGGGGTGGTGAATTGAAATTGTGAAATATTCAGAAACTTGTTTGCTTCATAATATAGAGCAAGATGGTAAATTTTAATTTCACACACTTTGCATAAGATTATAATGCAAAATTGCAGATTGCAATCAGACTGTTTCAAATATAATCTTATCTCTGTTGATAGAAATTAGTATGTCATCCTGAATCCTTTAAACCTATCAAGTTAATCTGCAACTCAAAACTAACAAACAGAAAAATGGTATAAAAGCCTCTTCGGTAGTCTGTGATTAGGGAGAATTGGTTACTTCGGGAAAGACAGGTATATTGGCAAATGATGCAAAAGTTTATAAGCTTAATCTGTCACTCATTTTTCACAGCTGTATCGATATTCAGAGTTTTCAAGATGGCAGAAGCAAGACTTAGATCTTACTGATAGCAAAAGATCACACCAGATACCAAAAAGCCTGCTCCCCAACCTCCTTATTTCAGTACTTGAAGTGTCACATGGATAACATCCATTTATCTTTCAGTTTAAAGATCAAAAATTCTCTTTGTGTTTTTGCAGTGCTCTGAATTTGAGAGCTTGATCCTGCTAAATCTGTTAGTCAGTTTAGGGCCCAATTACTAGTCACAGGAACAAATGAAAACTTTGGATAAGATGACACCATGCTGAGATAATTCAAAAGCAATCAGTCACACTACTTCAGGCTTTTTTTTTTTCCTTGAAATGTGGCTCTTTGAAAACTATTTATGAGAGAAAAAAGCACTCTTTTCTCTTTTTTTCCCCTTTACTTGCAGAGTTCACCTAAAGCCTCAACTGTGTGAAATGCATTATCTTTCTAATATCTCCACAGAGCATTTTCCTCCCTCCCAGGTAAAATAGAGCAAGTCTAGGTGGATAAAAGACATGTTTACTTGTGGCTGGGAAGGCTGCACACAGATGAAGGATCTGACATCTCTGATACCTTTGTATTTAGCTGAGATTGCTCACAAGGTAGTAAATAGATGGTTTGGACTCTTTAAATTTATCATATTCCAGAGTTAGATTTACCGCTATGAGTTCTTTATGTAATTTCTGCTTTGGAAATGGACATATGTGCTGCCTGTAGCAATATTTTCACTAATAACTTTTCCTTTACCCTAGTAGTGAATGATCAG
The DNA here is from genome assembly GCA_013397315.1 of Donacobius atricapilla. Taxonomy (NCBI): domain Eukaryota; kingdom Metazoa; phylum Chordata; class Aves; order Passeriformes; family Mimidae; genus Donacobius; species Donacobius atricapilla. The sequence goes on from WBMY01018589.1 coordinate 188,674, forward strand.
ATAAGTAAAAACAGACTTGCTGCAAATGGAGAAACTGAGGCTGACATTATAAACACATTTGTAGTTCTCTAAATGTGACAGAAACTGGGTCCATTTCATGATGGCATTATCTTCAGTCCCCTGTACTAAATTACTGGTGTGGGGGGCTGTATGTTCCTCAGATAGCTTTTTGTTATGGGAATGTTCTTGCCAAGCCAGATTCCCTGTAGGTACTAACATGAAAACAAACTGTCCTAAACTCTATAACCTTCATGAGGAAAGGCACCATGGGGAAATAAGGGGACATCAGAATATTTTTTTTTGGTTCCTATGTGCTTTTCTGTAATCTAAGATATTGACTTCTGGCATAAGAAATAAAAAGAGAAAAAGGGTACCTTTTATATATATGGAGAGAGAGTATTCTAATTAGGCGGCATAGTAAAAGAACAGAGATATTGCGGGTTTCCCATATAGACAAGAAATAAAAAACTACATTTAAATTTTAAGTGTTTCTTTATGGGAAGTTTCTATGCAATTGCATGTCATAGATTGAGATTTACTATTGAAATTAACTTAAAGATATTTTCCAACCTAAATGATTATGTGATAAAAGGATATCCAACTCTACCACTGATTATATCTGTCCAGCACAGAGGAAACAGTCAAAGAATACAATGGGCTTGCACAAATAAATAAGAAACAAAAGCAAAGGGTGTGTCAGACTGACGGGGTTTGTGATTAAGAGTCAGAGTTTGAAAACCTGGTGGTGTTTGTTTAGGCTGCCCAATAGCACCCTAGAACTAGGGAGGGCTTTGGATGATGATTAGTTTGGAATAAGTCTGAATGTTTGGGGAGCTTGGAGCAGTGCCTGCAGCAATGCACTGGGTATGGTTCCTTGCTGTTACCAGCTCTGCAAGCCAAGGCAGCAAGCTGAGTGCTGCCCCAAAGCTCAACCCGGCATGGTGTTAACAGCCTTCTCTCAAAGGTAGGGGATGATAACCTCGTATTTTAGGGGGGCCTGATCAGAAAACTCTCACTGAAAACCGTTGAAACTAAAGCCTGTGATAGTGTTGCTCATCTGGGGCACCAAAAGCCTCATGACTCAAGCACGCATCCAGGCAATATGTATCCAAGGTGCCATTGCCTCTCCAGCCTTCCCCTAGCCCATCTGGTAGGAAAGGGTATACAGAATGTTGCAAATGGGGAGAAGATGCTTTTATTGCTGGTCAAGCTGTGCTCTGCTTAAAGACTGGCTTCCAGGCATGAAGACACAGGAGCACGTGGTGGAACTGCTCTTCTAACTGCTGTTTGTGCACTTGACATTTCATAGCTAATGACTTAAATGCATTTTTAAATATGGTCATGGGACTTCTCCTCTTTCTCTATTTTAGTTCACAGTAAAGCATAACTCCCTCTGAAGTGCAGTGAGTGAGGGGGTACAAACTTTATGCATCTTCATGAACTATCTCAAATATTTCAACCAAAATTTCATAATTTAAATAAGGATTTAGGCACCCAGAGTGTGGGATTAATGGCTTATTTCCAAAACAGTGATTTGCAGAACTGTCATTTTCTTAGAAGTTAGGAGCTATTAAAAAAAAATAGTTCTAAATGTTTGATTTTCTATAGTGCTAAAAATGAAAAGCCATCATTGCCTTTTAAGCCGTGTCAAAGCACATGCTACAGTTTTGTTGAAAGGCCTTTGAATATATGAGAAACTTTTCTGCTTGAAGAGACGGTAACAAAGACAGCAGAAATACTTGTCTGTAGGGAAAGAGTGGAATGATTAGAGAATTACTTTCTAGAAAAGTTGTAACTAAGCTTATAGCAACTCAATTAAAGATCCTGGTCCACTAGTTGTGCATCTGCCTCGATTGCTAGCATGCTCAGTGCCTGTGTGCAGGTGTTTAATTAGACATCCAGATATGAACCAGTTGTCTAAACAAATGCTCCAGTCATGTAATTATCTGTCTTTCTGTTCTTGTTGAGGTGCTGTCGCAGTTTTCACAAAAAGGCCCATGGCTGGCATGAGATGCACAATGTGTGAGAGGTGAACAGCCCTGGTTCAGTGGGCGTTTCCTCTGCTGAGGAAGGCGCTTTACCCTTGCTGTAGGCAGTGGCTCTTCAATATAGAGACGTGCCATGAAATGCTACACTCCTTCTTAAGGAGGTCACAGTCACAAAAACTTGGCAATGGTAACATCTGATAGCAAGAGGCAACGTTATTGTGAATGTATGTATATATATTCATGTATGTATAAACAGTGGGTTCTTTTATTTTTCAGATATTTAAGTTTAAGAAAGCTTATATTTAAGATTATTTTTTTCATTAAGCTTAAAAGAGCTTGTGTCTGTCAGAGAAGAACCTCAGCTTGCTTTGGCCTTCTCCCAAATACACTTCAGTGACAGGGGACTGCAATGGAAAAATACTCCTAGGCTTTTCTAGAGAGGTTGTGGCTCCTGGGACACCCAGCTGAGATGCAGAAGTCAGTGAAGTGTCAAACTGAGTTAACTTAGTGGTGCTCCAGACATGTACCTTGAAGCACCACCTCAGTGACTCGTGCCCTGACTCTGCCAATCCTGGATCTCACAGAAAGCTGGGAGGAGGCAGTAGGAAGGGCTGCATAAGCAAAGTGCTGCACGGTTAGTGTCAGCTTTACTCTGTGAGCCTGAAAAGCCAGTTGTCCGCTGTGTTGGAAATGACTATGAGTTATCAGCTGGTTAAAAGCCTCACCTGCAAGGAGGGCATTAATCATCCCTAAGGAACACTGATGCTATTTGGCTGAGAAAAACTGTCTGAAAGATATCAAGATGGGAATAACCTCTTGCCATCATTTCAGTGTGAATAATGTCTAGAAAAAAAAATTGCTTAATTATTAAGCCAAAAGAATTTAAAATGTTTCTTTTGGAAAAATAGGACAGTCTCCTATCTCAGCACTCGGCAGTGTACTGGAATTGCCACTGGACAAGAACTTGTTTGTTTCTCTTATCGCTTAAAGCCTGCATGCTTGGACCTCTGGGTACAGAGAGGTTGCTGAATGAGCCACCAGGCGGTGAGAGGGCTCCGTGTTATTGCTCTTCCTCCACACAGTACTTCAAATCTTTGTGGCCCCGCTCCTGGAAGCTGCTGAGCATCATTGCTCTGTACAGAGGACAGTCTGCAGCCACCTATCCTTGTGAAGCATCTCCTGCCTGGGTAAGGGGACTTTTTCTAAGTCAATCTCCTTCCACTGCATACCCAGGTGTGATTATCGACATCCAGGTAACAGCTATTCTGTCAGGGTCTTGGGGAGCTTTTCCTCTCTTCCAGCACAATCTCACTTGACTGTTGACAAACTCTCACAGTGGACAATGTTACTTAACTTGTGTTTTAGTGTCAGTTGGGATTACCTTGAAAGGATAGTGGCTGGGAAATAATCTTCTAACTGCAGTTTGAAGGGGAAAGGAGCAAAGAGGTGGAAGAGTTTGTTGCTGCTGCACAGGGAAGTAGAAATATATATAGGGGAGGGAGATTTGGGGAATTGTGTGAAAGGGCCTCTCCATTCCACACCAATACTTCTGGGATGCAATGGTAAGCTATATTAAGGGTGCATATTGAGAAATTACAGTAAGATGCAATCATAACCAGGTACCACTGATTATGACATGATAGTAACAGTCCTGCTTTTCTGCACTACACTTTCAAGAAATGAAAAGTAGCTGTCTTGAAGTAGATAAATTGTTTATGGAGTGACAGGAAGCATTGAAAACCATCATATCATTTCTGTCAATGAAATATTGCTCCTAATAGCATATTTCTTACATATTTGCTCACTCAAACTTAGGATTGTAATTATTTAAGATACCCTTTTAATTAAGGTAACAAAGCATGCTAATTCTGCTGAAGTGCCAATGGAGTGAAGGTACCATCACTTTGTAACCAAGTGAAGGTGCTACACTTTGCCCTCAGGTAGTAATAGAAACACGAAGTAGGGGACCATCTCTGGCCTAGATTGTTTACATTTTCAAATAACAAGAGAAACAGAGCCAGTGATGCTTTTCTCCCCCTGTATCCTTTTATTTCAGTTTTGTTCTTATTTTCCTTTAATCAGTCTATTTCCTCCTGCTTAAACACTTACTGTATCCCAAAGAGGATACTCAACCAAACAATTCGAATTCGTTCTTTCATTTCTTGTAGTTAATAAGCTACCGTCAAAGAGTGTTTTTATTAAAGAGATAAACCTGCCTACATTTAAAAATCCTTCTAAACAATGTTGACAATGTTTATGATATCCCATAAATGGAATAAGGATCATAACAAAATAAATCTCTTATATTGTGGACCTTAAAACTTGTGCCAAGTTATAGGTTATAAAATAAGGGGCAATTAGCAATGAAATACTAAGCTATAAAGTAATAATAGCTTTTTTTCTGATGGTAGTATAGTTCCTCAATAGTATTATGTGATAGAGAAATAGTTGAATGGATCTACTATATATAGTAGATCTCTTTTTAATCTCACTTGTACTATTCTAATTCAGGAATAACTCCAGTGTGAAACACTTAAAGCTAAGATAAATGAAGGCGGGTAAAAATAGAATTATTTTAAATTTGATTATTTTAAGTTTGATTCCCCCCAAATTTTGCATTTCATTTGCAAATGAGTTTTTACACATTAATCAAGTGAAGAACAAGTACTTAAAAAAAGGAAAGGTCTTTGTATCTCCCTTAACTTATTATCTTATTATACTTATTACTGAATTTGACCATGTCAATAAAAGTTCTTTCAAAATGGGCAGAGGACTTTAAGGGTAGAAATTTTTTATGCAGACACAAGCACCTAAAATTTACTACAGGTTCAGCAGTTCTCCCTTCTGCTATGTGACGTGTGGCAGCAAGAAGATGGTAAGGCTAGCCACATCTAGGTACAAATGCTGCACATCTCACTTCTTCCCTATGAACCTTTCTGTCATGAAAAGAGCACGATCCAGCAGAGCTCTCTTTCCAGGAAGAATATTTTTATACCCACTTTTACTTAATAGCAAACCAATTAGCAGAAAATTTTCTTGGGTAAATTGTGAACTACTCCTCTTCAGTGGGCACAAAGGGCAATACTGCTTCCTGGGAGAGGGGCTTTGCCTTAACAGAAATGTACCCTTTTCCACTTTTCAAGACAAAGCAAAACCCACCTTTTTTCTCTCAGTCCTCCAACATACTACCGTAAAGCAGCAACACTTACAAACAATGCTAAAATGCTTTCTGGACTGGGATTCCTGTTGGGATGCTGGACTTCCAGGGGGAAAAGGAGATAGGAAAATTTCTTATGACTTGATGTGTTATTGATTTGGCTGTCTTGATTTGATTATTGTATGATAGAGAGGCAGAAGTGAGCATCTAAATCCAAAATTAATCTTTAACTTAAAACTACCTCTTCCTTAACTGCAGAACTTATCAGTAAAATTGAGATAAAATGTCCCTGTTCAGCAGGTGAAAGAGGAGATCTTTGCAGTTCAGGTTCTCATTATCAGCAACAAAGGCAGCTGCAAAGAGCATCTAGGGATAAGGACGTTCTTTTAAAATATCATCTGTATTACAGCAAAACAGAACTGATAAACAGGGTCTCACTTTTTTCACTTAAGGTTTGGCTTGAGCATGGGCAGGGTTGGTCATTGCTGTTCTCCAAAACACCATTCAGGCAACTGATATTGCAACATTTTCAGAACTGACTGCTGGAAATAGCACTGGGTGTTGGAGTGTCCCCTGCCAGCAAGTACAGAGCTTACCTATGCTTCCCGCCAAACATTTTCATAGTTTCTACACAGTTTATTGATTTGGATGATACCTCTTTGTAGTCTCCAAATGCAGGCAGGTGCTGTGAGATGGCATGGGTTCCCCTGCAGGTGTCTGGATCTCTGCAGCTCCTGGTCATTACGATAACAGCGGCTGCACGTGGTGAGCAGGCTGGGCTTGAGAACTGCCACATGAGGAGTTGTCATCCTCCTCCTCCTCCAAGCATCTCATCCAACTGGAGAAGTGACTGTGGCTTGATTGTCTGCTCCCACCAGAGGTATGCCACTTATCAATGAGTATTGTTAAAGGAAGTTAAAACATAACCCTATAATTTCAGTTATCTTCCTTGATGGTGATTGCTTAAAGGAAATGCTCCTCTCAATGGAGTCCACCATTGATTTGATAAATTAGTTCCTACTGCCATAAACATCTTTATCTCCTTTCATGTCAAATGTACTTTGTTATTTGCCAGCCAGATGTGTCCTGGCTGTTTTTTTCTGGGGCGTTTGCAACCCAATGTTCAGCTTTCATTGGCACTCCATCCTGTACCCACCTGAAACACGGCCTTGCAGGGAGGGAAGTGCATAAAGCACTTGCTTCAGGAGAGACAAGGAGGCCTTCAAAGCATGTTCAGGAGCTACTTCTCAAATGTTTGTAAGTTTAGTTGATAATTTATCAGAGAACCGTCCTAGTTAAAGAATCAACTTGTACTTCTTGTTAAATAACCATAGAAGAACACTAAGTTTTCTTTTAACAGTGCTTAACGATATGAGAGGAAGTGAGACAAAAAAAATGTTCTTACTGCTAAGGAACAAAGGAAGAGAAAGTACCAACTAACTGTCATGTATTATTTCTAAGAATAGGCTTACTACATTTTTCTATAGAGCAGCAACTGCTCCTTAAAATGACATCAAATAAAATACACTTGACATTGAACACTGAGGTCTTTGTTTGATATCACCTCCGACTATCATTCTTTCAAATAATTTTTCCCCTCCTCAAGACACTGAGATATTTCAGCCTTGCTTGAAATGTCTCTACAGCTTTATTAAACCAACATCCTTTTTGACATGAGCTGTTCCAGCTGTTCCAAATGCTTCTGAGCAGCACTTTGTGTATTAGTAGTGCATTAGCATGAAGTTCCACCAGCTACTCCCCTCCCTCCCTTCTTCTATTGCCGCAAAACATAGCTGTTGCCTAATTCCTTGTTTGAATTATTAATATTTTGTGCACTCTGCTACTTGGTATCTCCTCACATTCATTTTCCAAACTCTGACCCTGTTCCTTACTTTTGTTTATGAAAGAAAGTATTTTTGTTACATTCTACTATCTTCCCTTGAAGCTTGATCTGTTTTGAAAGTATCACAGAATAATTCCAAATTTCTCTAGGATATTTTGCTTGGTTGGTTGGGTTTCTTTTTCCTTCACAACATTTTAGCTTCCTTGTTTCATTTTCTTAAACAGTTAAATGCTAATGAAACATGACAAAGACATACATCTCTTCTGCATCTTTCCAGGTCATTTGCACGTAACTGAAACAAAAAGAGAAAGATACTAGTACCGCAGCACACATCCTCTGTAAAACCCAAGCAGCCCTTTAGCGCTTCTGACATTAAAAGGTATGTATTTATTCAAGCACCATAAGATGATGGATATATATATATATAAATATACTATTTTTAGAGTGAAAATGCATAGAATTCAGCAATATCAAAGATTTGAATAGAAGGAGGGGAAGTCATATGTGATGGAAACGCTGATATTTTAAATCCATTGCATGAGCTTGGTGCCTCTAGCAGGCATGTTCTGACCTCTGCCATGATCTTCCTTGTTCAAGTGTGGCATAACCAAAAGATCTATTTTTTACATAAGTGAATCTGAGAAGCCTGTCTAGTTTTCTACAGTAAGGTTCAATGAGGGTGTATTCAGTGGCCTCTGTAGTAAATGTTTTCCAGACTGAGGTTTAGAAATTACAAGGTAAAAAAATGAGTGAAATATGTGTGAAATTGAGGCATCCAGCCAGCTTTGTGGCAAATGAAGATAATGGCCCTGATGTCTCTCTAGAGCAACAGCTGATTGAAATCCTGGGATCTCTTAACTGTGGCAAAACTAGGTTTTATCCCACCTTCAGTTGGATGCTTCATGTGCCATTCCTATTCCTATCATTTTTCTCTGGGGGTGCAGTGCCTTGCACTTTTCCAGAGCCCCTCACAAATGCACCCATCATGGTCCATCCTCTCCTCAGCTCACGTGGGACCAGCTCCCGGGTGGAATACACTTTATCAGTCAAAAGGACCCGCCTGAAGGTAAACTTTGCTCTCCTGGTACACACTGCTGCCTAAAGTGACACTGAGCAACATCGCACAAGCAGACATATTGCATGGTCCCCCAAAAGCACACGGTGGCAGAAAGAGAAGCAAACAGCGTAAATGGCCTCTGTGCTCAGCTTTTACCTAATGCTGATCATCTCCAAGTACCTTGAGCCCCTTTTGAATGTGACCTGCAATGTCCTGGCTCAGACACCCTCCTGTATCTACCCAGGCATGGCCCTAGCAAGTGCCAGTGTCTTGTCTATGCCAGGAAACTCAGACTCCGGTTCACCAAGGTCCCGTTACTATCATCCCTGTGTGGGATTCATGGCCTTCTTTCCTGTGCCTGTGCAGCCTGGGAGGTCCTCCTGACCATGCCTGTGGTCCACACTCCTACTTCCTATTGTCCTCTGTAAAATGGCCTTTAGTTGACAAATATTTGTGGCCACTTGCACAGTCCAAGGCTGGAAGAAATAGCTAGACTGGGGGTTTTAAGTTTGGGGTGCTTGTTGCAGAACTCCTGTTCTTAAGCCTTACCTGCAGGAGCTCAATCCAAAGGTGACTGTAACCTAAATTATCAAAACCTCATTCTCTACCATGTCTTTGTTGCTAAATCCCAGAAGCTGCTTTTTCTTGTCTAAGGTGTCCAGATTTTTTTCCATGCTTGCTTCAAAAATTCCTGTAATAATCACTTTTGCTTTAGGACAAATTGCTGCTGCTGTCACTGGTGATAAGAATATTTGAAGGGGATTGTTGATTAGATCCATCTCTTGGAGGTAGGCTTTACTGTTTTATGGAGAAAACAATGTGAGAAGAAAATGGTACTTTGACCATCACTTAAGGTTGGTGTTTAGTATTTTAAAAATATTTCTATATTTAAATAATGTTCCTAAATTCAGTCTCTCCATCCTAAAAACCACCTTCAAATTTGGATTTTCTTGGCTTGGGTAACAAGTCTTCTCCAAAACAGCGCTTTGCAGCTTCACTCTCCTGCAGAATCAACATTTGGTCTCTTTCAATATCAGTGTTTCCAGAGTCAAGAGATGTCAGGAACTGGACCCTGGGAATTATAGCTACTGTCAGAGGCCTTCTCAAAGCTTCACTTCAGAGAGTGAAGTAAACCTTGTAACCTTGTCTCTGAGGGAAGGTTGGAAAATGGGGCCCATCCTTCATACAGCCAGGATCTTCAGCCAAAGTGAACGTTTCCATCATCTTGTTCATCATGCTTGGGTTTTCAATCTTCCTTCTCTGTCAGAGAAACACAATTGAAATTATTAATATTACCATAGCCTATCACCTTAGCAATGCATCAAAGTTAGGGAGTTATGGATGGACCTGCAATGATACCTTTTGTTACTGTTACAAAATATCTTTAGAAAAGCATTGGGTTTTGACCTTTGAGTCCATCCTATCACAGCCTGATACAGCAGCTGTTCTGAATTTAGCCCAACCAAGTATTACTCTGCTAATACCAATTCAAGACACTACAGCAACAACTTCAAGCAAACATGAAAGGAAAACTGGAGGAATAAGAAAAACACACTTTAAAATCTTGTAAAAAAAAAAAGGTGTCAGGGAGGTTTGCAGGTACTAAATGACTTCTGCGCTTACCAAGTGTTTCAGTATTGTCACTGAAATCAACCACAAAAGCTATTTGTTTTCTAATACTCTCCAGTGTCAGGCTTATTTTCCCTTATCCATGTAAAATATGGAATGTTTGTCAGTGAATCATTTTTCTGCCTTCTGGCAGGCTGGAGGGAAAATCATATCCTGGGGTGCAGCATCACCAGCTGGGCAAGGGAGGGGATTGTTCCACTCTGCTCTGCACTGGCGTGGCCTCACCTCCCGTGCTGTGTGCACTTTTGGGTGCCACAATATAAGAAGGACATTAAACCATTAGAGAGCATCTGAGGTAGGATTATGACAATAGTGAAAGGCCTTGAGGAGAAGCCATGTGAGGAGCACCTGTGGTCACTTGGTCTGTTCAGCCTGGAGAGGAGAAGACTGAGGGGAGACCTCACTTGCAGTCACAACTTCCAGGTGAGGGGAAGAGGAGGGGCAGGCACTGATCTCTGCTCTGTGGTGACAGTGACAGGACTCCAGGGAATGGCCTGAAGTTGTCTGGGGAGGTTTAAGTTGAGTATTAGGAAAAGGTTCTTCACCCAGAAGGTGGCTGGGCAATGGAATGGCATCCCCAGGGAGGTGTTCATAGCACGACACCTGAGAGAGTTTGAGGAATGTTTGGACAATGCTCTCAGGCACATGGTGGGATTCTTGGAGCTGTGCTGTGCAGGGCCAGGACTTGGATGCAATTATCTGTGGGGATCCCTTCCATGTCAGGATATTCTATGATTCTGGAAATGAAGAAAAAGAAAGATGAGTCCCCTGGGCTGTTGGTGTCTGCAAGTCTTGCCCCAGGGTTGTCTTCCCAGAACAATTTGACGCTTGTGTATTGAAAAACTGATGCAACAAATGTTTCTTTAGAAAATGTTACCTCTAAGTTATTTATAAAGCTGAAACTGAAGATGTTCACTCTTTGGTCATTTTTTTCAATTTTTGCTGTCAGCAACTTGACTATGAATCATTTGAAGTTTCTATGTGATAAAATGAGTATGCTATCTCTCGGCTTGAGGAGATTAAAAGAGACTCATTGCTTTTTAAATGTCTCACTTTCTAGTGCTGGAAACAAATGTATATTGTAGGATGTCTATAATGTTGAATTTAGTCCTTAACTTTCAGATAGACAGCAGCACAGGTCTGAAATGGATGCTAAGGCAGCACCTTACTCATCCTCTTCATCGTTGGAGATGGAGATCTTCCAATATATTGATGCACATCAAAATGATTTCATCAAGGTAGGAGCTATATTGCAGTAAAATGATGAACACAGAGCTGGTGCCCCAGAGGCCTGGGCTCCCCTGGCAGGAGCAGTGCCTGTCACAAAGGTAATGGGCAGGGTTCCAGGTCTGGCATCAGGAGTGCAACATGCATTTCACACAGCAAAGCTGTGAGAGGACAGACTGCTGGGGACCCCTGGGGTGAAGGAGGGACTTGCATGGACTTCCACAAAAGAGATGGTTGTGAGCATCCTTTGAGTGTGTTCAAGAGAGAGGCTTCACTAAGCCAAAATGCACCTGCATGGGGCATGCAAGCCGTATAGGATGCTCACTCTCTGTCTGCTTCAGAACCGATTTTTGTAGGTTTGCTCTTTACAAGGAGCGGAGACTTGGTCCCATGCTGGTTTTTGCTTTCATTTTTGTCAGCCCTCTGTGAAAAGACAGAAACATAGTTAGTTATGTTTGAATCTATGAGCACTTCGGAATCCTCATAAGGATCACCAGGATAAGTTGTATCTACTGCAGTTTTGATAATTCAAGCTAGTCAGCATCTCTACCTCCTCTTCCACTGGATTTTAAATCCAGGGCTGACAATGTGAATGCTAAAGTGTGAGCACCCTCCCTGTTTAGAAAATCAGGAATCTCAACCCCTTAGATGTCAAGAGACATCTAAGTGATTTAACTATATCCAGAAACCTTAGAGCATCTGTGATAATGCTGTGATGATACAGAAAAAAAAATTATCTTCCAGTGTGAGATTTCTGATACAAGGGCCAAGGACAACAACATTCTGGATCACCTAATTGCACATTTTTTCCTGTGCAGGATTTGAAGGAATGGGTGGCTGTGGAAAGCGATTCTGTTCAACCACATATGAGGAAAGAAGTAATGCGAATGATGGCACTGGCAGCAGACAGACTTGCAGCACTGGGAGCCACTGTTAATTTAGTAAACTTGGGGTCACATCAGGTGCTTATCTGATTCTTGGACTTAAAACATCATATCTGCACATAGGTCAACCTATTGCATTCAGGGCTATGTACATGTATGTTATGACATAATGTTATTTTTTGTAAGATAGATACATATTTATTTGTACTATGATATGATTTATTGACAATCGATACTATTTATTGATAGTCCTGTACCTACATTATACCTGCTGAAATCAGGTCTGAGAATTGAAAGCATACTGGGAACCACACAGGCAGTCCAAATGCAAATTGATGTTCTGTGCATAAGAGGGAGTTTGATGCTTTTAACTGGAGGGAAGCAGTTTGCAAAAGGACTGAGTTTTTTACTGGGGCTAGTTTTAAAATTTTTGTCTTTAATGAAGCATGAGGACTAATGCATCATTTGTCAGTGAACTTTCTTTATGAGGGAGGTTGTTTTTACAAGGAAAATGTTATCAGACAGAAAGGGTTAGATACCTACAGCATCATCTTTGGTTTTCAGAGATTCTGACAAATGATCCAAGCTATTTTCTTTCATTGTTGGAAAGCAACAGGGGAGAATTCACCTCTGAGAAACCTTAGTCTCTAATTTACTTACCTTACTGTAACTATGGGCTCTTTTCTGCCCTGGGCTGTTACATTCCTACTCTAACAGGAATTCAAAAGCTCAATAATAGTGATTCTCTTTTCTTTTCTCTGAGGCTTTTGGTGGGGATTCTGATTCTTAGCACAAGGACCTGGCAGCACAGCAACAGTAATATTTCAGGTTGTGTCATTTAAAAGCTGCAGAGGCAATGCAATTGGACCATGTGGAGCTCTGTTCTGCACAGAGCCACATTAGAGGATTAGTCTGACCTGTTTTTAAGACAGTCTGACATAGCTACTGCCTCCTGCCAGTAACACCTCTTTTGGTTTTTATATTTGAGCTTACAGGCCTCCTGCCCTCTGTCTGTGGTGAAATCAACCCCCAAATTAATTTGTGTGGCTTTTGACTATTCAGTGTCACAACAGACTCTCTGGCACAAGGTTACCTCTGTCTTCTCCAGTGCTGGGATGTGAGAGCTTAGTAAGGAGGGCACTTACAACAATAAAACATTAGAAGAGCTCGAAGAAGTCCAGCAGGAAATAAACAGTTGAGTAGAAGGGTCTTAGTTTCTCTGAACCGCTTAAGACTGGATTCAGTCAGATTTATGCACTTAATCAAAACAAAATCGATCAAGTGTAGAAGTATTTTCAATACTGAGAATTCCATTTTTTTCTGTCTGTAAGTTTTATAAGGTTTGGTTTTCCTTAGTTGCCTTTTTTAACCTTTCTTCGCAGTTGCCTGATGGCCAAGTCCTCCCACTGCCTTCTGTGATTCTTGGGGAGCTGGGGAAGGATCCACAAAACCCCACTGTATGTTTCTATGGTCATGTGGATGTACAGCCTGCCAAGAAGGAAGATGGCTGGAACACTGACCCCTACACATTGACTGAAATCGATGGTGTGCATATTTTCATAAGTTTTTAATCATTATTTGAATACACAACTGAGGTTCTGAGTGGGAGAAGGCTTCCTGTATATTTAACCAAAGCATGAGGACTTCTCCCGTGGACATCTTTGGGACATGTCCAGCAGCTTTCAGCTTTGGTGATTGGTCTGTGCCTAGTGAGACTGATCAGTGACTGCCTAATATTTGGTGTGGAAAAGCAATGTGAGGTTAAAGACGCCTCGTAGAGTATTCAATAGAGACTCCACTTCTGCTTAAAAGTTCTTACAGGATTTTTGCATCAACCATTATTCTCCCTCACGCCTCCTGCTCTTGCTCCTGCACTTTTGTACTTCCACCTGCCATGCTGGAGCTAAGGAGCATTTGTGGTGGAAGAATGTGAGGACACCTTAATGTCATTATTCTTCCAGCACAGATAGCTGACTCAAGGAGCAAAAATAATAGATAGAGGGTCAACAGATAAATAAGACCTCAGAAATCCTGATTCTCAGGCTATAACCAGAGTTGCCCTTTTTCATTATTTGGGATGAATTCCCAACAGCCACACAGGCATACTTCTTCTGCCTTATTCTAGTGTATATTCAGTGGGGACTGCTGCAGAAGTTTATACACAGGGACAGATTTCAGTTTCATGTACAGTCATAACTGTACATGATGTACAGTTGAAAAGAAGTTACATACTTAGACCTGTAGCTTCACATTTCTGCCATGGGATTTATCTGTAGGGTTTTTGCTGCTTGTTACCTGGTCTGAATGACGTGTCCAGAAGCTGCATGATGTGCAAACCCTTCGCATATCTGGTATGAACAAACAATTCTGGAGAAGAAAAATGAAGCTCAAAAATTAGGATGTAGCAGAAACCACAACATGATGTATATAAAAGGAAGGAAAGGGGGAAAAACGGTGTACCAGTCCATTGGGAAGCACCAACATTCATCTCCTTATTTAAAATGAGTCAGTGAAATCCTGGCACTTAAGGCACTTCTTCCCTTCATCACTAAAGCTTCTGTGGCAACTGGAATTTGCCAATTACATTGAAGTGATGAGGGAAAATTCACAGATTGCTTAAAAACTTTCCTCTTTACTTTTTAAGGAAACCTCTACGGGCGTGGAGCAACAGATAATAAGGGACCAGTCCTAGCTTGGATAAATGCAGTGGAAACAGTTAGAGCCTTGAAATTAGTAGGTATCAATGATGACTTCCTTATTATTATTGCTAAATTTTACTATTTATTATTATTTGTTATTATTTATTATATCTCTGGAGGGATGTATTTACATTCCTGAGTAAAATGATACTTCTCTGTCCCAACAGACTACACACAGTTTGAAATATTAGCTATTTCTGGTGCAACCTTAGGGCACTGGTCCCCACTCCAGTAAGAATTTGTCTTTGAGCATTTCTGTTTCGAACAGCCTGTCTGCAGTGTAAATAGTCTAGCTGCCATTGTCCTGCAGAGGAAAATCCACAGGGAAGCATTCAATATGTATTACATACATTACACAGCTCTGATACCCTGTTCTCTTGAGAGTCTTTAAAACAGTAAAATAACAGACATTACAGAATGCTCATAAAGTTTCATCCTGCTGTTACATTCTGCTGATATCTGGTTTTGTCTGTCTACAAGATACCTTCAATTTATGTGTCTGTGTGAAGAGAATAAGCATCTAAAAAGGTTCATCCAGAATGGGCTTTTATGTCACCAACAGATCAGATTTATCAAAGCAAATACTTTGAATGGGTGCATTCAGCAAGCACAAATACAATCACTGAGTCTGACATGTTTCTGAGGTCAGACATTTGCCTAAATTATTACAATGACCAACATAGTCATCTTTAAATAATTTAATAATTTTGTAGTAGTTTTACCCCCAAAGTAAAGGTAAGCCAAAACATATTTTAGGACTGTAATTGGGTTAACTATCATCCTTTAAGGTGAATTTGCATGACACATTCTGTTAGTGCGCTGAGAAACAGTTTTCTGTCTCTTGTATGACATTAGGCCACAAATTGAGCATTAAGTCTTGATTCCTTTAAAGTCCTCTTACAACCTTCTGGAAGACATGTTTTTCTTGCATCTGTAGTACTGAATTGACTTTGGTCTCTGTTAAGTGCTAGAAAACACACACATTATTTTTCCAAAGATTAGTTGTTGTAAGTGGATATGGTTATGCGTCTGACATCTTTCTAGTTTTTCAAATCACCAATAGCTATCTCGACATTTTAACAAGCAATGAAAAAGGAATTTTTGTCATTTGAAGCCTTTCTCTAGAAAACAGCACGGACCATCAAACAATACTCATTAACAGTTTGTTTCTAAAATTTCTGTGGCCAGCTGATGATCCATCAGTGAACACATCCATGACACAAATTCATTCAATTTTACACATTCATTCTTGCCTTCAATCTGAGCATTGAATCAAAAGAGAAAACATCTTAAAACCTCTAATGAGAAAATGAATTGTAACAGGAAACAAAATTGAAATTTATGTCCCTTATGAGATGTGTCAGCATTTTCAACTCCCACTATTCCATGATAAAAGTTCTCCTAATTACTGTTGGAAATGCATCCTTATCAACCAGCAGGCTTGCAAATTTATGAGTGTTAAAAAGACAATTATAGTAGAGTCACTGACAATGTTTTTATTGCCATGTAAGTCTGGTGATAGACAATGTTGGGAAAACCACATCCAGTGGCTCCCACATGGGCAGTAACAGTGGAAATGTAAGAGGCATTACATTTTCTGTGAAAATGTAATTGCTATTACAAAGTTAGAATTTCCAAAGCAGTTAGAATATTGAATAGCACTGAGAGAAAGCCCATTTAATGAGATATTCCAGCAACTTTTCTGAAAACACAAAGAAGAAAAAAAGACATCACTTATTCTCTTTTAAAAATGAAAAGTAGATAAAAACATGAGGAAAAGAATAAGTTTTTCTGGAAACCTATATGTGTCAGTCACTGGCTTTTCTAATGAAGCAAGCTATATATCCTACATACTCATCCTACATCTTTCTTATCCTAACACAATTTTTACAGCAAACCAGCCTGCTCCCAATTTAAAAGCTTAAAAAAAATTAAAATGCTTTTTCTTATCCAGATTTTCTCATTTTTGTGTAGGCTATGCCAGTGAACTTCAAGTTTGTAATTGAAGGCATGGAAGAAGCAGGATCCTTGGGGCTAGAGAAGCTACTTGAGGAAGAAAACCAGAGCTTCTTCTCTGTTGTTGATTATATTGTAATTTCAGACAACCTATGGCTCAGCAAAAAGAAGCCTGCCCTTATCTATGGGAGTCGGGGAAATGCCTGCTTCTTTGTGGAGGTAAAGGACGCAGGTTCACTCAAAGTGAGCCTCTGACAGACAGCAATGATGTAGCTGTACTTATGTCTGCATGCAGAGAAAGACTGAAGGAAAGCTTAATATTTACAAGTGCAGACCTTTCTTCTGCTTCCCCTTTGGCTTCTGCAGATTTCCCTCCTCCTTTCAGTTCAATTAGCCTTATTTACTTCCATTAACTTCTCTTTAGTAATTTCTTCTCTTGATCCCTTTCCTATCATCCCATTACTCTCCTGCCACTCTGCCAGTCCCTCCTCATCCTCCCCTCTGCACATCAAATCATGTGCAGTACCATCCCTACACCTGCCCCTCCAACTCTCTCCAAAAACATCTCTTCTGCTGCTCTGCCCTTTTGCAGCAGATACAGCAGTACAATGAATCAGCCTAAAGAGACTCGGTTTGGTTGGATCTCTGGTTTTAAAAGCCACACAAAACTTTTGTAACCATTGGCAGGAGCAAATAAAAGTTCACCGTGGCCAACATGCTATATTTAGCAGGCAATGTGAGCTACTGTGAAATAAAGAGCAGGAATTTCTCTTCTGGAAATGCTTCCTGATGAAGCATAAAAGGAATTCAGAGAGAAGATTAAAGAACTTGAGAACTAAAGAAAAATCTGCATTATCCTTTATGTCTGAAAAGTAAGGATTTTTTTTTTTTTTTAACTACAAGAGCCTTGGCAGCCTTGATTCAATTCTTCTGAGTCTTGGTTAAGAAAAATGATGCTATTAAAACATCAAAACTGATCTCTCCCTGCTAGTAGACAGTTAGCTGTAATGAGGTTTTGAGAAGAATAAACAAGTTCTTTGCAGGAAGATATTTTATGATAAACCCAAGTATGAAATGAGTCTGGAAAAAGAACCCATTTAATAACTCTAAAGCCTTGTTATTCAAGAGACCTATAAATTTTTATTTGTTGCAATCTTGAATTAAGGTTGGACATATATTCTTCTTATGAAACAAGATTGATTTTTGCCTTTTTAAAAGAAGATTTTGCATTAAATAAAAAGGGTAGACAACTTGAAGAATTT
This sequence comes from Donacobius atricapilla, assembly GCA_013397315.1. Lineage (NCBI taxonomy): Eukaryota > Metazoa > Chordata > Aves > Passeriformes > Mimidae > Donacobius > Donacobius atricapilla. Next base: position 206,376 of record WBMY01018589.1, read on the forward strand.
ATTCTCTGATGTTAGAAACAGTAATAATATGCAATTGTTTAATATATGATGTCTCTAACCTTACTGAAGCAAAAGAGGGAGTGGAGGAGGACCCTGGCTCTCAAATGCGTGAGTGCTACAGACAGCAGAAATCTCTCTCTGATGGTTGACAGCAGAGCTCCATCTTCTTTGCCAAAGCAGATTGTTACTGACTTGATGTTTTCCATTTTAAAATTAGGAAAAAAATAATTTACTGTTAATTTGTGATCTTGTTTAAAAAAACTGGAACCACCATTCATTGTGGAAGACAAACACTCACAGAAGAATAAGGTAGCGAGTGTCTACATGTAACCAACGGTTTTGGTACAGGTTGAATGTGGCAGCAGGGACCTTCACTCTGGAACTTTTGGAGGCATCATTCACGAACCACTGCTAGACCTGATAGCGCTGCTGGGTAAGAACACGCATCATTGCTCAGGAGCAGCTGGGGAGTGCTGCCCATGATCAGCCTCATGAAGGTCAGAGCCACATTTAATTGTTGTGAGGCAAGTCTCATTGAAGAAAGATTCTCAGGTTTCCAAACCTCAGCACAGCTATGGTGGTGGCAGCTGAGGAAGAGCATGTCCCCAGAAAGGCTAGGACTTCAGTCATTTTAAACTGATGTTAGTCAGGCATCAATTAAGAAAATTTAAGGATTACAGGCAACTTTAATACATGCACGCATAGCAAAACCTGACTTTTTAATACTGATTTGTATCCCACTAGGATGATGTTTTCATGTCAGAAGCTGGCCTGACTCATCATACGCGCTACACACAAACAGCAGCTCAATGGTTTTCTTAAACAATATGCAAATACATCAAGTGAGGTGTCCCAACTTGACAGATGCAAACAGTTGTTAGGCTTACTAATTTGGTAAAGAGCTGGGTAGGAGGGAGAGGGTGTTATGATTGCCAAGGGGAAGAAATAGGCTCCAGTTGTACTGATATCTGTATCTTATTTTGTAGACAGCCTTGTGGATTCCACAGGTCGTATTCAGATCCCCGGAATCTACGACAGTGTTGCTGCCCTGACGGAGGAGGAAAGGAAATTATATGAATCGATAGAATTTGATCTAGAGGAACATAGAAATAACTGTGGTGTGAAAAAATTCCTCTACAGCACCAAGGTAACATAGAATCTGTATGAATACTCAGCAGAAAGAATTTAAATCACCTATTTGTAGCTGTTATGTACAAAGCCAAACTGAAATAAATTTTCAGTCAGTGGCAAGCTCAAAATAAAATAAAGGAGCACTGAGAAGTAAAAGGTAAAAAAATTAGTCTGCTGAAAATGTAAGGCACTGCATCTGGGGAAAGTAATCTGAAATATGAATTATCGATTAAAAGGAATAATGCAAAACTAACAGTATAACTCTCCCTTCCTTGCCTACCCCTTCTTTCCCCCCAGGCCTAATCAGCCAAATAAAACATACATTAAAATGCCTAATGCCTATATTTATGTTACATAGTAGGAAAGAAGTTATATTCAGCTCTGAAAAAATGGGAGGCAGCTTTAGGCAGATATGTTTCAGGTGGTTTTGATTCAATACAGATTTTGATGTCTGCCAAGCCTACCATAAAACATCCAAAGCTACAAGCCTCTCCTTACCAGTAATTAAAAATCATATCCTAAATAAAAAACCAGCAGGTAAGGGCTCATTTGGAAAGATCTCTCTGTATAAGAGTGGCAGCTGGGAGAAGGGAGTTGATTGATTTTTTTATTACTGACATAATTATTCTGGTGACATAGGTTCTGCTAACATGGATGCTTTTATTTCCACGAAAAAGCTTTCAAATTACCTAAAGCTAGACTGTAAGAATCAGTAATACAAAAGTAACTACACTGAGTTTTGATGCTTTACCTATATGAGGATGAATTGATGTAAATTCTATGTGTAGATAAAGGTCTAGTCTCATAAAACTGAAGGAAAGCAGCAGCACCTTGAGGTTCTGCATGAAGACCAGTTTATAATTTATATATTTCTCCCATTTTTCTTTGAATAATAATCATAATAATTTTGTTTCCCCTCTGCATCTTCTCCAGAAAAACTTGGTTACTGAAAATTATCATCTTTCCTCCTGTGTTATTTATGTTCATTAGTAGAGATTCTTCACTGGTATCAACTGGCATGGATCTGGCTGCATAGTTTTTCCAGTAACAAGTTCCAGGATAAACAGGCAGGCAGATCAGAAGTTGTCCTGATACTACTTTGCACTAGGAAAAATTATTTCCAAGATTTTTAAAATAATGCTCTATTTTTCATGAAAAACTGTTACCATGCAAATCTTGTAATGACTGAAAGTAGTATTTTTTTTAAATGAAAACACACGTACATGGGTTTGAATTAAAAATCAAATATCTTTAAAATACAGAAATCTCCAAATACAAATTTTAGGACAGATAAAGCTTGTTTATATCAACTGGGGCTGGTTCCAGTGTCATCTCTTATATTTTCTTTGGTTTTTTTAAAGGAAGAAATACTTTTACACCTGTGGCGTTACCCCTCTCTCTCTATTCATGGGATTGAAGGAGCTTTCCACGAACCAGGCATTAAAACAGTCATTCCAGCAAAAGTAATTGGCAAATTCTCAATCCGTCAGGTTCCCCACATGGACCTTTCAGTCGTGAAAAAACAGGTAAGAGAGAGACCTTTTCTTTGGCCACTACTGTGTAAACTAAGTCCCTCTTAGCACCTCACAAATCTAGACTTATAGTAAACTAAATGTTTTTAGCCCTTACTTGTTTCCAAGAGAGGTAGGAATGTGGATATAAGCTTGAGTTGGAAGATGAATGCTTTTTTTGAAGAGTATTTTCCCTACAGGTGGTGGAACACTTGGAGCATGTCTTTTCCAAGAGGAACAGTCCAAACAAGCTCAAAGTGTCCATGCCTTTGGGTGCGAAGCCCTGGCTTGCTGATGCTAATGATCCACTATATAAAGCAGGAAGAAGGGCAATAAAAACAGGTCCGTTCCTTTTAAAATTTTGTTTTCAGTTCTTAATGTGTTTGCAAGTGTGCAGGGGCATTGCGCTCAATGATAGGACAAAACAGATTTCTTAATTCAGTGCTGCAGCCTCTCATCCTTATAAATGTCATTGATTTTGATAGAACAACTCATCAACATCTTCCATACCTTGCTAAGTTTCGATATGTTTTATAGGAGTAGCCAAAAGGCCTCATTTGCTTATTTTTGTATTTATAAGAAACCAGAGGTTTATAGAGCAGCACTGATTTGTGCAATCAATTGGGTACACACTCAAATGCATTTCTGCTCAAAAGCTCTTAGTATCAGCTCTTTGCTTACATACATAATAGTGGAAAAAAGCACCTGGATTACAACTGTTTATTAATTCATTTTTCCCATGTATTTTAGTGTTTGGAGAAGATCCAGATTTCATTCGTGATGGTTCAACAATTCCTGTTGCCAGAATGTTTCAGACTGTAACACAGAAAAGTGTGATGATGCTTCCAATTGGAGCAGCTGATGACGGGGAGCATTCCCAGAATGAGAAAATAAGCAGGTTTCTTTGTCTGTTTTTTTAATTAGAGAAGGGGGGAGAACGGAAGCCCCTTGCTATCCATGAATTAGCATGCCCAGATGGAAAGCTTTGCTGTGCATTGGGCAGCCCAAACCTACTATCTCCAGCACACTAGTTGCTGTGCTAAGCAGAAAGCAAAATTCCCAGTCTAAAGCATACCATTATACACTTTTCACAGGGTGATTGCTCAGTCTTTAAACTCATCACTATGGCAATTGTCATTTCACTAGCAATGAAATTTGCCTCTGGTCTGAAAGATGATGGGGCAGGTGGGCACTCTTCCGCCACAGCATCTACTTTGAAGTGCGCCAGTCACAGACGCTCATGGTTATATAAGGATTTTGGTGGTTTTCAGTACGAATAGCTACAAAGATTTATTTATTTAAAGGGACCCAAACTAGCATAATTATACAAAGAACAGCTGAAACTTGTCACTAGTGTACATTGGAGACACCATGGTAAGCCACTCATCAGTGTGTTGCCTGAACACTTGTGCAGGCTCTGAGTCAACTCCTGCTGAACTCTGGAAAGAGGAGAATCCCACAATAATTTTCAAATTACTTTTTGTCTCCCCTCATTAAAGCCTCAACACTGCTAGCTACAGGTAATACCAATTTGGGGATGTAAACCTGGAAAAGGTTTTCTGAGGTAAATTCAGAGGAGTACCAAATTGAAGGATGTCCAGCATTTCTATGCACTGGGTAATTTTTGGGGGTTACCAGTCTTGCAAATTCCTCTAAAGACTCACACAACTTCACTGGACTATGTTTCTAATTTTGAGAGCAGTTTAGCCTGACAAAACTTCATTGCATTTATTTCCTTCTTCACAGACACAACTATATTGAAGGAACCAAATTGTTTGCAGCTTTTTTCCTGGAGATATCAAAGCTACATCGGAACTTTAATGAAACTTCCCACACAGAAAGTATCAACTGACAGACCATATCAAGAAAATCAGCAAAGCACTGTCTTAAACTTTGTAACTTATAAAGAGCATATAAATCACATATTCAGTGGCTGTGAATTGGTGGGGAAAAAAAGAGAAATGCTGTGCTATTTCCTGGCATACTACTAAATGGCATGCATTTGTGTTATGGTCCATCAAGCCCTACTGCTGTAAAATAGGGTTAGGGATAATTCATTCTTGCTGAACAGAACATGTTATATTTTAGTTTTACGCTTCAGGACAAAGAGAATTTATACATCCATTTTATCAAAATTACTTTATTTCTGTTTTAGAGTATCAGTCTTCACGCTGCCTAGCTCACGTTCTAGTTTCTGAATATGAGCAATACACACTGTAGTTTCCTCCTAATTATATACAAAATTATGCTTACATAATTTTTTGAAGAAAAATCTACTATCAAATTAATCTCTTTTCTTGTCCTTCACAGAAGGTTTTAAACAGGAAATGCAATGAAACGTTCTTGTTGAGTTTGATGTGAAGATTTGCCTATTAATGTCAGTTTATGGGGATAATCACTGAGGAGAGTAGAACTGCAACAATAAATAAACATTTCCAGGTGTGTTTTTTGCCTTCCCTCTCACCCCAATCACCTCTTACTGTGCTGTGAGTAGTGCTAAGAGTCACTTAATAATCTTTTCTTCAAGTGACTGTCTTTCCATACAATAGAAAGAAGTTTTTGTAAATATCTGTTCTGGCCGAAGTCTGTCATCAGAAGGGTGTTTTTCCACCCAATTAGCAACGGGTTGTTAATTACTTTTAAAGCATCAGTTTACATTAATAATTAAATCAAAGGGAAATTATATATTTTGAAATAAAAACAAATTAGTTAAAAGCTCTTTGCTGTTTAGGCAAAACATGCAGCACAAAGCTCACAATTCAAATCTAGATTTTTTAAACTTTAAAATGTGATTTTTACTCTGACAATTAATTCACACACAACCAAACCAACTGAATCAGTAGCATTATTCCTACTGTTAAAAAAAATACATTAAGTAAATTACAGAAAGTACTTGGGATACTTCCTTTCTCTTCTATTACCTCCCTGCAAAAAACTGCAAGAACAAAAATGTGGATGCGGAATCAATAGAAGGGCAATAGAAGGGGCTACTCCTACATTCTTGATAAACACCCATTTTCAGCCCTACCTGAGACTGTGAGGCTCACAGTCCAGCTGCAACAGCTGACTAAGGATTCTGGCTCTGGCTGCTGACGGTGTTCAAGAGGAAAAGGAATTCTCAGTTCAGTCTCTTATCTGGCACTGCTGACTGCAGAACTGCAGTGTACTCCAGGACAAGGACCAAAAGCCTCAAAGACTAGAAGACTCTGGTTTGTGTATCATCAACTTGCAGAATAATTCTCTGTGATCTCTCCGCTCCTGTCACCTGTTCAAAGTTTTTAGGAGCCAGTATAGTATTGAATGTTGCAGGGGTGAATACTCCAGTGTCCGCCCAGGACTTGGGGCAGTTGGTCCATGCTTAAAAGCTATCACACAAGGTACATGAGGGAATTTTGCTGAAATATTTCAAGACATGTAATTGACATAAAACATTGCAACCTCTGAGTTTGCAGTGGTTTTACAAGTTGCAGAATCACATGCTCACAGAATATGTCAAGTTAGATGAGACCCACAAGGATCATTGAGACAAAATTTTAGTCCCACACAGAACCACCCCCAAATCAGCTTAAAACATAATGGAAAGAAGCCTCTGTTCATAAATATGACCCATTTGACAGAAGAGTTGAAAAGTTAGTCAGATGGAGGTGGCAGATTTCTTAATGAAAGAGAAATAGAGACTGTTATAGGAATATGTCTGCTCTGAAATACTACTATAATATATACTGTCTGTGTTCTACAACATTATGAAGTTGAAATGGAAGATGGGCTTATGTATTTTTTTACTGTTGCTCTTTGGAATGGCAAATCAAATAGAGCCAAAAAAGAGCATCATTTTGTAAGTACAGACACTCTCAGAGCAGTGCGCTGAAATATGGTTCTGCTCTGAAATAGCCACTTACTGTCAAGTCAAAACTATGTGAGTGAAACAGTGGGGCCACTGAATTATGCAGACCTTCTTAATGCCTCCTTCAGTCCCAGAGGAGAGGAAGAGCATAAAACTTCGATTTCAGATTCTCCTGTCCATGAAGGAAAGAAAGCATTGTGAAAGCAACTCCCACCCAGGCGTATTGAGAGCTACTCTTTCCTTCTTAGATCAAGACTGAATATCTACCTTGTCATTCCTTTTTAAATTTTTTTTTATATTGTTCAGCATCTCGTTAGTCTTGTGAAAAAAAGAAATGGTGGACATTTTTCTAAGGTCTGTAGTCTTATACAACATCTCTAGAAATGTTTCTGTGTGATTGCACTAACAGCTATTTGTTACCACAGTAAAATAAAGATAACTCTACAATACTAGTGTTAGAAATAGGATTAAAGTTTGCTTCTATTTGTTAGAATCTTATTCTAGGTGTGCCATATCCCATGTCAGAGCATATTAGGTATTCTCAAACAGTGACCAACTAACTACAGAAACCATATGTACAATTTGTTTGTCCACATATGCATGTATGTAGCTGTATATATATGTACACTTGCAAGATCTAATTTAGTCATTGACTGAAAAAAGAAAAAAAACCTTGTCCATTCTGATTCAGACATTTTCTTACTAATGACTGAAAAATGGCAAAACAATGTTGTGGAGATGTCCAAAAGCGGCATCTATATCTCTGAAAGCTTGATACAGATATCAAGATCATAGGATAATAAAATAATTTAGGTTGGAAGGGACCTTAAGGATCATAGAATCATAGAATTGTTTGGGCCGGAAGAGACTTTTGGAAACCATCTAGTCCAAGCCCACTGCAATGAGCAGGATCAAGTAGACCAGGCTGCTCAGAGCACCATCCAAGCTGACCTTGGACATGTCCAGGGATGGTGCATCCAACTACCTCTGCCAGCAACCTGTGCCAGTGTTTCACAGACCCTAGAGCACACCTGACAGTACTAGATGCCTCTACATGGCTGGGCAAGTTCTGCCTGTCTCCCTGGTACAGGAAGACCTGTCCCAAGTTTTCCTTTTTCTTTTTCTTGTAGGCTGTACATTCGTGTTGTAGAGAGAGTCCAACAGTCAAGAATGGGATCATGTTTTTCTACTGACTATAAATGTGAAATAATAAAATAGAACATTTTAATTTCCTTTTAAAAACAGTGCATTTCAGTGTGAGAGTCATGTTTTTATATTAGATAAACACAGTTTTTAATCCTTAAGTAATGTTTCAAAAGAGAAGACTGAAAAGTGTGTCAGCTAAAATCATGGAGAATACGATACTGGCAATAGGAGCTGAAGGCATAGAGAGACGAGCAGCCTCCTGAGACTGAGAACTAATCAGGTCATCATCTGCTTAGCCTGTGAAAGTGGAAATTAGGCTTATTCACATAGTTATGGTTTTCCTTCTAAGTCACACTACTCCCAAGGAGTTTAACTTTGACTCCTGTTAGTTATTCCTTTCAGAATACAGCTTCTGGCTTGTTTCACAAAATGTTAAAAAATGCCATGCTAGTTAAGGATGTTCATAGTCTATGTTTGGACAGGGAAGATTGTGCAACTGTGCCTTTACCTGTGACACAGAGGCCCATGGCCAGTGTCTGGTGCCAGTGAGGACCCATGAGTTCCCTTGTTTCTGCTGGAACACTCCAGCTGCAAGTAACATGTAAAGTTAAATACTTATTGTTCCAAGGTGAAGCTTGACTGATTTTCAAGTTTATACCTTGTATCATAGAATATCTAGAATTCGAAGGGAACCATAAGGATCATTGAGTCCAACTCCACACACATCTGTATTTGGAGCTACAGACACATCATGCCTTTTAGGAGGTGTGTCATTAAATATTTTACACAAATATATGAATAGAAAAATATGAACAGTTGCTTAACAGAGTGCAGATTTGTTAACTTTGCTCTACTGCCAAATATTTCAGTGATCTTCTCACTTCCATTCTTCAGAACAGTATATGAGGAACACCTCCACATTGCAGATAATTTCAACAAATATGTAGCAAAGGTTTTTCTGCAATGTTGCTACATTAGATTACATAAAAGTAGACCAGGAAACTCAAAATGATCTGCTAACAACACAAGCATGGTGGTATGCAATCTTGAAACCTCTTTTCATATTTTTTTTCAGCTATGAACTTGAACCAGTGTGAGTCTTCTTCCTGAAGTCATTTCGACATTTCCACTACTTTCTAAGGAGGTAAGTCACTGTCTGTTCTAATGGGAGGATCAGCAGCTCCCAGTTTTCAGCTGGTTGTCACATGGAATAAGTTGTTTGGATGGAAGACAATGGAGACAGTTCCTAGTTACTTTATTCACTCTCACGGGGTTTTAAAAATTGCAAGTGCTATCTGAAAATGTGCTTGTATTTTGTTATGCAATTTCACTCAGGTTCTTTGAGTGAAACATGCCACATTCACTTACTCCTCAAGGCAGGAACAGCTGTGGGGGTTTTTTGTGGACTGAAGGAGATGAGTCAAAGTGCAAACAAACTTCCACAGGTGTGAAATTTGGATTCTTTTGGTAAGAAACTTTACTCTTGGGAGGGGAAAAAAGCCCAGCAAAACCTTGTTTAAGCTCCAAAGTCCACCCTGCATAAGGTGCATCCCAACAGCAAAGAAAAATGGTGACATTCCTTACTTGATGAGCATTTGAGAATTTCAGTGTGTAACCAGAAAATTCTTCCTTTACAGCTAACCATATAACACATTCTTACTTCAGTGGATGTAGTTCTAACAGGACTAGGATGCATGTGCCAGGTGGATAATATGTTGACTTAGTGAAGATGAAAAGTAAGGACTAAATCTCTATTTCACATAGCATATTTATTTGCATATTATTTTCTGATCTACTATCACATTAAATCTTAATGTATTGATGCAGAATATACTAGACTTGATGTTTGTATTTGAAATGCACGTCTATTTGAGCAACTTGCTTTGTGAGTTTGCAAGAGATTAATTATACAGTCCCAGAGCCATAAATTCTGGCAAGCTGGACATCTTCACACATAACAGACAATACAGGATAATAACTGACTCTCATTTTACTGCAATGAATTATTTTTAAAATTAAATGAATTTTTATTAAAAACCCACAGTACCGGAAAACTAAATCCTTGGAGGTTGGGTAAAGTCGGCCTTTGGACAGACTTAAACATATCCATAGTAAAATGAAACCAGATGTTGTGGATGCATGTGTGGATAATGCTGATTTTGCTACCTGTCTCAAAATCATTTTGATTATCTCTCACTGTAAAATAACATGACATAACAGCCAATTCCATGTTCCCCATCCTTCCAATGCAGTTACAATTTTTTTTTTAATTTCTGTAAGAATAATTCAAATATCATACTAGTCTTTTCATTTGTGGAACTGAAAGGGAGCTTAGAATTGAAATTGTAAAATCTCTGCAATAGAAACCTGAAAATATTCAACATGATACACTCCTGACCTATACTTTTCTGGTGTAAACAAACAAGTGGTGGCAGAGCACTTACATGAATTCATGTAAGTTTGCATCACTCTTTTTTTATAATTAGAAATTCAAGAGTTAGTACTGCTTTACTTGTCTCCTGAACTCTAGTGCCTTCTTAACAAGGCATCAAATTCCATAGCACTTTCTAAAGCTGCCTTTTTGGGGGGGTTTCTGGACACCAAAATTTATATACTCCACTTTTTACTGAAAAACAGTGGAATGAAAGATCCCTTTTAAACAAACTAACAAGCAAACAAACAAAACCATAACAGATGCCGTGCTAGCTTCACTCTGGGTGAACAAACTAGCAATGGTAGTCATTGGTGCCTTTTCTAAGTCACCCTTATAAAGTGCACACCAAAGTGTATGGGCCCAGGAAAAACAATGTCCACCTGCAGCGCTGTTGTCTTGGTTAGAAAAGACAGGTGTCTGCTGGGGAGGGCAAGACCTCCCTTTGGAATGGAGAATTCAAACCCCCTCCCTCTGAATTATTAAAACTTTGATATTAAATCATCTCTCAGGCAAAGATATGGGGATAGGAATAACAGCTCTTTACTAGTATGTATAACAAGGCAAACAAACAACAACGACTGCAGCGTTAATGATGAACAAAACCAGGAACCTCAAGGGGGCTTTTGTTTCACAAAGCCCGGGGCAGTCTGGTCTCGGTGCAGGGCTCTGAGAGGACCAAGCTGGAACGATGGAGAATCCCAGGCTGGTGGGTGGGATGTACCAAAGCTCCAGGGTGGTAGCTGGAAGGGCAGGGATGTCCCAGAAGGGCAGGGCAGGGCAGTGCGGGGACACAGCGTATCCAAAGCGGTGCCGAAGGAAAGCGGCGACAGTGGGACAGGGCCGGCTCAGCCCAGCATGGCAGCAGGAGGAGAGCTCACAGTCCCTGGGCACACGAGGAGATGATGGCAGATTTCCTCAGGAACGGACCCACTGATGGCAGTGAGAAACCCTTCCTGCAGCAAGAGCAGCCTGACCCGATGCCGAGAGCAAGAGAGCCAAACTGTCCCCACGCCAGCCCTTCACCTCCCAAAACCTCGCGGTATCACCTTTTTCTCTCGGAGAGAGGAAAACTCCCTGCGACCAAAAAAAAAGGTGTAGCCTGGTGCTAGCTTTCCTAGCCGTTTGTATTGTTTTGGTCAAGCACCCCTAAGTACCCAGCAGTTAGTCTCCTATCGACTTTGTGGGGAAAAATTCTACAGGAAAAAACCCCCAAATCTAACCCCCAACAGATGTATCTTAACATGGGATTTTCTGGAGGGAACAGCCTGAAGACTTAATGTCCATGGGTAAAATTTCTGCCTGTGTGCTTCAAGTAATGTCAGTTATTTGTCAGTGTAAAAGAACATCCCACATCTGATTGACTGGTATATTGATATTGATGTTTGTATCTAGAAAGCTGCATGCACAGAGACTTAAATGAGGTCTTCTGTCCGCATGTTTTGTATTCTGTATGCAAAACAGTTTAGTTGGTGCTTATATACAATTGCTTTCTATGACCATTTATTACTATTTGAGATGCTGGCTACTATGACACTGAACAGACAGCTATATAAGCACTATTCTGGACTTTTGCATCTCATAGATGTTACATAGTTCTCTTCCCACTCCTCAGACGGACTGTAATTTGACTTTAGAGAAACATAACTCAGATGATTCAGGATCTGGTGAAAGATGACATGTGATTCTTCAAGTGCCTCTGTGAAGACACCTCCCTGTGCACGTGGAGATAGATATCCACAGCCCCCATGCTTCTGTGCTGCAGGATGAATAGAAAGCCTTCAGTACTACTGGTAAGACTAGGCCTGGATGATGCATCATTTGTGGGTCAAATGAAAGGATTTGCAGTCACTCTTACTTTCTTTTGTTAAGTGGGGGAACATAAAACGCTACCTTGTTTTTTTTTTTCAAAATCTTGCAATTTCTGTCTGTAAACTCCTATAAAAGTATTTTAATTGAAAAAAACCCCTTTCAATCACTTCAAACTGCTCAAAAATCATTCCCCCCCTAGATTCCATGTGATCAAAGAAATTTGTCAGCATTCCTTTAAAGCCTAGGTGCTTTCCTTCTTATTTTTCTCAAACATTTATATTGCACTTACAGTAGCAGGAGAAGTTGGGAAACCACATAATTTACATTACATTTTTACTTGCCTGCATGAGGTTCTTTATATCACAAAAAAATTTAACAAAAGGTTATTTAAATTAAATAAGCAATGGGTTTTTTATTTTACCCCAAAGCTTGGAAACTCAGGCTTGTGCAGACCCTTGTCTGTCTCAGGGGCCAAGCTGTCCGGGCTCTGCAACAAACCTGCTGCCCGAAGTTAGTAGAGAACCCACTTTGAAGACGTTAACATCCATACCTTCATCCATCAAATTGTAAAGACATTAACTTTCCTCTGAAGTCCTAAAATTACCCCAGCACCGCTAAGCCCACCACTAAACACTAACTGCCACATCTACACATCCTTTAAATACCTCCAAGGCTGCTGACTCAACCGAAGTCCATCAGTTTGAACAGAGTGCAGCTGCACGTCAGTCAAACGGGATTATTGCACTTTTTTTCCTGAATCACACACGTTGAAAAATGGGCAAAGTAACTTGAATTTAAAAAGGGAAGGTATAGATACATGCGTATATAGATGAATAGGCAATTGACACTAAAAAGGTTCTTGGTGTTTACATCCTAATTATTCTGTTTCATGTTTTCTTGGGGTTTGGAACTGCAGAATAAAGATACATGCAACCTTTCTTCAAAAATTTGCTACTCCGAGGAAAACCAGTGGTGGTTAAGGAACCCTTATGGGTTGATGTTGATAACTTGATATGCCCACAGACACTATGGTGTCCTTTGGAGGGCCTGCTAGTGATGTTCTGCCTATGAGATCATCATCGAGTCATGGGGTTATTTCCTCTAAACCAATCTGATGGGAAATCCCGTCATTCTGAGTTGGTTAGTAGTATTATGGTGACTGCCTTTATCTGCTGGATGCCTGACTTCTGGTAGCAGTAATCACAAAGCTGTGTGTGTTTTCTGTCAGGAGCAAACACAGAATATTAAGTAGGAAAGGTAGGGGAAGTTTTAAGTTACACAGCTAAGTAAAGAGCTGGTACTACTCTTGGAATAAGTAACACTGCAAGTGAAATCACTATTTTGGTGTGGTAGAAATACAGCAAATGAAGAATCATTCCTAGTGTCATTTTCTGTTAGAAAATAAATATAGTCTATGTTTGCAATCCATTGATAAACTAATCTATTGAAATGTTAATTTTAAGAAATTAAGGATTTTAGGAGAGTTAAGACCATAGTCAAAGCAGATGTTGCTGAGTTAGCTGAAGTAGATAGATAAGCCTTTGCCTGTAGCTAACAGAAGCCGGATTTAGATAAGCTACCCCGGATCTAGTAACTCATTGCTTGTCAATTTTAAGCTGTTCTTGCAACACAAAACAATAGCCAAGGCTTCCCCATGCTAAAAACCAGACCGAACACAGGAAACCCTAAATTCTACCAAGGATTTGTCTGTCATGTTTGTCACGGATACACTCCAAAGGTGGAAAGGTCAGAACGAGGAAGACTCCTTTTACTTTGTCATTTTAATTGACCCCTCCTCAGAAAAGACCACCGACTCATTTCAGGGAACAAACTACGCATGCTTAATGGCCTTCTTGCCAATTAGCATACGGAGCGGAGAAGAGGAAGTGACAAGAGTATGAATATGCATTTGTATTTTGTATATTCAACACTTTTGTAAATAAAAGGCTTTGTAATCACCTGTGAACTTCACAGTGTGCATTAGGGAGCTATCCCACGTGCTGCCCGGCTGTTATAATAACCATACACTTTCTAACTTAGCTGTTAAGAGTCTTTGTCCATCCAGTTGGATAGAGGTATTAGATCGTTATTCATATTTTATTAATTCACTATTAACTAAAAAAATCCTTGTTAATTACTCATTGACTTATTCAGCTGCATTCTAATATATTTTTATTAGCATAACTACACAGAACCTCTTCTCAGCACAACTTTAGAATATATACAGTATATACCTAAGCTGGAACATTAAACATAGGGATGTCTGTAAACATTTAGTAAATATACAGATTATAATTACAAAATAAAATTAATCATTTTTGGAACAGGTAATTTTTTTTTTTTAGATTATTAGTGGTTCTGCCTCAGCTGCTCCTTGTCCCATACCAATGGCTCCCTCTTCAGGCTATTCCTAAAATATGCTGCCTCTCTTCATTCTGCTAAAAATATTTCAGCTTTTAAGACTCCGGCTTGCACAGTCACATCTTCTCCAGAATGTTTCCTTTCAGTAGGAAAATGATGAAATAACAGATGGACCAGGCAGGCCCATTTGGTGTTGAGACCCAGTCCTACAAATCTTTTAAGGCGCACGAAAGGAATTTGTAAACTGCAGAGAAACTGAACTTAAACAACATCAAAAGGTTGTTTTACCTCTTTTCCCTATCCTGAAAAGTATCTAGAACAATCAGATGGTTCGTAATAGTATTATTACAACTGCCAGTGGCTTCTGTAGACTATGAAATTATTAAATCTAAATATGTATCTGAAATCCCAAAGATAACTTTATTACAAATTTAGCCATATTCTGTGTGGATTTCCTATTATACACAGAAGAATTAAATTCTGTACTCTAACCCTTAGGTACAGGACAAGGAGATAGCGCTCTCTCACCAATGTCCTGGGTGGTACCTTACTGTCATGAGGTTTGCATATTCATTTCAGATCTTTCCCAAGACACTCATGAAGTGCGTGCAGGATGCCCCACTTTGCTTCAGTGAAGGGCTCAGGCCACAGCAGGTGTTTTGTTTTAAACCCGTTCTTACAATCTTTACAACCCACAAGAGAATTGGCATTGCTGTGCCATAAATTTAGCAGATTAGCCAGTGACTAACTGGCTGAATAGCACTGTAAGTTGTCACTTCTGGTTGCTAAGCTCAGGCACACTGTGTGATTGTGAAGTCAATGAACTGCAAACCTATTCCTGAAGAGCTGTTCTCTCCGTGTGCCTCTGTGCCATGGCCTTGAAGAATGCTAAATGCTGTTCAACTAAGATTACTGTCTACTAAAAAATGTGTAATCGGGAGATAAATGGAAAACCTGCATTTTAAAAATCATAAGCAACAGTTCAAAGGCAACTGCATTTCACCACAGGCATCTGAAGACTTTACACGTTGCTTCTTTGCTCTGATATTGTACCTAGTCATGTGACTTGGCTTAAGAGGGAAAGAACACTTAGGGTTTCATCATCACGAGTTTCTAACATACGAAATACTTTACACTGTATTGCAACTATACACCCCGCTTGCCGTTTTCAAGTGCTTCTCTCTTGAACTGTATTCCCTGAAGGTTATTTTAATACAGCTTGGAGCGTCGGCACGCTTCGACCGAAAACCCTAGTGAACGGCTGCGGGCTCTGCGTCAAGGTCCTTTCCCCCCCTCCTCCAGAACAGGTTTCCCAACGGACCAGATCCAAATCTCGTTGCAGTGCGATGCATGGTGAGAACGTGAAACACGGCTTCACGCCCAGCCCTGTGTGGCCCAAGGTGACACCGGCGCAACCCAGCGCGGGGGCTGCCGTAGGGGCCGAGGCCACAGGCA
>WBMY01018589.1:222632-262632 GCA_013397315.1 Donacobius atricapilla
GCGCGGAGCGACCACCGCGACCCGCCCAGCGCGGACTGTTTGCGGCGGGGCGGGGTCGGTGCGGGGAGGGCGCTGGGGAGTGTCGGCGTGTGGGGTGCGGTGCTGCCCTGAGTCGTTTCAGCCGTCTGAACCCCCGGTTTCTTACTTGCCCCTCCTTTCCCGAAGGTTGCTGTAGAATAAGCGGGGATGAGCTTTGAGAAGTGCAGCAGTTGGCGGTGAGGGACGACGCACGTGATTGCAGGAGCTCTGTACGTGGATAAAAGAAGGGTGGTAGCGGCTTTCTCTTTATTCTTCTTCAGTCACTAGGCAGAGCAGTCACAGAGTTACGGAATTAGGTGGGAAAAGACCTCTGGTATACCGAACAACATTTTGTCAACATATAGCACTGTGTGCCACATCCAGTCTTTCATTAAACACCTCTAGGGACAGTGACTCCGTCACTTCCCTGGGCAGTCCATTCCAAAGTCTAATCACACTTTCAGTAAAAATATTCTTCCCGATGTCCAGCCTAAACTTCCCCTGGCTCAGTTTAAAGCTTTTTGTCCTCTCATCCTACTGCTTGGGAGAAGATGCTGACCCACAGCTAACCTCACCCTACTTTCAGGTGGTTGTAGAGAATGGTAAGGTCTTCCTTGAGCCTCCTCCAGGCTAAACAATCCCAGCTCCCTCAGCCAATCTTCACAGGACTTGTGCTTAAGTCCCTTCGCTTATTTACTACCCTCCTTTGGAGGTCAGGCTCTTGAATCATGAGCACCTCCTGTGCTCTTTCAGTCTTGTGATTTTCAACCCGGTTTTGTCTGATCTAGAGAGTCAGAGCAGACTGTTAGGAAACCTGTTGGATTGTGGCAGGGAAAGCAAGTTCCCATAAACAACATAGCAATGTTAGGACACTTCTGAGGGTGTGTGTGTCTTCAGTGGATCGTTAAACCAAAACTACTGCTTTAGGTGGCCTTTGAGGCATAGGTTATCATGTATATGTCCTTTATATAGAAAAAATTGTTTCGTGTGAGGGTGATAAGGCACTGGCACAGGTTGCCCAGAGAGGTTGTGGATGGCCCATCCCTGCAATTGTTCCATGGCCAGGTTGGATGAGACTCTAGTGGAAGATGTTGGAACTAGGTGATCTTTAAGGTCCCAGCCAACCCAAGCCATTCTATGTGTCTGTGTTGTGTCTTGTTTAGTTTGAGTTCTTACGAAAGGTTTCCGTTTGTTCCTTCAAATAACTAGTGTGGCCTGTGAGCCACAATGTTAATATTAAATGTAGTGTTAGTTGGAGGAAGGAAAAAACATCTGTGATCTGAATGCTGTAGCTAGTAGTGATCTTAGAATTCATAAAGTTAAAGGTTTTGTTTCTGTTTTCCTGTGCCCTCTTTGCTTCTTTGTGTACTGATACTGATGCAGACTTTTAAGACCTTGGTGTTGTCATGTGCCTGTGCTCATCCATGATTGTAACATCTAGGGAGTAGTAGATGATGGAAATCTGAAAGTGCAAGGGTAAGAGTGGCAGTGGTGGGTTTTCTGGTGGTGGAAAACCATAACAGACTAACATACAGTTTAAGCGCTGGATGTAATTCCCTGTGATTCTCTCCTTAATAACCCAAAGGTGTGGCATGTGAAGACTATAATCTGCTAGTGTATCAGAACGTGAGTAATCAAGAAGTTTGTGTGAGGCTGGAGGTTTGGATGCCGGGATTTATATTTTTCCCAGGTCACACCCCTTCATGAAAGATGAAGACAATTACAGGCTTCAATTTGGTCTCCCTTGCAATCTCCTGCACTATTCACAGCAAGTTACATTCATCATGGAAGTAACATTGCAGTCATTCCGTCCTTATTTCATAAATTATTTCAGCATTGACATATAATCAGATTGTAGCTTTTATATACAAATATGGAGCCTGGCAGTAATTGTATAATCCATACATTTTAAAAAAAGTCAAATCACTGATGTGACAGGACGATGATGGACTGTGACTTTTTCAGTATGTTCAAACATGTCAGTTTTATTAGCATTTTGGGAAATACAATTCAAACAACCTGAGTTAAATCCTTTACTATTGTTCTTCTGTAGGAACTATTGTATAGTAACAGCATCAAAGATTTCTAATTTACTTGCATGAGAGTTTTCTTTGTTAGAAATGCTTTCAAAACTTAAGCTGGGTTGTCTCTCTTTATAGAAAAACATTACTTGGAGATAGAATGTGTGTGAAGGCGATGTCAGTCACAGTATTCCATTAAACCCAACCTTTTGTAGTGAAGAACAGCATTTTCTTGTTAGTGTGCACAACATTAGAATGGAGTGGCTTTGCTTTGCCTATTTTTTTTCCTAATTTTTTGAGTGTGTAAGTGTTGGGGTTTTGTGCATGAGATGGAATTTACAGACAGACTGGCACATGAAATGTGGTTGAACTGGAGTTGTTCGGTGGCTCCTATGTTTGAATTTCCTAATGTGGTTTAGAATTTAAGTGCTCTCAGGAAAACAGAACGGCTTCATTGGATGGATGACCACAGCAGTCAAATAAAAACATTGGTTTCAGATACACTTGGTCTAGTCATTCATTGAAATGAACGCCTTGGTATTATGGAGCATGGTAAAGGTACTAAAAAAGTTGACCTTTTAGATTGGTATCTGGAGTATAACTTAGTCTTTTGAAAGCTTGGGAAGAAAGACAAGATGATGTGATTGAACAGGTGTAGTGGCTGTGTTTCCCTCAGCTGTTCACAAAACCAGACATCCGGCAGCGGAGTGGTCTGTCTCTCCTGTGCTCTGTGTTGCGTGAGGAGTCAAATGGAAATGGTGCTTTCGCTCTGACAGATTGTCAGCAGCTGCCCAGCAGTGCATTCATGGTTATTCTTCTACCCCAGGAAGCTCTTTGTGTTGGCCTTGCCACCTTGGGGTAGCACAGCCACCAAGTGCTGCCACCGCTGCCCAAGGTGCAGCTGCATCTCACAGTGCCTGGCCAGCAGCAGCCAAGGCATGGAGGCACCGCTCCTCCTGTGCAACAGGAGTGGGAGGAGCAGAAGCAATGACAGCAGTTCTTGGTGGACACAAAGGCATGAAGGAAATGAGCACCAGTAATCACAGAATCAACTGGGGTTCTTTCTCAGGAAGACCTTTGAGATCAAGTCCAATCTCTGACCCGTCACCACCATGTCAATTAGACCATGACACTAAGTGCCATATCCAATCTTTCCTTAAATACCTGCAGGGACGGTGACTCCATCACCTCCCTGAGCAGTCCATTCCAACGTCAAATCATCCCTTGTGTGAAGAAACTCTTCCTCATGTACAGCCCGAACTCCCCCTGGTGCAGTTTAAGGCTTGTATTGTCTTGTTCTGTCGCTGGTTGCCTGGCAGAATTGGCTGACCTCTCTCAGGCAAGTACAGTGTTCAGCTCTAACAGGCATAGGGTTGTCCATGGATATCTTGGAGAGAATGAATTAGGAGTAGGGTTGCATGGGACCTGGCATTGCAAACTGCTTAAATCTTGCCTGGCCCATGGTGTCAAAGTTCATGCCAAATCTCTCCAGGAACATTAGAGTGATTTTGGTATGTTTGCTTTCGCAGTGGATATTCTTACATGGTTACACAGACATGTATGGAAGTTCAAATACACCTATACCTACTTCTAAACTGACTTTTTAAAATTTTTTGGTCATTATGGGCTGTGTTAACACATAAACTGATTGTTTATTACCATGCATGTATAAAACTAGTGAAGAAGCAAAAAATGTAAAGATGTTCCTGTAATTTCCAATTTTTCACCTGCAGAAATTCCAAAGGTGACTTCTGCTTTGCAGAAAGGCGTATGTTTAAAACAGGGAAATCATACATGCTTTCCTGCTCTGCAGTTGTGAACACCATTAGTCCTGCTTCTGCCATCTGCCAGAGAAGAGTCTGTAGTGACAGAGCAGTCTGTAACCCATTGTAGGTCTTTATGCATGTGGAAGTTTTCATATGTTACTTATCTCAGTTCTTCAACGTGTGAAGATGAAAGAAAGCTGTGTCCCAAACTTATGTCAGCAATCTATAGCTTTATAGAAAGAAGTTTCTTTCTTTTGCAGAAAGAAACCTAGCTATCTTTTTTTTTTCCTCAGTATGGAAAGGAAAATTACAGTACATACTACCCAATTCGCACTCATCCTTACAAAGAAATGACCTAAGTGCCTTTTAGAGACAGGCACTAATGGTGCTCCAAAAGTAAAATGCTTGTTTGCACAATCATGACTGCTTTTTAGTCCTGTGTTAGCAGAGTTGTTGATTGCTAATTTTTTTTCTTTTTGCTTTGTTTTGTTTGCTTGTTCTACAACAGGCTGACCTTTTTTTCTCAGTAGTCTGGCTTACTACTGAACTACTGTCTATGGATTTTCTTAAAGTGGGCTGTGAGACTGTGAGTGTTCTTAGGGTTTTTTGATCCTTAGTGGTACAGGCATAAATTTTAATTGCTTCTGTCTTTCTGATTCTAGACAAGTTGTTAGTGTGTGTGGCATATGCAATGGCCTGGGGGAGGTGTGCGGAGGTAGGATACACAGTATTTCAGTGTGTAGATCTGCATGTATACATCTCTATAGGTTATTATTTTGCTAAAAGTGCCCATAGACACCTTTCCTAGCTGTTACTTCTTTGTGTCGTTGTAGTTATAAAGTTTATTGCTGTCCTTAGCCCCATCTGTGGAATTTCAAGAGTTCTCAAAAGTATTGGTAGCAAGACATAGAAAATACATAGAAATGGTAAAATCCACTGGGATTACAAGGGTAACAAAACTTACCGGAATAGTAACACTAAGTCATAATTTTGTATGGAAATCATTGCTTTATGTGTTGTTTTTTTTTTTTTATGGAATCCATACAGTTATCTGGTATATAAGCTTTTGTGTAAGAAACATTCCAGCAAGAAGCGTGAAAAGTGTGGCAGTCCTAACAGGAATTCAGATTTAATCAAAGACAGATTGTTGTGTTGCCACACTCTCTTTGATTAGGTTTTCAAGCTTGGGCTCACTCTGGAAGAGCCTGTGACCTTTACCTGTTTCCATCCAGTGGGTTAGATTGGATTTATTTAAACGTTTACCATAAACTTGCTGTGAACATGAGATAATTCATGCTTTGGGACTCCTAATCAGGAGGAGACTTACTTTACCTGTGCTGGTGGTGTGTGTATCATGGTGGCATCACCCACTTCTGTGTTGGAGGGAGAAGCGTGGACGGCGGTGACCTTTCCGTCTTGGGTCACATGTGGAAGCATCAGAATGGCTGCTCTTGGTGCCTCTGGAAAGCCCTGTGCTGGCTGTGTGTGCTGTAGCTCAGTCACATCCTGCTGGATGCCCAGCTCACTGGGTGTGCCAGGGTTTCCTGATCAATGATCTTCAGCCGTGCAGGAAATTCCGCCTGACTGACAAATGTCAGATTCCTTGGGGTGCAGCCAGTAAGTGGAAGGCTTCTGCGGAGCATGTCTTGATGTTCCTGGGATAACCAAGCATCTATGCACATCTTTCTGCACAAGAACCATGACATAGGAATATGGCACTTTTGCAGTTTGCAATGCCACATGGTCTTTTAACATGGGGAAAGAGATTCCTGTTGCATGCTTATCTTCCATTGAATGTTTAAGTGACACTGAATATTTAAGTTGGATTGTTCCAGGACGTTGAGAAAAGGATAGCAAACTCCATACATTCAGTGAAGGCAAAATGTTGCACTTTCCTGGTTCCTTGGTGTGCAACACTTTCTGCAGGGATGTATCTACATTGGATATGGAACACTGAATACACAGTGAGGACAGCAGTGTTCCTTGTGTTTCGGTTTTCTGTTTGATTTGTTACTTTTGTCTTCTTCACTTTCCATTTTCAATGCCAGTGAAGTAAAGGCTGTTTCTTTCCATGCTCCCCATGTGAGGCAAACTGAGGTTCACCTTAACCTTTAAAGGGAAGTTCTTGCGTTATGTCATATAAATTGTTAATAGGATATACATTTCTGAGAAGTCAGAATGGATAAATATAAAATCTAAAAGCATTGATAAACTGCAGCTTGTTTTTTTTTTGTTTGCACTGCATCTCAAGAATAAAGTGCAATAAATACCAAAAATTATTAGTTCAGCATGTGCATCCTTTACTGGGCAAAGGCTGGCTGTTACGAGTCAGAGTTAATTTTTTTTTTTGGATTGGAGCCAGTGCTAGCACAACATGTAAGTTCAAAGATACAGTACATAAAGATGTTTTCTGGATGTTGTCTTCAAAATCTGCCAACTTAGTTTCTATTGTTCTGAGTTTTATTGGTACAACAATGGACTGATTTGAATTGCATTTGTTTTTTTTTCCCTGCCTGTTGTTCTCATTTTCATTTTAAATTATTTACAAGTCTGAGTCTTGAAGATGAGAGCCTAATGAATGCTTTTAAAAATAAAGCCTTCTTCTTTAAGCATGTTATGCTTCATGTTTTGAATTTATAACCCAAGCCTTAATGAATAGTTTCCTAGTTGCTCTCATCTTAGAATTTATCAGCTGTCCTATTTACAAGTCTTACCTATACAATGGAAAGATAATTCCTGTTTACCTTAAATGAACTGTTCTTGTTAACAAGCTTAAACTGCTAATTAAGAATAATATGGCAATGAATATTATGTCAAACCTTTTAGCAAGAATGTGAAGATGCAATATTTAGTTGTTGAGCCTTTTTCTGATACATTCCATGTAAGAATACAGAGTGTTGTGGTTTTTGCTGTCTCATATACATATGAGGGTAATAAAAAGTATTTTAGGGAGAAACTATAGCCTATAGGTCCTCACAGAAGCAGGTTGACCTTTGCCCTAGATTTAGGATGCTGTGTTGCTGTCCATGTACTATGACACTGCTACAAGCCTCTTTGTTGCAAGGCTTCAGATAGATGGCAGACTTGTGAAGAACCCGTAAGACTTTATGCTTAGGTCCAGGTAGTATTTTTTAACAGGTAAGTTATTCTCCTGGAAAAACCAGCAGGGATAGCAGTAGTTGCTTTGTTTTGAGTGTACATTAATGTAATTTAATCAGGAAGGAAAGAAAACCTGGGACTAGAATTTGATGTTATTTACCTGACTATAAATGGGATTATTTCCATTTAGTTTAACAGAATTTTTTCAATTTGTGTCAGAATGATCAAAATCCGAACCTGACCCAAACTCTCAATTTTGTAATTTTTGCATACAAACTCAAAGAAATAAAATCGGATTTTATATTTTTTTTTGGTCAAAATCTTACCTCAAAAAACATGCTGGTTCTTGAGCAGAGGTTTTATAATACAGTGTTGTTACTTGTTGGTGCTGGGAACTTGGCAAATATGTTATATGAAAAAAACGACTCTTTTTTCTTTAGTTGTTTCTTACTAGGCTTTAAGTGTCAAAAGTGCAGACTTGTGAATTTGAGTGCCATTCTAAATCTAGGTAGCTCCGAAATTCTTGACAAGTATTGCTTTGACTTCTTTGTGAGTGCCTCAGATATCTGCAGAAGGTTGTATATAGGCTTTGTTCCCTGTCTCCTTTCCTTTATGTCACTAAGGATTTTGCAACAGGGATGGCAACCTGAGGAGGGAAGGGGAGGAAGAGACTGAAGAGAAAGTTGACAAAGGTCTGGTGTTGACCTTCAGCTGCTCTGGAGCGGACATCTGATGAGATACAAGGAACTCCTTCTGTCAAACCCCAAGAATCCTTCTTGGGCACAAGGTCATTGGGTGCAGAAGGTGTTGTTTGGAGAGGACAAGTGAAAACCTGACAATGCATTTTGCTAGCTCTGGTCAGGCCATTCAGGTTTCATTTCCAGGTAAATAACATGCTGAACTTTGCTGGTGGAGGTTGACTTTCAGGAATGCTTTTTCTTCATTCATATCATAATGAATTTTGATGTTGCTGATTTCAGTAAAGTGTATTTGGGGGGGGAGTGTTAAATAAACTTATTTCAGAGAAGGCGTACCTTTGTATTTTGTATGCTAAGGGTATTTACCCTATAAGGGGATGGGGTTTTGAGGAGGTGACTTACAGGCAGAGGCAATATATCACACCAGCTATGATGGAGGGGAGAAGTAGATGAGCTATCAGGCACACAAACTTGTCTTTGTATCTGCTACCAAGATAATTAAAATATACTTGAAATGAAAACAAAATCTCTGAAGTTTATACTTAAGTGTTGCATGGAAGTGCAGGAATGTAAGGAGTATGTCTTTTTATGGTGTCAAATAATATTTTATTTATACATTTGTTGTAAGTACTCAAAGGTCTTTAGTCTTGCCATTAGAGAGTTTTGGATGACAGTATAACTGACAGTTCTGAGAAAACTTCAGTTGATGTCACTGTGGCCATGATATACTTTTTAACTTTATTTTTCAATTATTTTTCATCCTTGTAAGTTATGTTTCTAAGCTCTATGGGATCTGTTTTGGGAGAAAAGAAATACTTCACATAATATTTAAATTTAGTTTGAATAAACCACCTAGAAAGCACAGGGGAAAAAAAAGTATATTCCCTAAAACAAAATCGCAGTAGGAATTTTGCATTATAAAAGATGATGTTCATAGTGCTGGATTTGTTTAAACCGTCAGAATTGCAAAGCATAAATAATTACATAATTTCACACTTTCCAGTGAAGTCAGACCCTGATTAAGAAGTTGACAGCCTGAAAGAGTCTGCTCTTTGACAGTGATGTCTGTATTTCCTCAATTTGTAGCAACTGCATCTAGGAAAACAAACTGAGCTTTATTCCTTTTACTTTGAATGAGAACCCTTATTGACAAAGGGAAAATATTCTTTTTATTAAAAGTTTTCATATTTTAAATGCACAGATATTTCAGCTTTTCTGCTTTCAGCTAGCATATATTTTGCTGATACCAGGTCTTCTTTCTGTCTTGGTCCTCACTGTCTTTCAGTGTGTTTGATATTCATATTTCTTTTTTATTCCTTCTTCCTTGCTGTGCTTTTTTTCTTCCTTTTCTTAAACAAATAGACAATATGGTAATAGGATCTCTAATAGGAAAAAGGCATTGTTTAACTCAGTTGGGGTACTACTAATCCAGTCACCAAATGTAACCATAACACAGCATGCATTTTAATTATTAAATATAATGGAAACCTTGCATTTTAAATCTAGAGCTATAAACCACTTGTTTGAAAATGCACAGTTCAGTGCTGATTTTAGCTGGTTGTGAATTACTAGGCAGTATTCTTTGATCAGTTATTATGGGTTGAAGATTAGTAGCATTCAGTGCTTGTGTTAATTTTGAGAGTACATATAGGAGTCACTGCAGGTCAAACTGAAGCTCAGCTGTGCATATTTTTAATGATTTAGGGAGCTGACTGGATAAAGCAGTGTTAAAAGGTGTGGCTAATACAGTCATGCCAGTCATTCCAAATAGGGGTAATTTAAAGGCACATTTTGAGGACTAGTATGCCCCCAAATTCTAGTACTTTGTAAAATACGCTTTATTCTTAAAAACCATATTGTTGAAGTTTTGCTTCTCGAAATGTTTGTTTGAATAGTTCTTGAAAGCACTCCTAATAATTTTTAGTGACCTTCCACTAAATAAAAGCTGCCAGGTAGAACAACTAATAAATATTTTCTTGTGCTTGTTCAATATGTATTTTTGTAATGAATACATTTTGATCCTAAATTCTAATAAATACAGTGAATTCAAATGAAATAATCTCATAGTCTGCATTTTTTGACATGAAGTATAAAACTATTCCTAGAGTGAATGTGGATTTTCATGACTCTTCATAAAAGATTTCTAGTCCCTGCATGAGACATGCAGGGCTGAATAGGCTCTGGTTTTGGGACTGGTGGACACCAAGTTACAGAGCAGCTGCAGTAGGTTTGAAGGAGTAGGAGGCTTTGCTTGGGTGCCTGCTTCGGGGTGCTCGCAGTGCAGGTGTGCCCTAGATACAAGAACGAGACTTCTCAGGTTTGTGAGTAGTAAATTATATGGTAGCAGCTTTGCAGAGTCTGTCTTTTTTCCAGGTTGCCAGATTCAGCAGCTCTTGTTTTCTCCGCTTAGGACTTGTGCTCGCTGTTTTTCTCTAGCTTATGGGCTGTCTCATGCTGGTTGAGAAGGAACTAGACGTTTTTTTCTTCCCTCTGAGCTGGATGTGAGATATCAGTACCTAAAACTCCAGGTCTCACTTTCTGATCCAGACATTTTAAATATTGACATTGAGGAGTACAGTAGTAGCTAACATACCAGGTAGATGCAGACATGAGTGATTTCAGACTGTTGAATTTTGGGAATCGAGTGCAATTTTTTTTTGTGCTGTGCGACCCTCTGATCCCTTAGAGAACCCTTGCTGCTTGGTTCAGCCTTTTCTCTCCCTTCTTTTTTCTTGTTGGTGATCTGACATAAATTCCATAAACTGGTAACTGATTTTACATTTGCAGCCTTTGCTCTTTCAGTCTGGTTGTTTTAAGGATACATTTGCCTTAGAGCGCCAATGTTCTCATTCATTCCGTTGTTCCTCATTGTTTGTCTCTATTGCAAATCAAGCTATATCGAAATAATGAATGATATTGATGCCTTGGGATACCTTGTTTAATTGTCCAGTTACAGCTACAGATTATGAGGGCCCTTCCTGCTTGTTTTCTCTCTTCAGTCCACACATTGCTTATGCTGTTGGACTGCAGGTTGTCCTTGGTCCTCAGCAGGAAAAGGATTTGTTTTGTCCACCTACTCTGTGAAGAGAGATTACTAGCACTTAATGCGAGGCTCAGAGCTGCACTTAAGCAGCACAGAATCTGAAAACATGAAACCTAAAGCTTAAGGCATCAATATCAATATCTGATAGATTTTTGAAATTCATACTTAGTAGTTCTTTTTGCTCATGTATCTTTTTTGAGTGTGTGGCAGGAGGGTGTGTAGGTAATGTCTTTCTACCGTGTTTGTTTTTTAATGCATATTTTGGAAATATCCTCTGCTGTCCCTGTATGCCAGATTGATCTAGTCCACTAGAAGATCTTTCCGTGAAGGTTATTTTTTAAAACGGTGACTACCTTCAAGCCTGAATCATGGTAGAGAACCAATGAATTTATAAACGTTACTTATTTGTATCGTGGGAATTGGTTGCAATATATACATAATCCTCATGGGCTGTAGTTAAAGAATTGCCAAGAGACATTGCATCGTGTGGCAACAGAGTTCATCATGTCCAGGGAGATACAGCTGCTGGCTGGGACACAGACGAGACAAGTCTCTGTTTTGTTAAACACAAGAATCCATATTTATTTCTCCCAGGCCCGGGGAGGGAGAGGAAGATGAAGAGAGAGACGGAGAGGGCTGTAGGGGCAGGATCGTGGGGGTGTATCAGGTTTGCAGGGGAGGAGTCTTGGGGTTTAGGTCAAGGGAGGAGTTAACACAAGGAGAGTTAACACAAGATCAAATTTCAGTGACCTTGAGACAGGAGCACTCACAAAGAGCAACACTTTCCTGATGATTTCACTTAGCTGAAGACTAAATAAAGGCTACATTTGAACACATAGCCTTGGTGGTTTCCTCTAAGTAAGAGTGCAGCATCACCTGAGGCACATAGAAGCACCTCTGGACTTCAGGTTTTTGGCAGGTTCGCTGGTGCTCCTGAGACAGTATCTGCAGGCATCTACCCTGTGTAGCTTGGTTGTTGCTCCTGGCAGCTCATCCAAGTCACCAGCTGCACTATGACAACCAATGCAAGCTTCTACTCCTTTACTGCTTCTTTCTGTTCCTTTCAGACTGTCAAATGGGGACTCTGAAAATAAAGGCACATTTTGCTGTTGTGCTCCAGGAAAAAGCTGAAAGTAAGATGTTGCTAGCAGGAAATAGTGTAGGTTGTAGCTTGTGCTTTAAGGTCGTAGGTTGCTTGTCTCTTGTTACTTTATTTCATGCTTCATTTTGGAATCTACCGTCTTATGTATGAATTGTTTTCCATGTTGTCTTAAATAAGACTTTTTTTAATCCTTCTGTGAACTTCTGATGGTTTTTATCTGCTCTTATTTTTCTGTTCAGTTTTCGTTGCACTGTATGTTGTCCAATCTCCAATTCCTGAATTCTCAAGTCCTACATCTTTTTATTGTGAGAACCCTTTTTTTACAGGCTGTTTTGTCTATTTGTCATTTTTAAGATGTGCTGATATGTTTTGTCTTGTCTCTTCTCTGACACAGGTGATTTTAATGCTATTTGCTGTCCTCACTTATTTTCCATTTGTCCAATTCCCAGTTGTACAGCTGACTTCAGGAGATAGCAGTAGGATAAGGTAGCCTGAACCTGGCAGGTCAGCAGCAGCTGGAGGCCAGTACCTGCCTCCCATCTGTCCAGGGGCTCTGGTGCAGCCAGCTGACCATCTCCCAGTGGTTCTTCAGGGGATGGGCTGGGAAGATGGGTCTGAATTACAACAGATGGCTCATATCAGCTGATTGAACTGGCCAAGGGTTAAAAATCTAATTGCTTCTCCTCTCTCCTCTCTCCTCTCCCCTCTCTCCTCTCCCCTCTCCCCTCTCCCATTCTTTCTTGCCTTGCTCCTGAAACAGTTTTTTTTTCATTTGTAAAAGGAAAAGTATACCAACTTTTACATATGAAGTGGATTTTTACAGCTGAGTTATAAATTCCAAAAACTAGGTGGTTTATAATGGAAATGCTTAGGGGGGAGAGGGGAGGGCATGTTATAATACATATGTAACCTTTTTTCCCCTCTCTTTAGTGAATAGACCGTTTAAACTAAATTAAGTAAAGGATATAAATTCTGTTGTTTCAGTTTTTAATATTTCATGGCTGATTTTATAGATAAAAGTTACATTTAATAATAAATATGAAGAAGAATTTATACAGCCTGTTCTAGTTTGATATGGAACAGCAAATCCCATTTCTCTGTAGCTGTAAAGAAAATTCATTATAATGTCTTTGATTGTAAGAGATGTCTTCATTGTGATTAGTTACACTGATAATAAAACAACCTTTTTACAAATGGCACAAGATACATGAGATCTCATGTGTCTGCCCTTTAATAGCATTGAATATGTGCATTTGCTGCCTTTATTCTGTAGTCTTTTCATTTATAACTGGGCGCTTTTAAAATCTAAAAGTTATTAAAAATAATCTAATATAATTTAATTTTTCTTTTGAGGCATTCTGGAGAGTGAGTTATTAATGCAACTAAACATTGTTAATTGTTGAGTTTTCAAAACATAAACTAATTTTAATTAAAAAGAAGTGGGCTTATGTAATTTTATTTAATTCTGAATAACAAGTTTTGTAGATAAAATAGTGAAATCTAGAATATGGCATTACTTTACAAGTCCTTTTTAAGCACCTGAAGAAATATCTTGATTTTCAAATACCCATTTCCCAGTGAATTCAGTTGAATTTAGATGTTAATAGGTATTTGAGTAATTTGACACAGATAGTGGCATGAGGATGCTGCGGTAAAAGCTGAGTTGACGGCAGGGCCCTAAGAATGGTGGTGAATGGAATTGCATCCAGCTGATGGCTGGTCACAGGTGGTGTTCCCCATGGCTCAGTACTGGGACCAGTTCTATTTAATATCTTTATCAATGATCTGGACAAGAGGATCAATTGCACTCTCAGTCATTTTGCAGACAACGCCAAGTTGGGCAGGAGTGTTGATCTGCTGGAGCGCAGGAAGGCTCTGCAGAGGGATCTGGACAGGCTGGATCAGTGGGCTGGGGCCAACTGTGTGAGGTTCAACAAGGCCAAGTGCTGGGTCCTGCCCTTGGGTCACAACAACCCCAGGCAGTGCTACAGGCTGGGGGCAGAGTGGCTGGAAAGCTGCTGGTGGAAAAGGACCTGGGGGTGCTGATTGACAGTGGCTGAACATGAGCCAGTGTGGGCCCAGGTGGCCAAGGAGGACAGTGGTGACCTGGCCTGTATGGGGAATAATGTGGCCAGCCAGGGGCAGGGCAGGGATTGTCCCCCTGAACTGCTGAGGCTGCACCTTGAATCCTGTGTTCACATTTGGTCCACTCACATCAACAAAGACACTGAGGTGCTGTATCTGGAGAAGGGCGGTGGGGCTGGTGAAGGGTCTGGAGCACAAGTCCTGTGAGGAGCTGGGGTTGTGTAGCCTGAGAAAAGGAGGCTCAGGGGAGACCTTATCACTCTCTACAAGTACTTGAAAGGAAGTCGTGGCCGGGGGTGGGGGTGGTCTCTCACCTCAAGTGACAGGACAAGCATAAATAGCCTCAGGTTGCACTGGGGGAGGTTTTGATTGGATTTACAAAAAATTCCTTTGCTGAAAGGGCTGTCAAGCCCTAAAACAGGCTCCCCATGGAAGTGGTGTAGTTTAGCATCTTTGGAGGTGTTTAAAAGACCTGTGGATGTGGCACTTGACATGGTTTTTAGTGGTGAACTTGGCAGTGCTGGGTTAACAGTTTGACTCGATGACCATAGTCTTTCCCAACCTAAACAATTCTGTGATTTGGGGAGAGGGAGAATTTTGTGAGGGGTTAATTTTTTCCATTTTATATGCACCTAAAAATACTTAGATGTCTTTAACACAGTAGTATGGAATGAGTTTGATGAAAAAAGTGTAATGGTTGTAATAAGATCCTTTGCATATTTACATTGCTATGATTTGTGCTGTTACAGGGGTTGAACCAGTAAAATCTTCTGAATTGTTTAGTATATGGAAATAATATCAGATATTAAATCCTGGAAAAGTGGTGCATTTTCTCTAAAATTTTAACTTGTAAAATGGAATTTGATTTTAAATTGTAAAATGGAATTGCAGGGTCACTGTTAGAAGCTAATTCCTTTCCTCTCTCATGTAAAATGAATTTAGTGCTTTAGAATGAGGAAGGCTGCTTAGCTGACAAAACAGAAGTTGCATTTGATTATCAAATACTCAGGGAATTTACCAGAAAGTGAAGGTCTGAATCATAGCTCATGGGAAAAAATAGGATGTGATGCTCAAGTCTTCTGGAAAATTCATGATGGAACAGCACACTTGATGTTAGGCTTCACTGTAAAAGACATAAACCAAAATTTCTGCTCTGTTAACTGTAAGGTTTAATTTTACACTGTTGTCTCTTTTCCAATCATGGTAACAGCTAGGAAAAGAGTTTTTAAAGTTTTAAAGTTTTTAGAGTTTTAAAGTTTTTCCCAGGGTGAATACTAGGAAAGTGACCGTTGATGACTGAAACAGATGACTAAATATTCTTTTTATGCTCTGAGATATACAGGCTGTACCAAGACCCTTTACTGTAGGAAGCAGCCCCTTTGACCTGCAGTTGCTTTCTGTGCCCACATTGCTCAGTCAGAGGGACTGACTCTGTGGTCTGGGCTGCTCTGTCAACTGAGAGCTGCCAAACCCCAGCCCTTCTGTGGGGGGCAGATCCGGCATTGTGTCCTGGCTGTGCTTTGCTCTGATAAGTCACCCATGCGGGTCACCCATCTTGTGGTCCCTCAGATCCTGTGGGTGTCTGAGCTGAGTTACAGCCTGCTTAGTGATATGTCAATTTTTTCCTGCCAGGAAAGTGTTGGAGCAGGTGCAATTTATTACTCTGGCTTGGTCTCCGGGTGCTTGCCTGTGGTTGCTACTGTGTATGTTTTCTGTGTTCATTAAAACCTATTGATCTTGGAAAAGTTTGTGGGATTGATTTCAACTTGGTGTTTTTCAGGGAATTAGTAGTAATTTTTGTAATAACACTCTTCTAAAGCATCCCTGAGAGAAAGAGTGAGGATGTATCGAGGAAATGCAGAGTCTCTGGAACCAAGTTGCAGTTCTGCCCCAACTCCCAAGGTCCCCTTGCCTGGGCAAGCACTACATGGTCCTTCTGTGACCTCCTGTTATGCCCAGCATCTGTACTCCCTGCCCAGGAGGGCCTTGGGGAGCAGAAGGCATGCCCAGGGCTGCCAGGTTGACCAGGCACATCTTCTTAGGGTGCAGAAGAAGAGGGCTGTGGTGCCACCCTGATCATGCCAGGTAATGGTGAGGTTAGCAGTGGCTCTGTGTGGCTGCTTGGCTCTGGTGGGAGGGAGAGGCTCCCCACACCTTGGGCTCCAAGGGAGCTGTTTGATATTTTGATGCTGACTGGAGATTGGAGTTCAATTTAATAAACCAACAGTGGGAGGACAGACAGAGATAGCGCTGAAGGCAATCTTGCCCCTGATATATTGCAGCTGTGTTAATTACCAAAGAGTGGGACAAGCTTGCCCTCAAAGGTATGGATGTGATAGAAGAGTGAGTTAGCTGATAGAGTCTTTAGTTGGAGTCTGCTGGCTGTGCTGTGAGGTGGAAGGGACAGGAGGCCGTGCAAGGGACAGAAAGGGTAAGATGTCCTACAAGAGACATACAGGGTTAGGTGTCTGTGCTAGGGACAGGAAGGAGCTAGCCAGAACTGCAGAAGGAAGAGAGAAGGAGAGAAAGAACCAGAGCTGTGTGGAGCTGCCCATGGGAGGCTACACAGAAAAGGTATGAGAGACTTTTAGATATCAGGGTTCTGATGCTTGCAGCCTTCTTCAGTGTCAGTCATACCTCCTCTGTCAACCAGCAGCTGAAGGAAATGTGTTGCAGTCTTATGTAGCTGTTAAAGAGTGTGCTTCAAAATAGGGAAAGGGTTTTGCACACTTAAGATACCCAGTAAGCAAGGTGCAGCTCTTAGATCAGAGTGAAGCTTCATAATTTTTTGCAGGTATTAGGGAAGTAGTCCCCAGTGCCACTGTTCCCAGTTGTGAGACCCCCATGCACCACTCTGTAGGGGAGATGAAAATGTTAATTGTTAGGTGATTCCTTGTTTGGGAATGCAGTTGATCACATGTGCCTCACACAAATCGTGCTATCGCTGTGCATATTAGGCATATTGATGCTTCTGCAAGAGAGCTGAGTTTCAGGGACTGATTTAGGTAAGCACCAAATTTGTTGCATTGAAACAATTAGACATGTAGGGAAATGGATACTTTTATGGAGCAACAGCCTTTGAAACTTTCATGGTATTTTGTTGCCAAACTATCAGTAAGTGTGAATGCTTTGGACCAGTAAATGAGGGGTTTATTTGATGGTGGCATCAGCAAGAGGCCGTTCCTTGTCTTCAATTCCTTCCCTCCTTCAGTTCTATCTACCTAGGACCCATTCAGGGAAGGTGTAGTTTCATCATAGGGGCTGCAATAGGAGGTAGAAGCTGCTCTGGCATCCTCTGGCCTCTCCTTCTGGGATAGCAATGTCTCCTCCTTCATTTACTTTCACTCTCCACCTGCTGACCAAGTGTTTTGCTGGGGAGAAGAGGAAGCCTGCTTGGCCTTCAGCCTCTTTTTGGTCCTCAGCTGAAGTGAAGGAGGCTTTTGTGGCTACATGGCTTAGTTATAGTGAAGGGCTTGAGGATGAGGAAGGGAAAAGGCTCCCTGGTACGCCATAGTAGTATCCCTTGACTGCTATCACAGGCACCACAGAAGTCATGAATAATTTTTACATCATCCCATATTACCAGTGCTTGGACTCATCTTGCCACTGTCATACTGGTATGCCTCCCATTGCTGTCTTATCTTGGTTTCTATCTCTTGACACAGACAGATGTGTCACAGATGGAAATTAGAGTAAAGGTCAGTTGTAACCCCTGAACTGTTCTGAGTACAGAACTACGTAGCATTAGAAGTTCTGCGGTGACTATAGCTGAAGCTGAACACAGGTAGCAGTTGCTACTGGAGGAAGCTCAGCTTTTCACAGCTATGCATGGTTTAAGTCACAGTCTTGATCATCTAAGTTACTGGGGAGAAAAAGATCCTTCTCTGTGTTGCAGAGGACATGGCAGCACTGTTGTGATTGCTTGCATGTATTACAGGAAAGCATTAAGGAGAAAAGGTGTAATTTGTCATGCAGCTTTTCCTCTGCCCCTTAGGGGTTTACCCTTTCCATAACTGAGGTCTGTGTACAGCTATCACCTTTTTAAACTTATTCCTTATGATGGATATTAATTTCTTTTTGGTAGAACTCCAATATAAATATATAAATAGAAAGAAGGAAGGGCTGATTTGATTGCTTTGCTAAACTGTGCTTGAGAACTGCCTGTGCTGGAGGGATTCGGGACATCATCTATTACACAGAGCCCTTCTGAGTGCACCCTGGTGTGAGGCACCCCCCTGCTTCCTCTGTGCTTCTCCCCAACACCCTCTGCTTTATGTGAGCAACCCAGCTGGAAAATCAAAACTGAAAAAAGTCCAGTTTTGTATGTCTTGTAGGATTGAGCTGAAATACTTCCAGTGTGCTCACTTCTATTTCATTTTAGAGAAAAACAGGGTTTGTTTCTAATAGTTAAATTTTTGACTATGTCTCTGTGTATACCATAATATAGTAATTTGATATAGACAGACACACAAATGTGTACATTCTAATAAATATTCTAATTGAATAATATCAGCTGTCCTTTCTGTAGATATCCCTACCAATAAAACATGTAACACATTTCTGCTTAATCTGCTTTTCTCAGATGGAATGCAATTACTTCCTTGTATGAAGTGGCCACCAGGGGTCATCAGAATGCTTTTAGTTTTATTAACGTCTCCTTTTCTTTAGAAGCGTATGTATACTTGATATTTTCTGAAAACTTAGTTAACTTATCACTCAAAAAATCCAAAGTCTTTATGTTACCTCTTCAGCCAAAAATTCAGGCAGCTCTTTTTAGCTGAGCTTCTTGAAGAGGCAGCAGATAAGGAAAACAGGGTGCACATGAGTGAGAAGCATGTCCATAAATACACTGATTACTGCAGGCATTCTTTTCTTGATAATTTAACTGGTGGTAAGTACAGTAGTGGTAGTAGATGACAAATGTATCTCAGGCTGTGATGGTAGAGGCCTCTTGTTGCTTTCTGTATGAAATGGTAGTTTTCAAAGGGACCAACAAAGCCCCCTTTTTTTTGTCTTTTGGACTTAATTTTGAGCAAAGGTTGATGGAAATTTAGTAAGTCTTCACAAATATTAAACACCAGACTAGCCCTCCAGGGAATTCATACTCTATGTTTTCAAAGGAGAAAATAGGGCTTCTAGGACAATGTTTCTAGAGTAAAATTTACAAGAGCCAATTTACAAGTAGCGGCAATTACAACTTGTTTTTATCTCTTGCTGCCAAAGTTCACAAAAAACTTAAGGCTTCCAACATTTTTTTCAGGTGTCAGTGGTAGTGCCTGTGTACTTTTCTGATGAGTTCCAGTGTGGTCCACTTTACTTAAGAGGGTGCTACAGCCAACAGTAGAAAGGAAATAAAATTGCATTTTCCTTTTTGCTTCTCTCTAGTTTTAATTGGTGTACTTGGTGAGAATTGTATCTTGCACAAAAGCATGTCATTTGGAGAATTCCCACAAATCACAGAACTTACTAATGCGTGGGGAAAATGGTATTTCTTTTGTGGAAATTTCTTTCCTGGATCTGATAAACACTCTAAAATGAAGTGTTTTGCGAATACTTAGAAAGTGCTTTTCATCCCTAAATATCACAGTGTTATATGAATGCAGTCTTTCTTGGACCCTTCGAAGTTTCTATTAAATTTTTTTATTGCTGTTGTTACATGTATGCCTTCCTCTGGAAACACTCAGCATTCTTCGATTTTAAAATTCAAAATATAGAGACCTTCTTAAATTTTCAAAAATTGAAAATCTGGAGGTTATATAACAAGTTTTAGGAAATACTAGTGCATTTCCTCTGATTCTCTGTCTTGCACATACGTTCCTATTGGTTCTGACTGCACTTGAAATGAGCGTGTATCTGTGTGTGTCTTTTTTGACTTCCTCTTCAAAGCTGATCTGATTGGTGGGCCCTGTTGCATTTAGCAGCATTTGGCTCTTTCAGAAATGAGTGGATGATGTACTTGGGAGGCTTTTTGTTGTTGCCAGTTTCTGCCCACCTGGAAGGACTCTGAGTGGTTTGGAAGCAGACGGAAGGGGGATGTGTGTAGTATTGCGGGTGCATTTTCCTGTGATACCTTTACAGATTTTCTGGTGGTTGTGAGAAAATGAAATTAATGGGTGAAGTTAACTCCCCATTTTCAATGATACATGGGAGATTATTATTAGGAGGCTTTTTATTTTGTCACTTGAACTGTTCTGGATAGATCTGTGTGGAAATTTCAAAGTCTTTGTTCTTGGAAGTCTGCAGCTTATTTGGAAGTCTCCTGTGCAGATTGTGCTGTCCTTGGAAAGTGGTGGCTTTATGTGAAGAACAGCAAAGCTGAGAGTTCCAGCATTTTTGAGCTGCAAGGGGAAACTAATGTTTGTAATGGATATCATCAATTCTCCTCAAAAATCATCAAATTCTCCTCAAAAAAGGTGATCTTTGTTCCACTTGAATGCGTGCTGTCTCCTGTATTCCATTATTGAGGAGACTGTTAGCTTGGATTAGTCTTTCTGAAGAAAGTGAGGTAACTTTGTAAGGCCATAAGACAGACATATGATTTGATTTAGGAAGGATATTGTGCTCCTGAGAAGATGCTTATTTGGCGCAAATGTTGTATGTTGAGATGAGTTGTTAACATGCAGTTTTATGCAGGCTATTTAAGGGGCTCATTTAAATGATTTTGCTTCGTTGTATCCATGATTTCATTGAAAGAATTAATTATCTGAAAAGAGGAATTTTTTCTGGAAAAAAATGAAACTGTTTTCCATATGTCCCATCCTTTACAAACACTGCAGATTGGGCATTGAGTACTTAGAGACAATAGTACTGTGACTGGGAAGTGCTCTGGAAATTCTAATGCCAAGATAAGCATAAAAAAAGGTAAAGTTAGTACTTGTAAATAAACTTTTCTTGTGTTCTTCTGTACATATCCCTACCCTTTCTCTTGGCATATGACCAAAAAGAGAAGTAAATAAAATTGCAATGACCATCAAGTTAAGGAACTTTAAAGTCTACTACAGGTTTGTTGATCATTGCTGAATTCCTTGTCCTTTTGATCTTAATTTAAGATTACTACTTTCTAAATTTCATTTGAGGATTAGAGCAATGCAAGTCTTATACTGGAAAGCTTAACTGCACTGTCTCCACCTTTTGGCATAGTAAGACATTTTATACTGTTTTTGAACAAGTGGTAAAAAATTAGAACACTCAAATCCAATGTTCTCTATTTTCATCAAAGAAAACAGCTTCTGTCCACAAATGACTTATGCTTGTGTATAGAACTGTAGCAGACACTCTGTCAATTTACAAAAAAGCTTTGAACGAAGAATACAAAAGTGAGTTGTTATCAGGTAAAAAATGGTGGTGGCTGCTCATGAAGTTCTATTTTTCCTCATTTTTTGTATGGATTTTCTACTTTACAGATAGTGAGATGGTGCTGAATTGTGATTGTGGGATGTCTTTAAAATTAGTGAAATTATGGAAACAAAGACTCCACGATTTTGATGATTTGGATATCCCAATGGATGAAAGGGGAGACTCTTTAGCTATATTGGTTTATGTGAAATAGCCAAAATACTACATATTATGCACTTGCAATTTAAAAATGTCTGTCTTACACATTCTGTAAGGATTTGGATATTTGGTGTATGCAGATGTAACATATGTAACAAACATTCTGCTTTTGAGGATCTTAAAAACATATTTCACTTCTTTCAGATATTTAGAAAATTATTGAAGAAAAGCATAGTGTTTGAGCACCTATTTACAATAGAACCACTGAGCTCAGCTTTTTTTGAGCAAAAATTTAGAGGCCACAACAGGTTTCCTTCCAAAACTCAGGAACAGCACCATGCTGCAAAGAACCTTAAAATGCATTAGGTAATGTATGGCTGTCTCCAAGCAGAAGAATTTGTTAACCTGAAGCTAATGTGGCAAATTAATTTTTGGTCATATCCTTTAAGGATCTGTTCAGCTATACTTGATTTATATGAACATTAACAAAAGATTTATGTTACAAAAAGTCAACCCACTTTTGAGTTAGAACAGCTTCATTTTGAACATTGAATATGATGTTAAGAGAGCACTGTTTGACAGAATCAGCTTTTAAACTATGAAAATATGGGGATTTGACTGCTGTCTGCTTAGCTTGGGATTGATCCTGTGCAGCAGTTTTCTGCTGTGCTGTACCTGGCATTACCATTGGCGCAGTCTTGGAGCCTATGTAAATACATTGGGGTTTATTTATGCAATACTTTAAGTGGTTACTTATTGTTGTACTTTGAGCCCTTGTTACTTGTAAAAATGTTTCCAGATGATGCTTTAAACGATGAAGGTAGCATGAAACACAAGAAGGTTTACATCCTGGATTGATTTTAGTCTTGTTGGTCCAGGAATAAGGTGGTTCAAGAGCTGATCTTCCCCATTCCTACATGTTTGGCATCATTACCTTGCTATCAAAAGGCTTACTTGACCACACTACCAAGTAGGAGTTAGATCTAAGCATATGCTTGAGGTGCTGTGGCTTCAGAGGGTTACTTGTTACATCTAGACTGTTTTAGATTAGGTTAATAAAATTCCAGATGCTAATTATTGGCTTGTGATGATGATCCCTGTGCCAGACTAAGGCTTGAGCCAAGATTATTTTGCAAAAAGCAACACATTTGACCTTACGTGGTCACTGTCCAAGCTTTGAGTGCTCTTGATGCCTTCTCCAATGCATTGATTCTTCTATATTACAATACCAACTGCAGGGTAGCCCTTAATTAGTGTGGTGGCTTTGTTGAGAGCAGAAGCGAATTGGTTTAGCCTGACAGAGGGTTAGGACCACTCAGATTTATGACCAGGTTGTGCTTTGCCATTGTCATAGTACCCTCTGGCAAATCTGGGAAGGAGCTTTTGAGAGAGAAGCTTACAGCAGAGGAAGCAGCACTACAGGCTCTTTTTGTCTAGAGGCAGCTAATGGTATGCTGAATGCCTTCTTTGAGTAGTGACAGCAACTCCTGCAATATAGCCATGCAGGAAGGAGCCCACAGCTGCATTTGGGTGTGAGGCACTGCTCTGCCATCAAGGAAGCTGAGCTATGTGCTATTGAAATTGTGTTAGAGGCATGGCAGTGTGATCTGAGCAAAGGCTGTGGCAGGAGGAAGCAGAGACATGGTCCAGTGCTCCAGATCTTGTGTGAGGTATGGAGAACTGAGCAGAGCTCAGCAAATTGCTGATCATGGTCCCAGCAAAATGTAGTGATTAAGTATCTATCAGAAGATGTGCTCTTATCCTACAGGCAGCTTTAATAGAGAGCTAAAAGAAATTTGAAGTTATTTAATTCTTTAGATTAATTAATATAGGGGCAGTTTTAGAGAAACAGCAGCAACTGCCTCACAGTTGCTTCTTTCGTAGAGAATACTTTCTGGATTTTGGTTTCATGCAGGTGCAGACTCCCATGTAGTGATATTTTGACCCAGATTATGAAATTGAGTTGGAGGCAAATGTAATTTGGAAAGGATGTGCAGGGGTAGACTGTTTTATGGAAACTTAGATGTGTGGTAGTGATGAAGTTGGTAAAGGTATATCATTACCACACATTGCCCCAGGTAGTCTGCTGTGCAGCTGGAGAGAAATTGCCTTGATAATGCTCACTGGTTGTGAGGGTAGATGTGAGGCTGTTGACTTCATTAGGAGACCTGCCTGTAAATGGAACAGAGTGCAGTCCCAGTCTGCATGCTGGAAGTTTGTCGTGAAATGAAGGCAGAGATAAGGAATTAGGCAAGGAGTATGTGGTTTAAGGCATCTCAGCATATTTGTATTACACATGTGATTATTTTAATTTCATACGGAGTTTATTGGCAGCACCTATGAGATTTATGTTTTGCATTTTCCATTTTTCCAGCAGCTAGGGTATAGTTCTTACTAAAAACAGCTTACAAAGATAAAATAGAGGAAATAAATTTTTTTTCCTAAGCACTAGAAAAATCCATAACTGGTGCAGTTGAGTGGGAGATAAGGTTGGACACCAGAACTGGGATTGTAATCTGAACACCAAGCAGGATGAACTTCTATTGGAGAGTTACTGAACAAGTGCTGAGAAACGAGGATAAACCTGCAGAGACTGTGCAGATAGTCAACCACCTTTTTTAGATGTGCGAGTGGCCAGTGGAGATGAGCTGAATTTCCAGGGGAGTTTTTGTTGATGGAGAAACCTCTAATTATCCTGATACAACTTTTGATAGTGGAAATGTTCAATGCTAGTATTAGTTCACTGGTGGACATGTTTTCTGATAAATCTTACGGTCTGAGGGGAATGTATCCTATAAAGAAGATTTGGTTTGAGATTGCAAATGGTCTTGTACAGCAAAGGAAAAACTGCTGCTTTTCCCCAGGCCATACAAGGGAAGAGTGATCTGGTCTCAGTGCTGTGGAGGTGCAGCAAGGCACAGGACCCACGGTTGCTTGTTTAAGGATGGACTTGTGACACTTGTCACTGAAGTAACTTGATATTTTGCATTATATAAATAAAGCTGTACTGCAGTTAAACCACATAATTTTAATCTGATCTTTCTTTCCTGTATCCTAAACAGTGCTCATAACCTTTTCTGGGTAAGCTTACACTTCAAAGGCTTCATCTGGTTCTGCTATTAATTGCTGTAGTGTTTTTGAACATACTAACAGTGTGCTGACTTGTACCAACTGAGAATATAGCCCTGACTGTTTTCCTTCTGACTAATTGTGCTAAGTTTCCATTGTGGTTTTATGAACAAAGAAAAATAGTAGTGCATAAGAACCAGAAAGCGGCATGTAGGGAACAATATCATGGTCCTCCAGAGGCTGTTGTGTTCTAGAGGTGGTTATTCTCTTGTTGTTTAGGTATAACAAGCTTGGTATGGATTTGGTCAGTCCTTCAGTTCTATGAGAGACCTACAGTTGAAAAACTGTTCAATGTATGAGACTAATATGCACTCAGTTCCTTAGGGGCCTTCCATAAATTATTCTTAAACAGAAAAACACTTTTTTGCTTCCATGTGTAATAAGTCAAACTGATTTGAATTTATTTTCTAAGTTTAATATTTTCCTACTTTGTCCTCAGAATTAAGCATAATTATTTTTTTACCATGTACTTGAATAGTTTTTTGTATCTTACTTTATCTATCAACATTGCAATTACTTAATCTTGTCAGGAAATACTTACAGTTGTGGTCATGGCCTCATTCAATGGGTAACTGAACAAAAAACTGAATACTTGGATCTGCAGCAAATTGATGTTTAAATCATAGTGTAAAGCACATAGATAAACATTTAGTATTTAATCATCTGTTAAAATGAAATGCATTTTCAATTCTCAGTCGCTTCATATCAAAATGAAAAGGTAATAAATGTCAAGATTTGATTTCACATCCCCATCCCTCTTATAAACTGTGTTGGTAGTGTCAATTTTCTAGTGGTGGCATCTTCTTTGGAGCAGGAGGGTCACACTGGGCAGTTGAGCAAAAGCTTTTGGTAACTGGATTTGAATGGTTGGAGTTTGTGCTTGGTTTCAAAGGTGCTGCCCTTCTCTGCACTGTTATTTCATGACTTTTTCTTCCTCCCTCCCTCCTCCCCAGTTGGGAGATGATGTTTTAAAGGATAATTTAGGAATGATAGGAAGCTATTCTTTCAGCATATTCTTTTAAAACATGGTTCTATTTGTGTTTTCCCTCGTTTTCTTTAGCAGGTAATCTAAGCAGAGGAAGGAAAGCTAGCTGCATACTTAAAATATTTAGCATTTATGTTGGCTTTGTTTTGCTTGTTGCAGTCATGATTATTTCTCCTGGGAACTTTTAAATTTGGGAAGCTGATTCTCTAGTTGTTAATATTTTGTGTCCTCAATATACTTCCAGAAGCAAAGGTCATGTTTGTCTGCCCAAGTTTAAAGAATGTAGAAGATTACTTGGTTACATAAAAACTATGGGATCTAAGTGTTTACTCATCACAGTGAGAGCTCTGTAACGAGAAGGTGGTTTAGATACCACAGTGAAACTGTCACCTCATATCTTTCATTGTGCCTTTCTTCCTGCTGTCATTTTAATTTTTTGTATTGCATGGGGTTTTTAAAATTTTATTCTTTTAACCTTTAAGTTTGCATAAAAGACTAATAACAATTCTTTGGTTTTGTAGGTGCTAAACCAAATGATCTATGATTAGTAATATCATCGTTAAGAATGGATGAAGAGGAAAATAAGAAGAGAGATGATGTTGATGAGAATTTACAAGTTGAGCTGACAGAAGAATCCCCAAGAAATACATCAGGAGAAAATGCTGGATGTGACTCTCCATCGCGGCGGAAAACAAGGCTTACATCAGATGAAGTGTTCAGGGACCTTGAAAAGAAGGAAAAAGAGAATGGCACAAACAAAACAGCACTGTCAGATTCACCAAACCTGGATGTTGTTGAAGCAGAGAAACCTGAAAATGTCTCCAGGAAAAGAAAGCAGAGTTCTTCAGAAGACATAGAAGATAGTGGAAGAAAATTACAAAAAGTTTTAGCTGGAGAAGCATGTGGTATGATAGCTGGAGCTGTCAAGAAGGAAGGAGTCACCAGTTGTCCTGATGGTGACATATTTAATTCAGATATCCTGTGCCTTCGTTACGATTTCAGATGTGCTGCTGATGATGCCATATTGAAAATTCACAAGAAAAATAAACATTCACAAGAGGTGTCGGCTGTTGTTCCTGATAAATTGCATTCTTCAGAAGAAATCAGTGATGTCTGTACAGTTGGAAATATAGATAAAGACCCTAAAGGCAAAATGAGTGATCAGTGTTTACCTTCCTGCTCTAAAAAGGAAAAAGATAAACAAGAAAGCCTCTCTAAACCATGCAAAGAGCAAACACGCCCTCACTGTAGTTGCATAGGTGAGTGTAGTTCAACGTCGCATATGCATTTTAAGCAAGATCGTGAGAAATCCAAGATATTTTCTTGTGATCTTTGTGGTTTTCAGAGTGCTGAAGAGAGTCTCCTAAATTCTCATTTCCTTGGCAAGACTCATCTTCGACGCCAAAATCTTGCTGCACGGGGAGGATTTGTACAGATATTGACAAAAAAATCCTTTAAAAACCAACAATCTACCACAACCAAAGAGAGGAAGGTCAGAGCAAAACCTGGGACCAATAAATTAAGGGCAAGAACTGCTGATGCAAAAGAATTAAGTGTTTGCAATGCACTGAAGGGCTCAAAAGTAAGCTTATCTAAACAAAATGGTGGCAGTGAACTTGTTGAAATGATACCATCTTCAAATACTCTCACCGGAAAAACAGATAATATGGCAGGAGAAATGTTGCTTTCTTCTGGTACAGAGGGAAATGATAAAGTTCATACTGAAAAACTAGAAATACCGGGACCATCAGAAAATATCTTGCAGAAAACAGAATCCCTTCTAACTACCAAAAAGCTACTTAACAGTTTACACAGGACAAGGAGATTCGATAAACTGAAACACAAAAGAAATGTTTTCTTGTTAAGGTCTTCATTTGGACAGAGTAGGTCTTCTAGATTAAAAAGGCAGGTTAAAAGAAGGTACAGCTTGTTGGGGAATAGTAAGAGACCCAAATCTGAAACTCAGAGAGTATGTGAGAAGCCTATCTCCAGCACACAGCTTAAACATGATGAGGCAAGCCCTGTGTCACATGCAGAACTAGAAACAGATGCTAAAAATAATTGTAATATTGCTGTAGAAATGCAAGATCTTACTGAATATAAGCCAAATACCTCTTCTTCTAGCACTGCAGATGCTAAAGATTCTGAAGTTAAACTTACTGCTGATGATGGTGCTCTTCATACTTGTATGGATTGTGGTCATGTATTTCATGACCGAGAAAGTTTGGAAACTCATGTTGCAAAGCTTCATACAAAGAGGATCCAGTTTCATTGTCAGATGTGTAGCTATTCCTCTGGAGTCAGGGAAGACATGAAGCAACACTGTCAGGACAGTCAACACCAGATGGGTGGTTGTAGCTTTAATTGTCAACTCTGTTCATTTACCAGCTTGAATGTGGTCAGCCTTCAAAGCCATATGAGTGAAGTGCATAACATGTCCCACAGTTGTCCAGCTTGCATTATTTTTTTTCAATTGGAAGAAGAGCTGATAAACCATCAAAAAAAAGAGAAACATGATGGTTCATTATTTCAGCAAGCTACTCCATTGAGTAACAGTGATCAGACCATGCAGGTGGTACCTTACAGTGACTCAGTATCGAACAATAGCCAAAGACTTGCAAAGGAAATGGAATTGTCAATGCAAGCAAAACCTCCAGATTCTTCCTTCATTAATCATAGGAATGAACTAAAGCATTCTGTTCTGAATAAAACCCAATTTCAATGTAAAAAGTGTTTTTATAAGACAAGATCTTCCACAGTTCTTACAAGGCACATAAAACTCCGACATGCACAAGAGTATCATTTCCTTTGCAAAGCATGTAATCTCTACTCCCTGAGTAAGGAAGGAATGGAGAAACATATCAAAAGAAGCAAGCATCTTGAAAATGCCAGGAAAAACAACATTGGATTACGTTTTGAAGAATGTATTGTAAAGGTTTGCGTTGGTGTTGGCGGCATTAAATCAGTGGTGGATACTTCCATTTCTGGGAGTGGAAATACAGAGTTGGATAAAGAAATTATGCATGTTTCATCCTCTTCTGTGGAAAACATATCAAGAAATAAGGAATTGGTTCCACTTGAGCAAAGGATTGGTGAAAATGAATTGGTTTTAGCTGATGCATCCAGAGGAGGGAAACCTAAAGGTACTATTTCTAGGACATGTACCCATTGTGGCCTTTTGGCCTCCAGTGCTACGAATTTGACTGTTCACATCAGGCGAAAGCACAGTCATCAATATAGCTATTTGTGTAAGGTTTGCAATTACTATACTGTCACCAAAGGAGATATGGAACGTCACTGTGCAACCAAAAAACACAAAAGCCGTGTTGAAATAGAAGGTTGTGGAAAACAGAACTCGGAGATCATTGTTAGCCCTGAAGGAGGTAATTTTGAATCCATGAGCAAGAAGGTTAACAGCCCCATGGCTGCCTTGCCTGAACATGTTGAGGATGGTGGCCAGTCATTAGATTTGGAAAATTCCATCTTAGACAGTCAGGAAGTTGAGCAAGGAGATGCTGAGTTAAAAGCTGCAAATGCCAGTAGACTGCCAGATTTGCAGCCTGGTAGGAATCCATTGGATATAAACCAGTGTGTGTTGCTGGAACCAGTGAGGGTTGCTCAAGATTGTGACCCAGGCTTCCAGAGAAGAGCCATGGGTTCAAATGACAACAAGTGTGTACACTGCAGCTTCATTGCTCATTCTGCTGCTTCTTTAGAGCTGCATGTGAAGCGAAAACACACAAAACAATTTGAATACT
Source organism: Donacobius atricapilla (assembly GCA_013397315.1). Lineage (NCBI taxonomy): Eukaryota > Metazoa > Chordata > Aves > Passeriformes > Mimidae > Donacobius > Donacobius atricapilla. The sequence goes on from WBMY01018589.1 coordinate 251,831, forward strand.
ACTGCATGGCTTGTGACTACTATGCTGTTACTCGCAGAGAGATGATAAGGCATGCAGCAACAGAGAAACATAAAATTAGAAGAGAATCTTATGTTTATTCTTCTTCCGTGGAAGAGGCAAATACAGCAAATACCACTAAAGAAGGCACTGCCTTGCCCCAAGAGGAGCACCATTGTAGTGCAGGAGAATCAAAAACTATTTTAGATGAAACAAAGTCTGCCAATGATGCATCAGAAGGTGATCGTATGAATAAAAGCTTTACTGAGTGTACTGCCTTAAATGAAAATACATCTCCAGGAATCTCTAAAGATGTCAGTTCCAAAAATGCAGTAGGAGATGAACTTGATGAGAAGTCTAAAAATAGAGGAGAAAACCCTTTTTGTGAAGGATTCCAGCAAACTCCTCAAAAAGATAAAGTTGTTGAACTTGTCAAGGAAATACCAGTTAAAGAAACAAGTACTTGTGAGGTGCAAAAAGGTAAGCACGGTCAGGAGCTGCTCAACTCAGATGATGATTGCAATGCAGAAAATCAAAATAGATCAAGCAACACAAACTTCAATTCAGAAAAAGGTGTAGAGGGCTTGGAAGAAAATAGTGAAAACTCAGAAGCAGAGTGTAGAGACAAAGACAGTCTCAAAAAAAAATCACTGAAGAAAAATAACCCACTTATGCTAAGTCTTCCAGAAACAAGTAGTGCAGTAGAGCAATCAAATTTTGCTGGAAACACTGGAGAAACAGTACAAAATAGACATAGTTTAGATGGTAACAGAAGTTTCAGAGAGCATCCTACTGGAGAGGAGGAAGAAGCCCTTATGGAAGCACAACATGAAGCTGAAGTAACTATAAATAACAATGTTTGGGAGGCAGATGGCTCAACAGCTGAGGGTACACAAGAAAGTAGTAATGAGGCTTTAGGAACAGTTATCAGTGCTGATGATAAAGGAAAGGCAATGCAAAATGTTGGCAAGTTTGATTCTTCTATAGTGAGGTTAAAATGTCATCAAGATGGAGAGGCCATTGACCATTCTGCAGAAGGACAGATGTCAGGGGCAGTGAAAGCTAGTGAACTCACAGTGAAAACAGACACTTCAACAACTGGTGGGAAAAAGAAGAAGTCAGAAGGAATTTCCCTTGGGGAATCGACACGTATTCGCTGCGATGACTGTGGTTTTCTAGCAGATGGTTTGAGTGGACTAAATGTTCACATAGCCATGAAACATCCTTCAAAAGAAAAGCATTTTCATTGCTTACTCTGTGGAAAATCATTTTACACAGAAAGCAACCTTCACCAGCACTTGGCCAGCGCTGGGCACATGCGAAACGAGCAGGCGAGTGTGGAGGAGCTGCCTGAAGGAGGTGCAACCTTTAAGTGTTTGAAGTGCATGGAGCCCTTCGATTCAGAGCAGAGCTTGTTTCTCCACATCAAAGAGCAACATGAAGAGCTGCTGCGGGAAGTCAATAAATACATTGTTGAAGACACTGAGCAGATAAACAGGGAGAGGGAAGAGAACCAAGGCAATGTCTGCAAGTATTGTGGGAAGATGTGTAGAAGTAGCAATTCCATGGCCTTCCTAGCTCACATCCGTACCCACACAGGTATGGAAACGCTGTTGTTGCAAATTGGTCTCTTTCAAACAGAGTAAATTACACCATTGGTCTTTTTCTGCTTGTTAAATCCTTTAATATTTCTTACGAACTGGTGTTTGTATTGCCTGATGGAGCCCCTCATGAAATTCAAAATGATCTAAAAGGGTATGAAAATACAGTGATCAAAGGGCAGAAATGTAAGAACATTTCAAGTAGTCACCCTTCCGCTTTTTGTTTCATATAGAGAGATTTTCTTCCTTTTCAGCTAAATTGTAACCATTGATTGGTTCTTATATTTATATAATAAAGCAGTGATAGTTTGAGAGAACAATTAGCTGTTCTTTCTCTTTCTTCTGGGCAGTTGTTTAATATCCAAATTGTTTATTTCATTTCAATTAAGTGAAACTTTCAGCATTACATAATGCTTCAGAGTAGGCATTTGATTTTACATCATACCTAAAGAAATACCAATAAGAAACAGCAAGAGGTTTTTGTAGAAATAAGTTATAGCGGTTGGAATTGGTCAGCCTTTTTGGAAGGTGGTATGCAGTGCTGATGTGTTGCACAGGGATGTAACATCTGATTTAGTTTCTATGCTGATCACACTTTAAATTCATTTTTATGTTTAATTTTAAGTGGAAAATTTAAAAACATTTCTGTAGAAAAATGCATAAGCTGCAGTTCTAAATTTATGTAAAAATTCACTGCGATGTTTCTATAAACCTGCCATACATTCTTTATTTTAAATAGACAGCTTTTCTAAATCACTGAGCTCTGCTTAGACAAGTGGTGTCTCCATGGTTGAATTTATGAGTGGATTTGAATAATAAATTCACATTTCAATGAACATATTTTCATTAAAACTGTAAGGTTTATTTTACTGTACTTTTAAATAATGGCTTATTATGGAAGCTATAGTTTAAATTCATGCAGTATTTGAAACTTAGTGCATGGTTACAAGGAAGAGAACAGAAAGGTAAGAAAAAATAAGTATAAAAGAATGGTAATTCCTGACATAATCCTAAAATAGTTTTGTAAGTTTTTTTATGAAAAGGCAAGGGCGTGACTGGACAACAAATCCTAAAAATTAATCTTGGGGAACACGGACGTTGTATTTCAAACCTTTCAAAGTATTTTACTATAACTGCAGTATTCATGTATACCAATAACTCACATACTTAGTACTTTCAGCATTACTTCTGTCCTGTCAATAGTGTAGTTATCTGTATTGCTTCAGCTAATATCCAACTTCGAATGCAGTGTTAAGTCTTTGGAGGGATGCTCATGTTCACATGGTCATAACAGCTGTATAAGCCCTTAATATGCCCTCTTACAGCAGATAAAACTGAATAAAACTAAGGGGGAGGATGCTAATGGAGCTCTCTTTAGAATTCTTTATGCAACTGTCTGGTCAAGACATGTTGCTTATAATTGATGTGTCCATTACTTGAATTCTCTTGTAATTATAGTCAATAAGTCTTGTAAATGTGTTAAAGCTCACTAAAAGCATACAAATTCAAGAACAGAGTAAGGCTAATAATTTAAAATAATCAATGTAGGCATTTCAGCACTTAATTTCCCTTGTGTGTTGATAGCTGATCATTCTTAATCCATTAAGATTTATTTAGTCGTTTACAATGCAAAATAGGTTTGCACTGGTCACTTGTGCCATTTGAAAATGTCCACCAGGTTAAGTGCAGAATGTAGTCCATTAGTCTTCCTTGACTATATGTATTAATTGCATTTAAAATCAAGTTAATGTGGATGTGAAAGTGAGGTAACTATCAATATATGACAAAGCAACCCTACTTACATAAGTTACATCATTGATTGTAACATTTAGTAAAAGTTAGTGTACTTTTTAACATCGTGTGTGTAGGTCTTATCATGGAGTATATTTTTACTGTGCTTTTGGACAGTACTAAATATGCAAAGCAGTGACAAGAATACATTTAATTTTGCAAGTCATTTTTTGGTGCAGATGTATAGAAGGTTACAGAACAGTTTTATCTGCTCTCCTTCTCACTGCAACTTGAAACAAAATGTTTTTCATATGCTTTTGCTTTTTCATATAAATAGCAATGTGGAGACTTTTGTTAACAGAAAGAAGACTTTCTCTTCCAATCTGGATTTTTCTGTTTGTGATTTTTCTTCTTATAGAACCTTTTCTTCCTATCTATATCACAGTGGATGCAGTTTAATAGCAAACAAATATGTTTAGGTTACTGGGAGTGGTGGCAGAGTGAAATGACCTGCTGCACCAATTGTATGTACGCTTCTTGTGACACTGGTGAGGCAAAGTCCACCATTTCCAGCTTCTCACCTGTCCCAGGGTAACAACAGGTACTTAAAAGCACAGCCACACATTTTCCCATTTACTGTTCTGATTATATGCTTTTAAAAAAGTCCTTCATTAGCATCTGGATGTGCATAAGTAGGTTTATATACATGTGTATGTATGTGTAACCATCACCAACTCCTTTCCTTATTTTTAATTGGGTAATCAGTGGTGATTTGGGGTGGTGGAGGGAAAGGAAAGTTGCAGAACGATACAACTAGTAATTTCCATTAATAGAAAAATAATGTTTCAAAATACCATTAGATAATGTAGGATATTTTCACATTGCAAATGAAAGGGAAGCTTTGCTATAGAGGACCTAACAAATAAGTCCATCACATGTTGACAAGTGAAAATGAGGAAGTGTAAAGAAAAATAAAAGGAGTAGTAAAGGTGGAAGACTTTTTAGTTTGCAGTTGATGGAGGCCCCATAAACTTAATTAACAATCAACATCTGAGGAAAAATCACTTGCAACTGCGTCATCTTTGTTTCTTTTCTCATCAGACTTCTCAGTTAGTGGCAGTTGTGCCCAATGCAAGTATGCTATATTATTCCTCATGTCCTAAACATTGGAGGAAATGGTATGATGGCATTTCATGTGGCTCTGCTCACTTTGTACCGAGCCTGAGCAAGGAACACAGCAATGCCTGCAGGTGCAGGTGATGTTGCCTTCGGCTGGCCTAAAGCTGTGACAGTGCATTTTTTCTTACAGCTTTGGGTCTGCATTGTCCTAATGTAAAGCAAGGATTATAAACTCAAGTCATTTTTTACAAAACAGTAGAATGGTTTATGTCTGCCTGACCTGAACTCCTAAATTTAGTCCTATTTTCAGTTTGGTGTGGTGGTGTTGGTTTTTTTTTGTTTTGTTGTTGTTCTGTTTTTGTTTTTTTCATTGTTGGTTGGTTTGTTTGATGTTTGCCCAATTGTTAAGAGCCTTATTCTTTCCTGCTACCATCAGAAAATGTACATTTGTTTTCCATGCCACAACTTGTGGGTGAAGTAGTTTGGTGGATTTTTTGGCTTTTCTGGCCTCTTTTTTTTTTTTTTTCTTTTTTCCTTTTGAGTCATTTGGTTGAAAAGATGATAATGAAAGCTTTTTTCTCTTTTTTTTCTGAGAACTTAAAGCCAAACGTAAATTCAGTAGTATCACAGTTTAAAGCAGCATAAGAGAAACACTGGTTGCTGATAAGTATGGCTAAGAAGCGGTTAAATGTTTTACATTGTTTCAGACAGCTTTATGGCAAATACCTTTTTTTTTTTGACTATTAATTTAAATCTTAGTCTAATGTCTTAATTTTTAGTATAAAATTTTGGGTTGCTCCATCCAAGAACATACTGGAACAAATTTGGCACCAGCAACCTAAAAGGGGGATGCACTGCTTTGTTTCGGGTGATAAGTACTGACTGGAGTCTGCCAGCACTTGAATTTTCATGGAGTTTAAATGGAGATGTTAACAGATATGCAGCTCTGGGTCTGAGAAAAAAAATCAAAACCCCTCAAGGCCTCAGTGATTTTTGGATGAGAGCAGTCAACAGAATAATACATTTCTGTATTGTCAGCACACTGTAGTCACGATTGGTCTGAACCTGAGTTCTTTACAAAGGAGTCATGTAAATGGAAAACAGCAAAGGTCTTGTATGGAAGCCCTGTGGGACACCTGCAGTAACAGAACAAGGAACGAATTTACAATTTAATCAGTAGGAGAGAAACTAAGGGAACGTAGCGTAGAATCCACATTGCATTTGAATTCTATGAGAAAAAAACCCCCAGTATAAATACCAATAGATACAAAAAAAGAATCCTCTTCACCTGTGGCCTTGTTGTTATTAATTGTCCAGCAAGAGATCATAAGTTTAAAACATCAACTTTTAGTGGTCTTTTAATGGAAAGATAAGGGTTTTTTTTATTTGCCCTGCTCTCTTTGTGGAATGCAGTGTTGATTTGAAATGTCACCAAATTAATGATTAATTCAGTTTTATCAAGATCATTTAAATAAACTGTGTTTTTTCAGTGTGATGGATAGAATGTGATTCCTGTGAGCTTCAGTCTGAACCTGCTTTTGACATTTAAACATATAAAGCTGACTAGGTATAACCATTGAGGTGCTAAACATATTTTACATCTACTTCCAACAGTAGAAATGGAAGTATTAAGAGATCTGGCTTCATTGTCATTGAACTGTGAAATATTCAACCTTGTCTGCCCATGCTTAGTACTGTTGACTTTTTTATTTCAGTTAGAAGATTAAAATTAAATCCTTCATTTTTCATTTGCTTTTGAGAATTAAATTGAAATTTAAGACTCTAAAAATTTTTACAAAGATCCTCAATTTCACCAGTGGATTCCTGGAGGATATTCTGTTTTCAAGGGCGATGCAAAAGGGCAAATACTTCATTGATCAAGTATGATACAGTGCAACATTTTTCTTATCAGAGCTCTTTATGTATATTTATTAAAGATCTCATATTTCATATTATGCTTAACTGTATTGGAAGAAATACTTCACAAAACATACACTAAACATAATATGGAGACTTTTTAACCATATTGTACTTACTTTTAACTACAATTCTATGATTTTGATTTATTGATTTAAGGATATAGTGGTCAGAAAATTGTAAAGTGCCTCTGGAATGATGTTGCTGTGTAATAACCTGGGGACTGACAAGTGCCCATTTTAACTATGTCAGTAAATAAAGATAGTTTTTCCATCTTGAGAGATGATCACTGTTAATTAAGATAGACAAATAATTTGACTTTTTGCTGAACTGATGTGGTACAAAAAATAGGTTGATACTTTTTCCTTGGAGAAATAATTTCAGCGTTCTTTGGTCTGCAGCAGACATTTAATATTAAAGTTTGTTCTTGAAATAAATAATAGCCAAAATGTCAATACTTCTGGTTTGCAGAATAATCATAAATTCTTGGCCATAAAACAGTCATAAAGGCATAATATTTTATCCACTGTATATTCATACATTGCATGCCATTGCAATAGCTAGGTGATGAATCATTTGCTGTGTGTGACAGAACAAATCTGAAATACCAATGCTAATGTGAAATCTATTCAAAGTTGGAAGACTTGTAATATTATTTTACTTTAAAAATATTTGCTAAAAACAAAAGTACATTTTGCAGTTTCAACCAATACCAAGTTGCTTTAAGACTATTACCTGAATTTCAGCATTTTGGGAAAGGCATAGAACAACTTTTGCCATCTTGTTGAAACGTTATCTGCCTATTATAGCTTCTTCTCATTTTAATATATTTTGTTCATTTTTAAGTATAAGAAAAAGACCAGATTAAAAGTTGAGAGTATTTTCTGTAATCTTGAACTTGAGGAAACTTAAATGAGTAATGTATAGAATATAATATATAGAACATACTACCTGTGTCCTGGGAGTTATTAATTTATGTACCAGACACTTTTTTTAATTAGGCAAAAATCTCAAACAGGTTAAATGTGGGATAAGTTTTTAAAAGGTTATTTTTCCTCAGGAATTTTTATTTCTTTAACCATGGGTGATATTTTATTCTAATTCAACTCATATCTTATGCTAAATTTTACTTAGGATCAAAGCCATTCAAGTGCAAGATATGCCACTTTGCAACAGCTCAGCTTGGAGATGCCAGAAACCATGTCAAGAGGCACCTTGGGATGAGGGAATACAAGTGTCATGTCTGTGGGTGAGTAAATTGAAACAGTTTCCACCATGGTTAACCAGGAGAAGAGCACAGCATATGCATTGTTTCAGCATTGAAAACTATGATGTGAGCAAGAGTGGCTAAAATTATGCATGCATATCCTCCTTTCCATTGTTATGGTAAATTCCTTAAATACAGTTATGACATTCTTTTCCCACTTCTAATCCTGCACTGAAGATGAGCAATTTTATGGGCTACAAGGTCAATTTGAACCTGTAATCTGTAAATTGACTAAATTATAGGATGTTCATTCACATTGCCAGGGAGAACTGTAAATTCCATTTAAAGACATAAAAAATATATAATATAGACTTTACTGTGTGGGGTTTTTTCTTTTGCTATACTGTTATAATTTTAGTACCATTAACAGATTTCTGGACTCCGTTAGGGTTTTCATTCTTTGTGAAAACAAAACAGAAGACAGATTTTTTCAGACAAACGGATCTAAAATATTGCAGGCATAAGACTTTTCAAGTAAATTGAAGTCTTCTATGTGTGCTTGTGTTCCTGTTTGTTACCCAAAAAATCTTGTTTTTCTTTTAACAGTCGTTATTTCCTTAGAAGGATAGTTCATAATGTTTAATTGTCCTTCAAATGTGTTGCATTTAATAGGAGGCATTGAGACTCCTTAATGCAAAACTAATTAATTTAGCAGAAATGTTTAAAAGGTTTTAAAATGCCATGGCATATATGGTACATCATAGGACATTCAAAGTTGGATTTTAATACCCTAGTTCTGATTAAAAATATATTTTAATGTTATTATGCTGAAGAAATTAACTAATATATGCATCATATAAAAACATTTTATGCAAACCTATGTAACCTGCTATAGCAGTCTTATGGCTAATGTGTAGAAGAGCACAGGTTCAATTAGATGGTGCAGTGCACACATGCATGGTGTGGTGTGATGTTGGAGATAGTATTCAGCAGAAGGAGGTTTTTTAGCCTTAGTGTACCAATCTACTGCAAGACAAAGTGAGCTACACATTTTAGAAGACAAGTGAATCTTCAGCTGAAGATGCAGCTGATTGATTTTCACTGATTTGTCTCTGTTTTTCAAATAATTTTGCATGCGGCATTATGAGATACTTTGGATGGGTTTACTCACTTAAGAAAATTAATTGCTGACTTCTTGAAATGAAAAAAATATATGAGCCCAATTCTCAAGTCCACTGTATATCACTAGTAGAATAACTTATGCTACTCCTTATTTTGAAGCATAGGTAATATGAATGTGGTGGGGTATTTTATGTTGTTTTAAAAATCTTATTTGCTGTCTCTGCTTTGTCAATTGCCAAGAATTTGACATGGACGGTAATTAAAAACTAGAGATCTACAGAAGTGTTTAGCAAAGGCTAAACTCTCTTCCTTAGAAACAAATGTCCACAAACTTGACATTTATTGTTTGTTCAAATCCCTTTTAACTTAAACTGAAAAACCTTCATATTATTTTGCTATTTCCTTGTGATAGGAAAAGTAAAAAAAAAATTCAAACCAGATAATACGGTATCTTTTACTAAAAAAGAAGAGAATTAAAATTATTAGGATTTGGCACCTCATTTTTTTCAAAAACTAATTCTATCACTTCAGGATTGACATGTTTGACAGAACCCGTCTCAGAAATTGCACAACTCTTGTCTGGGATTCACAATAGTTACATGAGAGAGAGCAAAATATGTATGAATGATTTAAACTTGGGATTGAAATGGTAGTCACTTTCCTAAGCTGATTGCTTACTCTGTGTTGCTGATATGTCATACCTAGTAGCCAGAGAGGTACTGATTTTCCATATTTGTGTATTGTTAATTTTCATCAACAACATAGAGCTGTGCTATTTAGGTATGGCAAAACAACTGGTGAAGAGACATACACCACAATGCCCTGTGCTTACAAATATCTGATTTATATCCCTGTTTAAATAATCATCACATTTCACTTGATGTGCACCAAAAATGTATTTTAATCATATACTAACACTGATTTATTTGGAAAAGACATTTTTGCACTGTAGCGAACAATCCTGAAGAATTGATCAGGATTTGAAGGAGGAGTGACTAGAGCAGTTTGAGCCATAGTTCATATAATGAATATGCCATCTTATATGTGGGAAAGGAGAAAAAAGTGTTAATAGCCTGTGCTGTATTTGTGCTCTTTTAATTGAAAGGACTGGGTAGCGTGTTGGTTAAAAAAATAAAGTATCAACATAAAAAAAGATAAAATTGCTAGGATTGGCTATCGGATTAGTGGCACTATAGAGCATTGGTACATTAACACCACTGACAATGTCAATTCATTATCATTGATGGCTAAATAATCTTAGAAATGCTCAGTGGACCTATTAGTTCCTGAACATAAGCAGCTCATGCTGCATTTCTTCATTAGCTTTAATTGCTATAAATTTTACCTTTTTAAAAATCATGCTTTAAAAGGTGAAGTGATCTTTCAGGAACATTAACTCTGTAATTTTGTCACAAACAGAAGGTCCTGCACTATGTTTTCTTTTCTACAGTAGTTAATATTCTATCCTCTGACTTTTAGATTCTCAGTAATAAGCCCTCTGCTACTTGTGAGGATAAATTGTGTTTCAAAAGCTTTTGAATCTGCTTGAGTACTTCTTAAGGGTGAAATGTCAGTGCAGCATCATGGTATGGTCTCAAAATATAATGTTTTGTAATGACAAATTTTTTTTGAGTTTTGGTCTTAAAAAAAAGGCAAAAAAGCGGATTTTTGATGTTGTAGGAAGAGTTTGCTGTTTCTCAATTTTCCAAGTGATCCTCATATTTACATGCTACAAAGTACACAACATATAATTCAGCTAGTTGTTGAAAAAGGCAGTAATTTTGCTGTGTTGTTTTATTTTTTTTTAATTGAAGTTCAGGGCTTCTTTTTCTTCAGCTGCACAGCAGAAACTACATGACACAGAAATTGGACACCGCTAATGTTTTACCATTTGGAATAAACCGTCTGCTACTCATTGCCTTATTGCAGATGTGTGTTAATTGTTTTCCATACCCATGGCTGTAAAATATATCCCATTATTTCAGGGGTAATGTCTATTTTCTGTGGATATATTTGAATTTCATTTTTAAAAGTCTGACTCTGAAATTGGCTGATACCCTGGGTTAGGAGCAAGTCTTGGTTGCCTAGCATTTAAATTTTTAGTTTAA
>WBMY01018589.1:270132-274160 GCA_013397315.1 Donacobius atricapilla
ACTGCAGTAATTGCCACGTGTTAATTCAGTGTAATTTAATGAATTAAACCAGGTTTTATGGATTCCTGTAGTACACATAAAAACGACAGTTGATTGTGTTTAAGTGGTTGTAGTAAGGCACAAAGTTGTCTTTTAAAATTATGGAGAATTATGTAGATGTTCTTAAAATGCCAGTAAAACTGCAGAATCTTTTGGTAGTATTTTGGTTCCAACAAAGGACATGGTGCAATTGACTCGGGTAGTGCCAAGCTCTCGCCCTCCAAATTTATGATGGTTGGTAAAAGCTAAAGGCAATTCTAAATGTTGTTGCTTTCCATACACGGTTATTTTCTTCAGCGAGTTTTGAAAATTTGTGAGAAATGGTCAATTGTTTGACATTCGATGTTGTTTGTTCAGCAACCTTTTGTATTTCAGGCATATCTTTTAATACTGAACCTTAACAGGAAGGGCACTGCTTTTCACATAGTGCAATACAGACTGGATGAACTGTCATATCATTTATTGATTCCATAACTAGTTACCTCACTGAGATGTCTTTTATAAAAACTGCTGATAGTGATTTGAGAGAAGGAGGGGAAAAATAAAATAAAAAGCTGTTCTACCTAGTAGTATAGTATCCAAAATGCTATAGGGAGTTCACGTCTCTGCAGAGCTGCAGTTATTTATCAATGCTGTATCTTAAACTTATGCCTTGCATTGACCTGATTTGGGGATTTTGTTTTGTGCTTTTGACAGTTTTTTGTTTTTTTTTAAACGATTCATTGAATAGTAGCAATATTGCAAGAAATTTTGAATTTGTATCACCAACAGATTCAGAATAGTTTTATCAACACAGGGTTGAATCCAGCAATCAATGCATTTTATTTTACTATAATTACTCAAACCTTCGTATCTTGATATACCGGTTATTTCGGGAGAGCTGAAAGAAAGGTTGTACTGAACAGTAACTGAGTACACTTCCCTAATAGTGAGGGGTACAGGGCTGAGTTTCTGTGTGTGTGGTTTTTTGGTGGTGGTTTTTTTGTTTGTTTGTTGGGTTTTTTTTGTTTTTGTTTTTAATTTAATGCTGCGGATCTTCTCAGGTTGCAAAGCTTAAATAATGGTATTTTTTGAGCAGAACAGTTGATTTTTGCACCTGGCATTGCTAGTCTTTCAGTAAATAGAGTGGAGCAGACCTTCAAATATATTTGTGAAATTTCAGGCACAGTTGAGGAGATCTTACCACCCTTCTGACTGCAGAGATCTGCTGACTTGTTCTGTGTAATAATTTTTGCTTTATACTGTACTGGCCTCCTCTGAGCCATAGAGGCTGAGTTATATAGGGGTTAATCATGGATAAAGATTTTCTAGTCACTCTCCCATTTTGTAGGGCATACTCTGTACATGTGGTTGTGTGTGTGCATGCATTCTGTGTTCTTTGAATGCTGTCAGTATCCTCCACTTCTCTTCCCAGCTGTATTTGACCCCTTCTCCTGGAAACAGTTCCAGAAGCACTGTATAAGGTTAAAAATATAGGCTATTATGCTTCCAATCCTCTTGGATTACCTTTCTTCTATACTGATTAAAAATTGTATCTTATTTTGATGGGCTAGTTTTACTCAAGGCAGGCATTAAATCTTAAATCTCTCATGTTTGTTTTAGGGCCCAAATGCAACAGAAAATGTATTTCTGCTGTATTTATGCATAACATGGACTGAGGGCCTTAGGAGCCTTGAATTGCCTGGAAGAAACTGATGTTGCTTTTCTAGGACCAAAATGCCTAGAGGATAGAGGGCAAGGTGTAGCCTGTGAGTCCCTTCATAGTGACAATTAAATTGGCCAGAAACTGCTTTAAGAGTGGGACAGCAGGATCTTGTTGTGGCTGGTTTCCCCTTTCCCCACTCAACAATTTTATCAGCATCTTTACATCTGATGACATATCTGAATGCCTTCAGTTTGGCACTGAATTACCATCCTTGAGCCCTGCACTGCTCGTAAGTGAACACACTCTAGGTAGTGATGAGAACATACTGTGAGCAGTGATGGTATTGCAGCCATGGTGATGGGTCTTGGAGATGCAAGGATCCATCACCATGATGCTTGTCGATGGAACTACCTCTGGAAGAAGGGGACTTACTTTCCCACTCAGTCCCTTCCTCTGAGCTGAAGAGGAAACCTTGCTCAGTTACCTTTATAACAAATGCTATCATCTCTTTCTGCAGGTTGTTTTTCCTCCATAATGGGTTTGGATTTTACTACAGGTCCCTCCTATCCCATCAACATGCATTCCTTTCCTGATTGGATTTGAGATGTCTTAAAAGATGTACTTAAAAGCTGAACATAGGTTGAATTAATTCCTCTAGGAATATTAATCCTTATCTCATGAGAGTTAGATGTAGCCAGAGTTCCTTTGCTCAGAATATTGCCATAAGTATTTGGATAAGCTCTTATGATTCAGAACAGCAGCAGACTTCGGCACGATCTTTTCTCTTTTTTTTGTTTTTAAAATCTAAGCTATTAGTATTATGTTACATATTGATGGTGATTAATGAAACAGACTGTCCTATAATAATAATGTGCTGAATATATTTAATTTGCTTTAAAATTAATATTCAATAAATAGTACTTTGTTTCACCTGAAATATTTGCTATTAAATGCTTTTGAAAATGTAAACTTGGTGATTGTAAAACAAAATTTCACCCTTTATAGCAATCTATGCATTGTTATTCTAAGAAATACTGCATTTTTTTCTAAATGTGCTTGCAAATGAGTGAGTGTATTTTTGATGTTGTTTAGCCTGTGCTGGCTTGGAGAGGTATTCCTTTTCCAGTATTAATAACATCTTACACCATGCATTTTTCTGGCATGTACTAGAGCAGTCATAGCAAACTGAATTCCTGGGGAAGAACATTGTCTTAAACATTTGCTTTATCTGTTCATTCCAGTAGATGGCTACAGTTCACTACCAAATTGTGGCTATAATAGATTTTTTACAGTAAGTAAATCAGAAGATGAAGGTTGAATTACTATAAATGAGTTGACCTGTACATTTTTCTTATTTCATGTGCTTAGTCATGCACTATTAACTATTTTTCTATGTACACCTTTTTCAAACTGCAGGAAAATACAATATTTTTTTTCCTGTTGGTCGAGGTTTTATGTTGTAAGTTATTCTTATACCTCTTGCAGTTTTCTGGTATTTCTAATTGTGCCTGATTGGAAGAATGCTTATACTATCCAAACACTGAAGAAACTCACTTGCTGAAAAGCTATATGTTACTTCTATAAAAGTGGATACTTCCAGAGTCTCAATGTTCTTTTAATTTTGGTCCTTGGTTTAGGCATTTTAAATGGAAATTGGCCATTTAGCACTCGCTTTTGCCAAGTTGACTTTAGCTTTTATAGAAGCAGATGTTTTCTAGTAAGCCTTTTCAGTCCTGAGCATGAAGCAGTGACTAACACATACAAAAGTATGTTTACCTTTGCATTTCATCTGTGTTGTACATTGCAGTGTTTCATTGCTCTCAATTCCCATCCAGGTCTTTCTTTTTTTAAACCTAATTTGCATACAACTAAGTTGATACAAAGGAATTTCTTTTAAGCCCCTGGAAAAGCAGCTTGCTTCTGAAAAGGTACTCATTAGCAGTTCGAAGAGTGGAGTTCTTTCAAAGGTACATTACTCATTTGTACTGTATGAAGTAGTTCACAGTACAACATTGAAATATTAGTTATGCCTTTTGACTTTCTCAGATCGAGTGATTCTGAATTCGTCATGTAAACTAGTGAATATTGTGCTTTAATTTTCTGTGAGAAGGAAGTGTTGAAACTGACTTTTATTTGTAATCATATTTGCTGGTAAATGCTACTACCGTATAGCTTTAATTTTATCCTAATCCTTTCATTTTTGCCTTACAACAGCTACAAGCTGAGCACAGCAATTTAAGGTGCAGGTTTTTGTTATTTTACAAATGAAAGGGCCATTTTTTGCATTAACTGCTATGCTGTGCTATTGCAATTTTAGGTCCCTTTGCAATCAACTGCCAATTTA
>WBMY01018589.1:277629-362629 GCA_013397315.1 Donacobius atricapilla
GCACAGACATGCATGCACATACACGCACACACACGCGCGCGTGTGCACAGATGTGAAAAGTTGCGCTTAAACGGGAGAACGCCGGGAAGCAGAGCATCATCAGGACTCCGGAATGCTGCCCGTAGTGCCTTCGGAGTGCCGGGGCACGGGGCTGTCACCCGGCGGGATGGATGCCGGGCCGGCGCCTGCTGCTCCCGCCGCTGCCTCCCGAGCCGGCCGGGCCGGGGCCGGGGCCGGGGCCGCTGCCCCTCCGCGCTCAGCCGCTAGGGAGTGTCGGAGCGAGAGGCTCCAATTAATTTTTCCGCTTTCGCGGTGAAAAAGCTGCTTTAACTTCACTCCCAGCTGCAGCGCTTGTGTGTTGTAAATAGACTCAAACATCGCAAAGGCGTTTGTCTCTCTGATCTTTAGAAGGATTTAAAGATAAGACGTAGAACCCTTTTATAAGCAGACATGAATTATTTTTGCTCAGATTTTGTTTACTCATGAGACTGCTAACACATTTAGTTAATTATCAACTTATTTGTGTAATTTGTATAGTAAGCGCCACATACCTGTCTGCTAAACAGGTAAACATTTTTAATCTGATAGGGGCTGAAAAACAGCAGCTTGTCTTTATCTAATTATTTTCTTAAAGGTTGGTCAGCAAATGTCATGTATTTCACCAACATTGTCTTGCTTGGAAGGAGATGAGATATTGACATTACAGTGGCTCAAGAATCATGTAAAAGTGCAACTGCCTTTAAAATGCATTTTGGTAGTTTGGAGAGTTAATTCGGTAAGGTAGTGGTGCCGTGGTATTTTAACAAAACAACAAATGTCTCTTTAAAGGAAGACACAAACAAAATTACACTCATTTCCTTTTATTTACTGATCTGAGGAGCTTATATTTAAATGACAGAAGTAGTAGATATAACAAGCTTCTGAATTATTTGCTTCCACCTGGGGAATTTAAAAAAAAAAAATCATAACGAGAATACTAGGGTGGCTGACATCAGGTCTACATTATATGTTTGCTTGCCTGGGGTGCTCTCATAAAAAATAAAGCAGAGCTTTATACAGTTATAGTGTGCACTAAATTTGTGTTCAACATCCATAAATAAAATATTCAACTCTTTCTGAGGAAAATCTATTGTTTTGAGATATTTCAGGCCAAAAAATATTCCACAATTGTGGAGAGTAGAGGGTTTCCACTTTGGCTTTGCTTTTACTTTTTAACGATCATCACAGTTGCTACATACCTGTATTATTGCTTTTGCCTCTCTGGCAGGATGGAATATACAAAGGAGATTCTTTCTGTAAATCATACTTTAAAAAAATTCAGAGAGCAAACCACCCATTTATGCGGCAGTATGTTTTGGTTCTGAGTAAGCAAACTGTATGCCTAATGATTTCATAATAATTTAATATTGTGTGTTTTACAGATGGAAAAATGTTGATAAATTTAGGTTAATTTCTACTCTATTTATGGAACTACTTATGCATTTTTTAAAAGAAACAGAGTCTTGTTAAATTATATATAACTTGAAAAAGGGTCTGTTGTTTATTTTATTTTAAATATTAGATTGTCCCTGAACAAGGCAGCAAGACTACTATGTAGAACACTACTTATGGAAACAGCAAACTAGTAAATCTATGCTGCAGTAAAAAGAAAATGTTATATTATTCTGATAATATTTGACTTTTGCACAATATTTAAATGAACATTAGTATAAATAGGAATGCTTAACTAAAACACAAGTTCATCGTGTAGGCTAATGCATTCCTCTTGTATATTTGTACATGAGTGAACAATTATTCTAAAAAGTTTATACATGTGTTCCAGTGACCAAACTTGTATTAAAACAAACTGTTCCCATAGTGGTGACAGAAGACATGGTTGATGGTTGTGTTTGAGAAGTAAATGGGCAAAATATTTGTGGATCTTTTAATGATTACAGTTCTTGATAGCTTTCATAAGAGTGCACATAATTTGTGACAACTCTAATAAAAAAATGTGGCAGAAAAACTTTCTGAGTTAGCGGCAAAGTAAATGGGGCAGGTTTTGCATTTTGAACAGAAATCTTATGAACTGTGATTGAATTTGTCGTGAAAGTGTGTCAGAATTAATAAAGTATTTACGTGCAAGGTTGCTGGGCTTTGCAGACTGGTTAGGGCTGAGGATTGGTTAACATGAAAAGTCATTTCTGCATTTGGTACTCGACAGCAAAGGACAAATGTAGTTCTGTGCATTTTGGATCATAATGCCATTTCTCATTTCAAACCATTTTTGTCAGGACACCAGGCAAAACAATGATGCTTTGAGGACGTAATTAAAGATATTGTTCAAAGAACAACTTTCTGCATATTTGAATTATTACTGTCATCAAAATCATACAAATATGGAAATATGATTGCCAGAAGCACATAAATCAATGATCAGCATGGCCTCAAAATCCAATAAATATGTAGAGTTAAATACTTTAAAATGCAAATTGCATCTGATAATTTGCATATGGTAGAATTTAAAGGAAATTTTGTTGCTTAACAACCTCTAAGGTAGCAGTTAGGGCTATGGGTAAACATAGATTTTTTTATTCATCATTGGTCAAGTTGCAAGATTTGATAAATGATAGGAGACTGCTTTCCTTGCTTAAAATGACTGCATTCTTTACTGAATCCTGAAACTGCCTTGAAGTCATCTGAATAATTAAGAGTTAATTATTCTTCATCCATCTAAATCAGAAAAGGACAGATTTAGGGAAGGAATTTATAATTTTTGCCTCATGTCCTGTCATGTCGTAATGTGATAAACTAAACTGACTCCAAATAATATCTAGTGACCTTATAGTAATTACGCCTCACAAAACATTCTGGTTGAAAATTTTTAATTGCTTGCATCGATTCCAGAAACTACATCTTAACAGACTCTGAAGTTTAATTGTGTTCAAAAGAAAGCAGTAGAAGATTTGTGTTCTGTTACTGTTCTAGTTTAGTCTTATCAGGATAGATACTGTATGGAGTCTTTCACTTTTTCCTCTCTGTTAGTGCTTCTGTTTTCTCTCTTTTGCTCTTTTTCTATGCAAGCCTTAATTTTTAAAGGATAGTGAATATGTATGTCAAGAATATGATATTTTGTTTTTTTAAGAAAAATTTTCTAAGTTTACCAAACCAGGCATTTGTCTGTGGCATCAATTCTGGTTTGCTTGCTTGCTTTCTGCAACTTGGAAAAAAATGTACGCTTAAAATACAGGCAAAGAAAACAAGAATGTTCTCGAATCTGTCTCCCTGTAGAGAGAACAGTTTCAGAATTGAAAATTGAAGCCTGTTTTTATTTGTTAATTTCAAAGTAGATTTTTTGTTTCCAAGAAAAAGGGTTTACAAATGTTTACTGATCACAAGAGGAATTGTAATAAAGAAATCAATATGCATGATCCCTTTTCATGTAGTACAACAAGGTTACACTGTTAGGTTAAGTACAGGCTGCATTCCTTTTCAGAAAATCAATTTGCTGTATAGTGTGCAACAGCAAGTCTCTTCTGAAAGAGTCATTTTATGTTGTGTGCATAGTAAATTCTATATTGATGCCTTCAAATAGTATTGACTGATTAAAAAAAAAAAAGAAGGAATGCTAAGCATAGTAACCTTAAACAAGTATTATAATTTTCAAGTAATTGCTTTCTTGCTAATTACTTAATTTCTTTCTAAGAGACAAACTGATAATACATGTTCTTACATATCCTTTAAATTATTAATACTGTAAAACTGGTGTTGTGACATTATTTTCAAAATCTTTTAAAATATTATTTTCATAATAGCAACATAATGCTATATGTGATTTCAAATTCTGTGGATTTAGCATAAACATATTTCCTGAATTCAGAGGGTGGGGGCTTAGGGGGTTGGTTGAAGTTCTTTTGTTTGCTTCTTTGGGGGTCATTGTTTTTGCTTTTTTTTTTTTTTTTTTAATATTTTAAGGTCTGGTCATTGTTTGCAAAAATAAAAGTAAGTATTTTCAGTTGTTATGGTTGTGTACATTTAAGCTGTGATGGTGCCTGCAAAGCAGCAATGGGTTTTTTGTAAAGATTGTCTGTTACCTGCCTGGACTCCAAACAAAACAAGCAGTGCATACAGAGGGAGGGGAAAAGTTAGTAGCTGCACTCAACCTCCTTAGACATAACATGGCTTAAAAGCCAGTTTTTATAAGGGAAATGTATGGAAACGTGGTTTATTTTCAGTTCTTGTTTTCTCAGAACCTAAAACTATGTCTTGTAAAATGCTTTGACCATTTTTGATGCAACTGTTCAATTGTAAAGACAATCTTTTGCTTTTTGTGTGTTTTTTACTGAACAGTTCTTGATGGACTCTGACTTTTCCTTTTATTTCTGTCAACCCAATTACAGTACATTAGAGCGCACCCTGATCCTACTTGTTTGCCTGTTATGCAGTGTATATGTTTAACTCATAAGCATGTTCATTTAGATATTTCAGTCTGATCATGCTGAATGTCTTGCAGCAACACATATTGATGTCTACAGAACATTAGATACTTTCAACCTTAGTTATTCATTCTGGAAATTGTAAAATGCAAATATGTATGGTTTTGATTGTTTTTGAGCTGTCGTATCTGAAAAAAATGAATTTGTTGTTCTTCTGTCAAATTCAGTTGTTCGTTAATATGCCCTAAATAAATTCCCATTTTGTCCTGGTTTTAATGGAGAGAATTTAATTAATTAAAATCTGAATTACTTAGAAAAATACCTGTAATTTGGATTGGAAAACTGGCTAAACTGTTCATATATTTAGCCCCAAAGTTAAAAAACTGTTTGTTATGATTTTACTTACTAAAAAACCCAATAAATGTTCACCTTTTAAAGGCAGGCTGGCATTTAACATTTACTAGTATTAGAAAGACACTTATCTGATAATGTAGCTGTTCCCCATGCTTTTTTTTTTTTAAGTTGAAGAGATTTGCTTCATTTCTAGGCTAAAAAGGAAGTGATTCCAAAGGCTGGCTGCATTTATTTTTTTTGGTCACGAAGATGTGTATAGCAAAACTACTTGAGGTATAATTCATTGTTTAGAAACCCTGGGCTGCTGTTTGTTTGCAGCATTCTTGTTAGGGGTCTGAATTGCTCAAACAACAGTGTAAACCAAGCCAGGCACAGCAGCAGACAGAAAAATACATTCAACTAGTGGGATCATGGATTTGTTTGATTCAGGTAATTGAAAGTGTTTCATACTATTATTGCAACTTGAAGGCTTGTTTAAGTGTCTAGCTGTCAGTCAGTTTGGAAGGTGAAAAGTATTCGATTGTCACTCTGTCAGTCAATAGAGATGAGAACTGTCTGCCTAATGGATTTCTTTACGTAGATGTCTGCATGGAGGTAGAAGTAAAATCAATGTGTTGTCATGTGCAAGTACGCTGCATCAAACTGCCAGGTGAAATGCAACTGTATTTCTGTAGCGTCTACATCCTTGTGTTGTTTGTGGAAGACAGACAGATGTTCCCTGTGTTTAAAGGTAACAAACTCTTTGTGGTCACATGTGAAGGTTTATTTTTGAACATTTTGTAAGAGTTTCACCTATTTCCACTTGCTCCAGAGGTTTTTTTTTCCTGTTTGCTTTATCATATCAGGGATCAATACTCAAAAAACCAAGGTTTAACTTAGTAAGAAAAAACCTAGCTTGTTATGCCATGAGGCTGAGATGATTTTCTTTTAAACCTGGGTTTCTGTATGTTTTCTGTTTGTCAGTGATGACTTATATTGAACTAACTATGCTTCCTGCTCAAGTTTTGGCTGTTAGTTTACCTGCATTTATTAGAGTGTGTGTTGACTTCCTATAGCAAAAGAAGAGATCATTTCTTGAATAACAGAAGGTACCAAAGGCTTTCAACACTCTTGATGAAACAGGCATCAGTCAGTGACCTCTGTTCTTTGTCTGGGAGATACTTAGAATATTAAGTTCTGCTGAACTTAACAAGTGGCATCTGGAAAGTTATTATGACATGTCAGAATATTAGTACTAGTTATTATACTTCTCACTAATTCCAGGCTTAATACTATATAAAATAGGTGCATTATGATGGTAGCCAAACATCTTATTGAAACTGTTCTCCTGTTAACTGATGCAACACATATGAAGACATGATTCTTAGCCCCACTGAAGGTGGAAGGCTAAAATGAGAGATTCAAAAAATGAATTATTTAATCACCTATTTCCTATTGTATCATTTGTATATGTGTGCTATTTTTGAAAATTAAAATATGTAGCTCTTAGCTGCTGCTGTAGGCGAAAAAAGAACAAGCAGTAAGAAGCAATTCCCAGTGAAGGAACTCGACCATGGGTAATGAAATCCGTAAGTAGCAGAGACTGGTGGTAAAACAGAAGGTAGAACTTCAAAAGAAAGATCAGAATTTTGGTTTTGGCTGTAATAATTTCAAGATGAAAGAAAAAGTGTTGGGTGGAAGATGGCCCCTGAGAGGTAGGGACAGGGCTGTGAAGTATCAGCAACATTTTTTAAAATTTCTTTTTTAACTTGAATGAGTGTTTCCAGTTTTTGCAGTAAATGATGTAGGAATTCTGCTGGTGGCAGTCTCCTTTGTGACTAGATTGCTGTATCTCCTATGTAGGGCGGTTGGGGGAAAATAGTGTGTGATACTTGTAACTTAAGATCATAGTATGTTCATAGAAATAGGCAGGAATAGGCACAAATTCATAGACTCAAAGCTGAAGGAAACTCTGTGATCATCTAACCTGCTAGCCATCCTCGAAGTGGTTGTAATTTCAGCCAAAGAGTATTGGGTTTAGTGCTATCTAATTTGGGTACTTTTCTGCCCATGTGCTATTTCATATTCAGCTTCTGACAGTTCTTACAGAGATTTTGTGTCTGGCTTGGTTTTATAGGGGAAACAGAAGGTGCTGTAGGATACAAAACAGGCAACATTAGGGTTTGAGCTAATTATTCAGTTAGAAAAGTGGGCAGCAGAAGGTGATCTTCTGTGGGCAGTTCTCTAGATTTTACTCAGGCCATAGTTAATGTATCAGAATACTTAGATATTTTCTGTCAGTCTATTTTTATATGAATAAGAATTTAATTTGCTGGAGTGAAGATGTTTCCATTATGTGCAATTATTTTATTGTTAAGTAATCTGAAGAAAAAAACAATAGCTGTGGAGCACATAGGATCATTGAGTTCCTCAGTAGAAGTGGCTGTGCACATGCTGAATGCACAACCAAAAGTGTTCCTGGGCTCCCAGCAGGAAGAAAGGAGTATCCATTTTGTCTGTTTCCCATGATGGTGTGTTATTTGTGCTGTACAATGAAATCTGGGAAAAACATGGGAAATGATGATTTTTAGAAAGCCTTACAAATAGCATGAATGTACTTGAAAGCTCCTTGCCTCAGCAGATATGGAGGGGTGATCTCTGATCCAGATAGAGTTGAGAATTAAATTGGCAGCAAGAAAATATATAAATAGCGTAATACCAGATACTGAAACATTTTGAGCTAGCATTTACAGGCTCTGTCTACTTTTATGACATTACTGGGTATTTTAAAGAGTCAAATTATTTGGTCTCTGTTCCTCTCAAATATATTTGTATTTCTTCTACAGCTTTCTAAATTTCTCTCTTTAAATGTTTTGTGTTCACCAATCATGAAAATATTACATGTGACAGAAAATGATGGTTCTACAGATGATTTTGATTTTTGTTAAAATCTGTAACCCTGTAGTCTCTTAAGCCACAGAACTTAAAATGTAACTTTTTAATTTGGTGGATTTCTTGGGACTTCTTTTGAGCTTCTCTTTCCTCTGTGTTCCCCCTTCCTCCCCCATTAGCACAGTAGTCTACTTTGTTCAGTTTTAACTCTCTTGGTGTTTCTTCCCTGCCATCTCCCCAGACTAGACACTCAATGTAGCGTTCAAAAAATATTACCATGAATCATTATATAATAAATGGCCAATAGCAGTATTTTTTTCTGGAAGTCATTTAAAGTTGCATGAGAGATTTGAATTTATACAAGCATGATTGCCCAGGAAAGCTGGCAGTAGTCAGTAGGAGCAATAGTGTGATGTCAAATATGTGATCAAACATATGAATATCTGTGGAGCCCCCAGCAGCAAGAGAAGGATCCATTTTGTATGTTTCCTGTGCAGAGAGGTGCTTTTGTATTCTCTAATAGTGCTTCATTTCTGATATTAAAAGATAATGTATCTGTTCTTAGCATTGCTCAGACAGTTTAATTACCACCTAAGTTCAGATATTATTCCTTGTCAGATCTTTAAAAGCACAGTCTTCCAGACGCTGAGATATCTGCCTGTTACAAGTTGCTGATAGCCTAGTCTAAGAAGTGTTTGTGCTTTATAGGAACAGAAACTGTACTCATTACAGGCAGCAGAAGATATTTAAGCAGAAATTAGGAAAGGGAGATGCATGTAGAATGTGGGCAGAAGGAATATAAGCCTTTTGATGACTCACCACCGCTCTTACTTGGAGGGACTGGTGGCTTGCCTCCAGATCCATTCAGGGTTTGGGATTTTAATCATGTATTTGGTGATCCTTTTGTTTCGTGATCATATTGCTGTAATCTCTTTGTCCTTTTGCCTTCTCCTCCCCACCCAGGTGCCTGATAGAGAGTTTCCAGCAGAAGCAGCAAAGGGAAAATTATTTGTGGCTGTTATCTTTAATCCTATGCCTAAAGTATTTCAGTTAGGCACTAAAGACATAATACAAAGCCAGGGGAGAAATGTGGTTCCCTTCCAAAGGTAGGACAGAGCAAGAGCTTCTTTTAGTCATGGGTAGAGAATGGATCAGAGAAGCCATGTCTTGCCATTGGCTGTGGGGTCCTCAGACAAATAGCCTTCGCACTGAGACAGCTATTGTGTGCTGGAAGGCAGGCAAGCTGGATACCTTGGCCTTCACCTTTCCTCTCTCCCCACAGTGACTGATTACAGATGTGTAACTATGCTGTTGTTCCCCTCTCTTAGGGATTTGAGACCGTGGGCTAACCGCCCTTGCCTTCCCTTTCTCCTTGTCAATCAAACACAGATTTTGCAAGCAGTATTGATTAGAAATGTGGACATTTTTCTTCAGTCAGTCTCTAGCTACTGGGCTTGATAGCTCATCTTTGGCATGTTAAAAAAGGCCCCCCCTCTGCTATTCCAGTTGACTGTCACTTGTCATAGTACCGTAGTCTGGATTTGTTTCTATTTAGAGAAATATTTTGTAGGAGATGACTGGAAAAATCTTGTGGGTAGAAATTGGCTTTTTCACTTTCCTCTTGTTTCCTCTGTTGGAATAATTCCAAAGAAAATGCATTGGTCATGCAACTCTCTTTACATGACTCTTGGTGCGATTGATTTGGCATTAAAATCTATTTTGTGTAGCTCACTGATGTTTCTTGTCTCAGTATGAACATAGAGTTCTTGGAGGCATAACATCTTCAAATTTTTCCAATTCTTACAGCCATATGATACTCTAAAAGAGAAATTCAGGATGCAGATTCAGTTCAGTTCCTATTAAGGGCAAAAATACCTTGTTATTCCCTTATTGAGGTAAATCAAAAGTCTAATTCAGTCAAGATGGTTAAGATCTGCAAGAAATTGTAACAAACTCTCCTGAACATTACAGCAATGCATTTTGTCAGATGGATATTCACTTTGAAAGATGCTTGCAGAACAGCTTGTTGGTAGTTTTTTTTTTTTTCTTGAAGTATTGGCAAATAAGCTCTGGCAATTTCAAGAGGTTTGCAACCCTGATCAGTAAATTGGTGGAAGCAAACTTATCCCTGCTCCTGGACTGCACTTGTTTACAATCCATCATATAATCTTAAACCACCACTGACTTGACTTTACACGGGTATGTAGAACATACCCATGTAAAGTCAGTTCTTCCGTCAAGTTTGGTATATAGAATCTAGGTGGTTCTATGAGGATGCAGCAAATACTTGGGACTGATTGACTCTTAATCTCCTAAAATATACCACTGTGTGTTCCTTCTTCAGTAGCATGGAGATGGCCATTCTAGATTATCATGCTTTTTAGATTTCTCTGTTTCACTGTTAATTTAGCAGATAGATTTGCTGCATTCTTAGCAAGTCCATGGATGACAGCAACTTTGTGGGGGCAGTCAGTGCACTGGAGGGCCGGGCTACCTTTGAGTGGGACCTACTCAGAATGGACAAGTGAGCTTATAGGAATCTCGTGAAGCAAGGCAAATGCAGAATTCCAGGTTTAGGATGAAATAGACTCATACAGCAGGACTGTATGGGCTCTGACTTCCTATAAATCAGCTTTGCAGAAAAGGTCTTTTGCTTCTGGTTGAGGACAGGTTGAAGATTGCAGCGTGCCCTTGCAACAAAGAAGGCTGTTTGCATGCTGGGCTGTGTTGGCAAGCACATAGCCGTCAAGTTGTGGAAAGTGATTCTTCCCCTCTGCCTGTCATTTGAGATCACATCTGGAATACTGTGTCCAGCACTGAAGTCCACAGTGCAAGAAAGACTTTAACAGAGTCATAATGAGTCTGGCGGAGTGCCACCAAACCAGTCCCAAGCAAGCCTCAGGCTTCCTGAGTGATGTAAAAAGAGAAGCTGAGGGAGCTAGACTCATTCAACTTGAAGAAGAGAGGATTGTCTGCAACCACCGAATGTGGAATATGGAGAAGTTGGAGTTGAATTCTTCTTGAACGTGCATAAATGTGCCCTGGAAAACAGGACTGCACCATGCGCCATGCGCTGAGCTGCAGAGATATCCAATTCCCTTTTCCATGTCTTCTAGCCATGTCTGCTAGTAACAAGAGTGGCAAGGCTGGAATTGGGTTCATCGTCTGTCCTCTGGTAATTGGGAGGACCAATCCTTTACTGTTTCTATTCTCTTTGGTTCTCCTAATGTAATTTTACTCACTTTATAGTATTTTTCTGATAAGGTATATTATGATATCTAGACTTCTTGATAATATTTGGTAGAAAAAATACTCTCCTTTCATACATTTCTCCTTTTCCAACCTAATTGGGAAAAGTCCAACCATTTTAACATTTTCAGAATCAGAAATGAGCGACTGCTGCATCTATCTATGTGGATGAAGAGCAGGTTTCAGCTTGTTGGAGGAGAAAGATATTCTGTGCAGATTTTGAAGCAGATAAAGAACCCCACGGGCAATTGTTCAAGTAGAGAAAATAGTAAGAACTGGTTAGAACTGTCCTAGTAAAAAAGAGTGGTGGCTATCTTATGTCTTCTATGCTTGCACACTCATCAGTGTAAAGGTCTGTAGCTCCATCTCTAGTAATATCCAATGTGTCTTAGATACACAGAGAAAGGGCAGTGCCCTTTTCCGGACAACTGAAAGAAGTGGTAAATACTTTCCAGATTAATAGGTAATAGCAGATGTATTCCTGCTTTCATTGTAAGATCTGATAGTATGTATCAGTTTATATATATTTTTTTTGAAATGTAAATGCATGGTGTTGACCGTGTTATTTTATACATGGTTAATGGTTTGCTACAGGACTGTGGCTTTGTAGTATTTTTTTGAATGTATTTTTTCATTATTAATAACACTAGAAATATTTCTGAGTGGCAAGTTTTTGAGTTAATGAGACTTTCCACTGAGGTCCATTGAAAGACAGTGTTTCACTTTCAGAAAAGTTAGTAATGAGTTTCATTTTTAGGGCAAACCTTTGTTCTTCATTTCTTTTGCATATCTTTTGTGTTTCTCTTAGGAGGTCTCTTCAATAAGTTGTGACAGTTATTTGTAGCGTACAGTCCCTACTGTAAAGGTGGGTATGTCTAAATTGAGGCTGTCAAAAGGGATTGTGAACTGTATTTCACAGTGCTGTAAGAACATGTAGACAAGTCTCTCTGAAGACCTCAGTACTGGTATTACATGGAGCTGCTGAGCTGCTTGCTGAGGCTCCCTACACCTACATCATTTATTAAAACATTACTACTTATTTATGTTCTGATGCTAAAGTAAATGCCCATTTTGTTTTGTAGACTTTACAGCTTTTTTCTTCGGCACTTAGCTCTTTGATCTCACTGCTTCATTCTCCCATGACTGGGGTGTGTCTGACTGTCTAAACCATGGCTGAAGATAGTAAAGACTTGGTTTGCTTTGTGGTAACTATATCTGTCTGCCTGCAGGGCAATCTTCTGTGGCTCTGCAAACTTATGCAGCTCCCCTCCCTATTTCCTCGGGGTTTTCCTAAATGTGATGAGATGGAGCTGAATATATGTGTTGCTGACATGTATAGAATGCGATAAATATACCATGCTGCTCAACATACTGTTGAGATTTTGAATTTTTGCAGAATTTCAGCAAATCTGTATACTACCTATGTCAAGAACTTTCAGCTCATATGTCAAAATGTTTCATGTACAGTTTCTTTAGCATTTTACCAAATTTGTAAATTTTATTTTCATTTTTTTAGAGATGGAAACTGTACAGGAAGAAGTGATTTGCTTAGTCTCTGTGAAGCTGAGAATGAAACCTGAATTTCTTCTTCTTGTTCCTTATTCACTGAATGGTACTATTTTCCTTAAATAGTAATTTTTTTTCCCCTGAAGTTTTATAAATAATTTGGATAGCTACTAAATATGCATGCACTAAAGTACTCAAACAGTTTCTTTTCATCTGGCACAGCATGGAACTAGCAGTTTTATCCTTAATCTACCCACAAAATATGTGGCTATGGTGTTCAATTTATACAGGGGCCTATTCTTAGACTGTATTATAGTTTATACAAAAATTGGCATTATTTCATGAAATTAATCACTCGTAGAGAAAAAAACGGGCAACTAAGAATGTTCTGAATGTTACTTACACTGTACTACTTCATTCAAGGACTTCTAACTTGCTTCCTTATCAAGAAATCCAAACCCAGTATCTTCAGCTATGCAAAAAATATAAACAACCTTTTTCTTTTTAAATAGTGCATTCACAGTCCTTAGTTGCTTGTTGGATTTTTTTTGTCTTGTTTTGTTTTCTCAAAATATTTTAAGAAAATGACATAGTTTTTGACTTGCTATATCTGACCTGCTGGATTAGCAAGGCTTTCAGTGTAGAGGAGGGTGAATTGGGTAATAAAATTCTTGATTTGAACACTGCAGTGCAAGTCGTCAGATCTGCCTTTCTGCTTTTTTGGGAGGGTAGAAAAAAAGGTCTTCAAGGACTGGAGGGAGGTGCAGTGTTTCTCTTTGCCGCCAAATTGCAGGTTGTATCTTTTGATACGTTGCTTTTGTGACAGGATTACAAAAGGAAACATAAAGAAACTGATCCAATCTGTTCTGAGGCCTTGGAAAGCTCTTGGATATTTATTATCCACCACACTCTGAAGAAGAAAACCAGAACACCAAAGGGCTCTTTCTTATTTTGATCTTAATTTAAATATTGCTGCATTTTGCATTCACCTTTGTACATATGATCCATAGCTATTTACTTAATATTTAATAATTGCATGCAGAGGCTGAAATGTTACTTACAGTATGTAGTTCAAATATTTACATGCAAAGTCAGTCTTTTGACCCGTGTTTTATAGGAACTATCAATGTAGTGGTTTTTTCATTTATTAGACCCTTATCTCATATTTTACAGACAGACTTATTAACACAGAGAGATTAGTGTTTATGGATTTGGAATTATGCATTCTTAATTCCACATATTCTTTTCAAACCTTTTGACCTGGTGTTTTTATGACTGGACTGATGCTTTATGTTATCTGGACTACAGTGAGATTCTCTCTTGGATTTTTTTCTACCTGCTCCTACTGTAGAGATTTGCCTTCTGCAACCACTGTTACCTGGCTGTTCTGTGAAGTGACATCTTGGTCCCCTCACAGCCTGGCTCTTGTGAAGCTGGTAAGGCATGTGAAAACATAAAGAGGCCACATGATGTAGAGAGTTAGAATATCCTCTGAGACAGGGAGAAGCAAGGATGGTTTACATTATGGAAAGAGGAACAGATATGACAGGGCTGCCTGCAGAGGAGGAAAGAGTGAAGAAGTGGTGCCAGAAAAAACTTTTCAACTTAAACAGTCTTCTCAGTTCTGAGGTCAATTGCATTTTACCCTTGCAAATTTGACTATTAATGGGTTGCATTTCTTTCTTTTTAATTTTTTTAAAGAGACTTATAACACAACAGCCAAAGAAACTCCTGATTTTTTTTTTCTTTTGTTTTCCATTCTATTGAACAATGTAGGGTTGACACCTGAAGTTGTAATTGCAGTGCACTTTGAATAGCTTTGGCTTCCCATTTACCCCCGTTCCCAGATTCTTATGACTGCATGCACCATGATCATTAGCCACTTTGAGCCAAGGACTGCAGATCAACTTCCTTATTTTGTTTAAAACTGCAAAAGAATTGCCATGACAGACTGGATTTCTTCAGCCATCCTATGTCAGTACCCACTGATCAACAGTGGAGGTTTCAGAGGAAGATGCAAGAAGCTTGATTTTAAACTGAAAGAAGGCAGGTTTAGATTAGATGTCAGGAAGAAATTCTTTACTGAGGGAGGTGAGGCACTCGAATCCAGAGAAGTTGTGGATGCCCCATCCCTGCAACTATTCCAGCTATCCAGGGTGGATGGGGCTCTAAGCAAACTGGTCTAGTGGAAGGTGTCCCTGCCCATGGAAGGGGGTGGAATGAGCTGAGCTTTAAGATTCCTTCCTACTCCAAGCTGTTCTGTGGTTCTATGATGATTCTAAACTATATGTTTTTTGGTTAGAGTTTGGGTTAAACTCTGGAACATGATATTTAATGGATCTTGGAAAATTATTAGAACTCTGGATATTTTTGTTACAGCCATATAAATGTCTAATCCTTTTTCCAGCCTTGCTAAGTTCTCAGCCTTAATGATATTTTGTAGCAGTTAGTTCCACTGTCTAATTATGAATTGTATGATAGAGTATTGCCTATTTATAATGTTTAAATTTCTTTGAAAGTCCCTCATGTTAAGAGTTGGAGAGAACAGAAGCTTTCCTTACTTTTCTGCCTTAAGGGCCTTGTGACTAATTTGTTCATTTCAGGGATTTGCCTCATAGAAGAGAAACTCAACTGCACAATATTCAACTTAGAGTTTCTGAGAGGCTTTTGCAGGCTAATTACAAATCCATTGTAATGAGCCTTGAGATTCCAATGTCATTGATCTTTTACATTTGGGAGAATTTGCTTCTAAGATTTTGGGCAGTAGCAGATTTAATTTTATTTCCAGAATAATGTTCAGTGCTACAAGTTGATCTACTCAAGTGGAGTGCTGTACTTGCATAAATCCCTGTGAAAAAAGCCAGTAATCAATGGATGACTTCTCAATGTGGATGTCAAGAGTGCAGTGGATGTGAAGTGTCACAACCCAAGTCAATGCAGTGTGTTTGACTCTGGGCACATGCATCTCACTGAAAGCCCGGTCATAGAAATGCTAATTAATTTGTATCAAAATACTTCATTTGTTTGTTTGGTTTTTTTTCCTAAAATATGATCCCAGGTTAGACAGGCCTAATTTGACGGTAAAGAATAAGTCTGTTATCACAGTTCTCCTAAACTTAGATTATTTGGTGATTGTCTCTTGAGAGTATTTCTTCTGCATTTTTGGGATTGATTTCAGGATATTTTGTTCCTATTGACTTTGCTGCTGCTGCTAATCACAAGTGCTAGTCACTTAAAGAGACTGCACTTCAAACAGAGAACATCTAGATTACAGTACTATTTATATACTGACAACTCAGAACCATCTCCCTTGAAGATACAGATACACATTGCCACATAGTAGATGCCTCCATGTGCTCCATGTGACATTCAGATAGTTGGAAGAACACTTTTCCCAAGATGCTAGAGGACAGTGAGTGTATCATTGCAAATCTCATCATCTCATACATAAGTCAACAAAATGCCAACAAAATTGAGATGGATAATTTATTTATGTCTGCTTCGCAGTGAAGATAAAACTATGTAAAACCACTTCTTAAACTAGGTCAGTAGAAGGCAAAGATAATTGTAAAGTCAGCGCACACTTAGCTTTTCTTCTCTCGCATCCCTGCCCAGTGCATGGATGGCTGTAGACGTTCCTTTAAAAATATACTTCTTGCTTACTAATTGCAAATATCCTCTCGTCCTGTCTGGAGTTATAAACAGTGACCTGTTGGGCCCTAGACACCTTAAGTGTCTTGATGTGTTATTTGATAAGGTTGGATTTGATGTCTACTGTGTTGCTGTGTCCAAAATTTTATGAGGAAAGATAGTGAATTTATAAAATTCTGGTCTAATAGTGTGCCTGTATGATGGAGCAAATAAAATTGGAAGCAGTAATATTTTTTTTGTGAAAAAGATACATTGATAGTGATCTTCTATAATTACCCTTGTTTGTTTTCTAATTATTGCTTAATGTCCATAAATAATGCAATTGGCAAGATGAATTTCCATGACTGTATGGTCTCCAGCAGACTGGCAGTGGTATTTAGTTTGTGATCTGAACTTATGTGGACAGGTTTGTAATGATCACCTTTTAGTTTTGAGAGGGTTTAAAAGGGAGTCTTTGAGGCACTTCAGAGCCTAGGGACCAAACTTACTTTGCCATGTGATTTGCAACGCACTCCAGTTACCCTCATCTTTGTACCCCTCAAATCCTCTGATCCATTACCTGTGCCAAGGGTCACATGGTGAATGGAAGGCCTTGCATGCAGGAGAAGTACTTGGCATATTTAGAAACATAATGTATTTATCTCCTAATATTAATAATTTCTGGTGATTTGCTTATAATTAATTATGAATAATTTTAGTTTTGTATGTAGGCTAAAAGCCTCCTGTTTTGTTACTTGCAATTTCAATTCACATTGACTGGGTCTAGCTAGATGAGGTAACCCAGGGATAATTGAACATACTCTTGCCTGTTAGATGCTGGAGAAAATAGTACGCAGTTCAAAATCTACTTCAGGTTTTAATTGCATCAGCTGCCTGGAAAAAAGCAAACATTAATAAAGGTAAATACTTTCTGAAAAAGGAAAGTTAAAAAAAAAAAAAAAGTAAAACCCCTTTTCTTAAATTTTATTCCATGTCGTTGAGTATAACGCACAAACTAAACCCCAGCCAAAACCCAAAATAGTCTGCAGGCACTATTTGTAGGTACTTTACCTTCAGCCAAATGTCCTGCTGTTTTAACCTTCCAAGACAGACAAGGATGTGTTACTCCTGTGATGTAGTGTCCTATCTGGTCTTCTATAACAGGTGAGAAACGCAAAGAAAAAAATCCCCCATACCTGGCCTGTGAACTATAGAATGAGCTTTGTCATCTGCTGTTTTGGAGGCTGACATTAAAAAAAGTACATTCAAATAAAACACACTATGGAATTATATAATATTCCGTAATATGAGTAAATTCTGCCTAGCTTTCAGCAACATATTTACCTGAGGGTGTAGGAGGGCTGTAGATGCCAGTTTTCTGATGTTAGGTTCCCTGGCTTTTTCTGCTTTATCTTTCCCTCTGTCTGTTGGTTAAATTACTGTGTCCATACACCAGTCCCAACAGCTGAGACAGCATTAAAAACCATTAATAAACGTCTGTAAATTCAAATTTTAACTTTTTGCTCTTGTCTCTCTCTCTCTATATAAAAAATCCATTATTACCTCCCATTATTATCCCCTATTATTAACCAGTTGTTTGGTCATTTTTTTTTTTTCCTTTGTCTGACACTTTTTTAAATAGTCCTTGAAGATTTGCATCACTGCCAGAAGACTGACCACAAGAGAAACCTGGATTTATTGAATATGTCAGTGCTCAATCTACTAATTTTCTTTGTGAAAACTTAATAGTAACCAGGTGCTTTGATATATGGCAGAAATAATTCTTAATTTTATATTAGCCTTTTTATAACACACTATATACACACTGTCAACCAATTTGTACTACTAGGCAAAAAGATTTATTTTCTTATGCAAAAGAATCAAACCTATATAATACTATTGGTACTTACAATGTTACAAAAATGGCATAGGCTATTTTTTTAATATAGTCACTGCTAGGTTTTTTTTTGTATCAGTTTCTGCTTATGTTCCAGCAAGTGTGTTTTGCACAGTTTGTTAAGTTCTGTGTTTCTGAAGGGTAACACTGTAAATAGGTAATCTTCAAACAAACCAAGGGAAGGCAGGAACCCTGGAAATCAGAGCCTGGCTGGCAAGCTTCCTTCCCCAATCTTGCATAGGAGTTTAAGAACTGTTGTGTCCAGATTTTTCTGTCTGCAGATTAGATGGTACTTCCCTGCTTAAAAGGCTGAGGTTTACTTCTCTTTGCTAAATACATTTAGGTGATACTCTCTACAAGGTATTTAAATTTTTCCTTTTGCTATGGGATATGGGTGTTATATCAAGTTTGGTTATAATTTAGAGGAGTGATGCAAACCTTTGTCCTTAAATCATAAAGGTTTATAACAGCACTTAGTATTTACAAGGTGGTCTAGCAAAGCCCAGGTTCAACTCTGCTATAGAGCGCTATAGTTCTATTCAAATGTATCAGTTATTATAGGAGTGTTTTCACTTGCAGTAGGCCTTTTGCAAAGCATATTGAACTTTATGGAAATGAACTGTGCTGCACTGTCTTGGAGTTGATTGAGCTTTAGATTTTGTGTTTGGGAAAGTTCTTAGAAACTTTACTGAAGTGGAGTTCCTAATTTAATGAATGGTAATATAGCAAAGAATAAGAAAAATGTGGTAGTTCTTGGATGGAGAGTAAGAAAGTGGGCCTGGGAACAAGAACTTGAAATAATATTTAGTTTTAATTTAATGCTGTATGGTCCCAGTTTGCTTCTGGATTGAGAGTATCGAAAAACTTGTGTTCATGTATTCTATTCCTCCAAATTATACTTTAAGACTAGATCTAACATTAGTGATTATGCCATACGTTTTCTTTTTCTTCTTTCAAATGTTACCCATTTTGTATTTGAAAACCAAAACTGTCAGTGGTCTGTTTACTTTATCTCACTCATGTGCAGTGGAAATAGCTGGCATTTATAGAACACACAAACTATTTTTGCCTGAATGCTCCATTTATGATTTATAGCCAACATGTATCCCTGATTTTCTTTTGAGAATGATCTTTATTGTCTTTGTGTACTAACTCATTGCAGAAGCACTTGTCTATTTTGAGCTAAACCAGACCTCTTGTAAAAAGAATCAAATTATTTCATCATGTTGAAAATGAAAAGCTATAATTACTTGTAATTGGGCTTCAGAATTTTTGAAAATTGGAAAATTCTTTTCCAGTGGTTTAAGATCACTCCAAATCATAACCTGTAGAAAATAGGAAATAATTTTCTGTTCAGTTGAAAAGTGATTTAATTTACACTTTTGACAGCTATTTTCCTTTGATATTTTGGTAAGGTTAATCATTCAGCTGTGGTGGTTATTACTAATATTTTTTCTGATATCCTTTATTCTATCTGGATCACAAGTTTATTTTGATTTCTTTAAGCCCAAACAGAATATGCTGCAGTTTAATAAGGATGTAGAGTAATTTTGGAATGCTTGAGTTTACTAAGTGTGTGCCTGCATTTTATTTATTTGTTCGTTTGTTTCCTGGTCTTTGTAGTTACTTTGTTCTGTTTCAACAAAAGCACGATGTTCTTCAGTGCTTTAATCTGCCTAAGTTTAAGTAAAAGCTGGAAAAACCTGCTGTACCTTGTAGTTCCGGGTATTTTTTCCTATAGACTTGCGAGTCTGTAGAACCCAGTTGTTAAAAACAACTATTTCAAATCTTCATTTTAGATTACTACTAATAATTATAATAAATATTGCGAAGAACATACTGCCTATTTACCTTTTAAAAAAATCTTTTTCAAAAGACCTGAGTAGGTAGGGTAACTAGTGTAAGATAACATTGTGTTCAGTTCAGTAAGCAGCCAAGACAAGTCTTCCAAAACTCTAATGTTCTGGCAGAGAAAGTAACCTCTAGAGTTAGCAGAGGGTTTCAGGGGTTTATGGCCTAGCAGAAACTGAATAAAACTAAACTAGCAGGCAGGATCCTAGCAGGCATGGGACTGGCAGCCAGAGGCAGATCAGCTAATTATCATCTTCGGGCTTGAGGTTGAAACTGGATTCTGAGTATGGCAGAGTCTTTTTCAACCCTAACTGTGACATGGGGAGAAGAGCGGGTAGACAGTTTATTCACAGGGGGATTTAAGGGCAATTACATACAATGAAAAACTATGGTGGAGAGTAAACCTTACTGCAAGCCTTGTCTTTTCCTTGGTGGTTTGGGACAATCACTAGGTCTAGGCACATACGGCTTGAGTTAAGCTTTTTGTAGGCATATTTCAAGTCATTATGGGTCTTTTTAATATTTATCAATTGTGGTATGAGCCAATCCATACAGGATGTATGGAAAAAGTCAGTTACCTGCTTCTGGCGCTCATGTTGATTGTGAAGGCAGGAGATCTATAGAAGAGATGGGTGTAAACACGGAAAGGAACATCTTGCAGTGGTTACACTAATAA
This sequence comes from Donacobius atricapilla, assembly GCA_013397315.1. Taxonomy (NCBI): domain Eukaryota; kingdom Metazoa; phylum Chordata; class Aves; order Passeriformes; family Mimidae; genus Donacobius; species Donacobius atricapilla. Next base: position 298,079 of record WBMY01018589.1, read on the forward strand.
TACAACACTTTACATACTCATTTTCATCAGTTTTCATTCTAAGAGAGTATTTCTTCATGCCAGTGAAAAAATGAGATGTGGAAAGAGATTTGGCCATGGCCATCTTGTAAGTCAGTGGCAGAGCCAAGAACAGAAGTAAGCTTGTTGTGTTCCCACCTGGTAGGTAGCATTATAAGACTTGAGGCCAACCGGTATTCTGTTTCAGGAATACTGCAATGCCAGAGATATAATTTCTAGTACTTACTGAGACCCAACCTTATTACAGCCTCTGACTTTCTATTGGTATCCATCTAACTTCAGTGTCATGATTTTTTTTATAATCCACTTCCTCAACTTGTTAAAAATATCACTTAAAAATATTACATATTCTTGTAAGGGAAACAGGTGGACTCTGCTAGAGCTAAGACAATGCTGGATATCATATATTGGCATTATGTGGCCACCTGCATCAATCACTGAATCTCTGCCACTATGAAGCCAGTTCATCCTTCATTGACAGTTTGGTTTGTGTGATTGGACCTTTTCTGGATCAAACAATTTCCCCAAAACAGAATAGTTTCAGATTTAAATTGAACCAGCAGCCAAGTACAAATCTGTGTTTTTGTTATTTTTAAATTGGAATAGCTCAATGAAAAATTGCATCTGTTGTACATTATTTTTTCACTTTTTTTTTGATTATGCACAGAGCTCTTACTTCTTTTTCTTTTTGAAAGAACAGAATACCATATTTTTGAAAGATTAACAATATTCTTAAAATTATTTTTGAGCTTTAACTGCTATAAGAGCTTTTCTAGATCTTTTTTTTTTTGTTGGCTTTTTGCCAATGACTGCTGTGGAAAGTACATCTTCATGTGAAGAAGTGTGTGTTCTCTTTGAAGGTTAACAAGGGCCTGCAGAGCACAGCCTAAGCATCTGGCTCATGAGATTAAAAACCTTAGAAGGAAAGCACCGTAGATCTCAGAGGATGAGTAACCACCTTAAAAAGAAGGATAGGTGTGAACAGACAGCCTAAAAAATAGGGAAAAATATTGATCAGCAGGAAATTTGTCTCTTTTTAGTGAACAAGAAGTGTAAGGCTCTACTGACAACTGATAAAAATCAGGCTCTAAGATTTGGCAAAGGGCATTAAAAAAAGTAATGAGAAGTCTAGTAGGTGATTACTCTGAAGGTTATACTAGGATGGATCTTATTAAATATTTTCATTATTGACCTGGCTACACACACACACACACACACACAAAATGAAATTCTAGTTTTGAAAACCTGCTGAGGGCATAGAACTGGGAGATGTTGGTATGTTGGAGGGTTGGAATGCCACAAGAATTGCATTATATTGATGACTGTAGTCTTAGAAATTGGAAGGCATGTAATCAGAATGCAAGGTTGGTCACTTAGAGACTAGCAAGGTTTTCACATAACATTTGGGAGCTTGGTGGGAAGGACTCCAGCAGGTTGTTGCTTCTCCGGCATGCCTTCATTGCAGACCTTAATTTAATGAGTTTTCTCTTTCCTGATTTATTTCCTGATGAAGGCAGTCCCCTAGATGCCTGATTCCTGACAGTTTATTAAATATTAAACTGTTGGATGGCAAATTTACAAAATCTATGTAATGGTTTATTTTTATGCTTTTCATGAATATCCATTACAGGATTTTATCCTAAAAATTAGAAAAGGTAGTTATTAGGGCTTTTTTTTTTCCTCCTTTATTTATTTTTTTTTTTATATACCAGAGAACATATTTACCATCATTTAGTTAAACAGACATATGACACTATGTGACACAAATGATCTTTTGGACCATGTGGTGTTTGCTGTCCACATAAAAAGCATATCCTGAAATAATTTTCTTGACAGTGCTTCAGGGTTTGTTTGGAGGAGGTTTCTATCTTCATACATAGATATAAAAACATAGGAAATCATCTAATATTGTTTCTGAAGTCAGAAGTTAATATCAGCCTCATAAATACATTATCTGATACACTGGATTTCCTGTGTATGAAGCTGTAGGGGTGTGAGTTTCCCAACAGTAAAAAGGAGTCTGATACAGTATTGAGGAGTGAATTTGTGCCCAGATTTTGGCAATAATCTGGATGCTGTGCTGGAGTGCAGTTACCCAAAAAGGCTGTGACTGTCTGCACGATTAGTATTTTTTCCTGTGTTGCTAAAGAGGTATTGGAAGGAGTGTTCTGCACCGTTGGCAGAGCTCTGCGTCCATGGAGAAGTTAGTATGAAATAGAGAAGTTGTACCTTTTGGAAAGATTCCTGTATTATTACTATGAAATCCTATTTTTGGCATGTTTTGCTTCCTCTAACCACATGTGCATGCGCATCCCTTTTCTTAACAGCTCTTCTCTAGCTCATTCAACCTGTAGCTGAATGTATTAGTCCACACCTTGTTGACCCCATGAAATCCTGTCATTGCAAATTCCAACCAGGTTGATTCTGCCCTTTTCAGCTTCATGGTGAGTCCTGCACCAGCTCTTGGGAGAGCGTCTCTTACCCCATTAGCTGCCTAGCTGATTTCCCACACCACTGAAGTGAGTTCTCCCCTCCCTGCTCAGGTCCCCATGTGCCGCAAGTGTTTTTCTCATGGTTTTCCATAGACCCTTGGATCTTCCATCCTTGCCTTTAGTCTGTTGACTAACTTCTCCAGTATATCCTACACAGGAAGTGCACCTCTTCCACCACCTCTTTTTTCCTCCTTCTGGGTTCCCAGGATGAGGAGTTGCAATCCTTCCCATTGTACGTGTGCAGCCTTGGCTCAGTGTTGCAAAGGGGAGAGAAGGGAATGGCTGCAGGAGCAGGGAATCTCTGCCTGACCAGAAGCAGCTTCCCGTGGGCTCAGCAAGCCCCACGCTGTGATTCAAATGGTGACAAGAGGGACATTTCTGGGAGTGAAGGATGGCATGCAGAACTAGTAGTTATCAAATCTAACCAGGAAGCTTTTTTCGGTTTGTTTTGAAAAGGTGACAAAAAGCATTGAACAAAATATTCCTAAAATACAGAGGCAGACCCACTGCATTTCCTGAAGGGCTGAAATTAACAGAATTGTATCTCATACTTTTCCTCTATACCTGTGGGTCTTACTGTGGAAGGAAGATTGTGTTGTGTACATTAAAGCTTTCCCATGCAATTTGGAATAACTTCTAATATCCTTTTATAGTTTGGTAGAGAAAATAGTGATTTTATGTATCTATAATTCTGGGCTTTATATATGAATTATTGTGCTGTTACTTAAAATCGTTTGCAGTAAGATAATTCAGACTTCTCTTTGAGTCAAGCCTAAGAAAATATCTGTAAATTAGTGCTAATGGTCAGTGTGGCTGAGAGAGAACCTCTTTCATGTTTGGAATTGACTGTAAGATTGAACTTACTCCAATTTATTGCAAAGTCAATATTCAGTTTAAAAATTAAAAAGGTTAATAATTATTAGGTTTTCAGAGGAAAAGTACTAGTGTTATGACCTGCCTAACATCATACAGCTACAAAAATGCTATAAAATGATTTTTTAAGCTTATATTTATAGTGAGTAGTTGGCTCATTCCTTCATCTCACTACTTATGCGTCCATGAACTGTTAATTAATACTTTTGCAGTAATTACAGAATATTTTAAATATACATCATTCTTCTGAATTTTAAAAGATCAGGAATTTTTTATTCATTTAAAAGGATAATAGGACTGACCCACACTTTCATCAACTCTTTAATAAAGAGGTGCTTTTTCAGATAATTTAAATTTTTACATTTTGATTGCAAGGAATAATAAAAAGTCTTTTCTTTTTTTATACTTTTTTGCATTTACTCTTTTACGCTGGGTCACTATTGTATCAAAAAAGGTCATTGTTTTCCATAAAAAAGTGAGTGCCTGCAAGTATCGATAAAAGGGGAACTTGCATCTTTTAACTCCTGGCGTGGGCATGTGATTTTCTTTATAGAGGAAGCTGTGGTTTGTAGTAGAAATTTTAATTCCATTTAGTTTTTTTCTTCTTTTTCACTACTCTGTAGCATGCCTGGGAATTTTCAACCCAAATAATTTCATATCTCCTTGCAATGGAGCTTCTCCCAATGCTCCTTGATCTATGGCTGCCATGGAGTACAGAAGAAACCAGAGCATAATTTTTAGATGAGCAATACAGTGTGGAAAATACAGTGCCTAGGTTTGTAGGGAGAGATAATACCTCATAATCAAAGCTCATATCCTTGGAAAAGACACAAACTTCAGGCACTTCTAGCTCTTGCTCAGATACGAGGTAGCATTTGCAGCCTTTGAGCTTGACAGACGGACGTAGAGGTCAGTTGCCTTGGAGCATAGTTGATGAGGTTTATTAGAAGAATCCAGTGGAAAAAGAGATTGCTACTTTTGGAACAGAGGAACCATTTTAACAGAAGAGACAGCAGGAGAAGAGAAGAAAAGTGAAAATCAATGAGCACAAAGAGTTCCTGCAGGACACCCATGCTGTCTGATCTCAGCCTTCCAAAGTAGGGGGTCAACTCCCTGGAGACAAGTGTACACTGCCAAGGGAAGTGCCTTCTGTGGGAACAGGGAGGTGGTGGGAAGGTGTAGCAACAGTGAAATGCATTAGAAATAGTAGATACTGTTAAAAAGATAAAGTCATTGGATGCGATAGAAAACATCCCACATACCAAGAAAGGGGGCCTTAAGTGATTATTTTAATCTTTACTCCATAAAGCACAAGTTAATTTTCATGTGATGAAAAATCTGTCTTTATGATCATCTGCATGCATATAAGTTGTGTGCCCTGGCTTGTGTGTGATGTGAAGAAACATTTTTGGATTTCCTCACATTCATATTTTTAATGCAGGTTTTAGTATTACCCCTCTTAAGATATGGTGGGGCTTATGTGTTTTGTTTTAACGCAAGGAACAAACAAAGATAGCACTGTATTTTCTAAACTTAAGACATCCAAGTAATGGCAAACTGACTGGTTAGTTGTGGTGCATATAAAACTGTTTGTGTAAATGTTTATTTGCCTGTATCATAGCCAGATTGATTCACTGCGAGCTATCTGCATTCAGGAATTTTGTTAGAACACACAAATGTAGAAGCTGGAGGCACAGATGCTTGATGAAGGACCACTGCTCTGTTCCTGCTTAAATGTGCCTCTTGGACTTGAATAGGTGATTTTCAGTAAGCAGTTTGTTTATAAATCTCTATTTGTGAGTTATTTGCTCACATCTGATACAAATCATGATGCAGTTCACAGAACTGAATAGGCTGAGCAAATATTTCCACAGATTGTTTGTATCTAAGTAACTGGATCTATGCCCATGGCAGCATACATCTGCTCACCTGTTCCACATTCATGTGTTTAAGCATACCCTTAATTTTGGCTGCCTTGCATACGCTGCAGTTGTCTCACCTCTTCTTTCTCTTGACCCAGTAGTAAGATGTTCTGAACAGGGCTCTCTCCCTGCCTGCAGAGAGAAGGGAAGGTGAGCTGTGTTTTTTTCAGAGCAAATCTTTTGCTTTTATGCTGTATTGTTGGTTACCTTGTGTTTGTGCATAATATTGTTTACAGAGTACACAATCAAACACAACATATATGTGCAGCAGATTGTAGGAAGGGAGTGGAATAGCCTAGAATTAACTACATTGAGTTTTCTGAGCTGAGAAACATTTTGTGATGCTGGTCAACCTTTGTTTTTGAGTTGATATTAAGGTTCAGAGATTTCTGGTTCCTCTTTGTACCTCCTTTCTGTAGGAAAGAAGGTTGCCTGTGAAGACTGAAAGTGTAATGTTTTGACCATTTTCTTAATCTGTGTAAGTGGGCAATATTGGGCTCTAAGATACACCCACAAAACACTTCTGCTACTCAGTCTAAGCATCATTACTTAGGCTGGATGCAACACAGTTAAGGACACTGACCATCTAAGATTCTTTCCATAGGCACTTTTATGGAATACAGTTAAGGGACACACTTGTTTGCAGTGTTCCTACAAGTTCAGTTGTCTTCCAAGTGGTTTACATCCTTAAGATACGTATTTTTGGTGGTGTTTATGATGAGGTTTTGCAGATTATTTAGGCGTCTGGCTGTTTTTTTGGAGCTAGTGTACATGTTTGCCAAGCAAATTTGTGATGGAAAACAGTATTTTGTTCCTGTCGCTTGCAGAGTGGTATATGAAACAGTGTCATTTCTTTCCCTTGATAAACTTCTGAGTCCTAGGCTAGCTGCTGTCATAGGCTACTGACTTTCAGTTAATTGAACAGATTTTTCAATTTGCTACTAATAGCATTTAAAGAATTTCTGTTTTAAAAATCTAAATTTCTTAATTTCAAGAATTTTATAATATGGACTGGTTGACATGTCCATCTTTTAAGAATTGTAGCTGATGGATCGCTTAGAGAATCTTATTTTACATTTTGCCTCTTTACTTTTGCAGTGAGTTCTGGTAGTGTTGTGGTATAAATTTTTTTGAACCTCAACTGTCAACCAGTAGTAACCTGTAAATCCCAGTTTATTGTGAGGATTTGCTATCTGGTTGCTGTTGCAAAAGTTGAGACTTGAGAGGGAGATTAACTGAGTATTTTAGGCAGCATTCAGAATTTATGAGATGTAACATTTTAGCACATCCTGTGTTCTTACTGATGCAATCTAAACTTTTAAAAATAATAAACCCTGAATGCAAAATATGAAGTCTTGAGTAAAAAAACTAGATATCAGTGAGTTTGGAAAATACCTTATCGTAACAGTATTACATTTTGTAGTTGGAGACATACATCAGATATGAAAGCTTTTGATTATCTCTACCGGTGACACTGAAGCACAGCGCCATCCAGATTTTATTTTGGGGTGGGTATGTGCTGTCATTTCTGTACTTCCTGAGTTGCTTCCTGCTTTTCTCATTTTGAAAATTTTTGAGTAATTTTTATTTTGTATTATTTCTGTTAAGGGCAATAGGCCTGAAAATCTGGTCTGCCGCTGGAATTGGTAGTGGTATCAAAAATATTGTGGTGGAGGAATGTTTCATAATATATATGAAATGCAAAATATTTTGCTGAAGAAAATGTGGACTAGCATTAGAAGAATAGCAGTGTATGCTTGTAGTTATCTAAATATTGAGTTTAGTTTGAACTCTCTTTGTCTCTATTGGAGAAGGGAGTATTGGGAATCACTATACACCAAAAACTTTACAAAGCAAGTATTTTACCTGCCATACTCTGATGTAATGTATTATGTGTTACAACCGAAGAGCAAGATGCATTTTCTAAGCAGAAGGAAAAAGTGCTTATGGCTTTTTGCAATCTCTTGCAAGTTACAAAGTAAAATCCATTTCACTGTTTCTAGCACCATAACTCCTCCCTGGACCTGTGTAGTTCATGTACATCTCGTAAAAGGTCTGTCAAGCAAAGCAAAGCATTTGTTCGGGTGTGCCGTTGCAGCTTTGATTTAACAAGGGCAGGGAGCGGCCACCACTGCAGTCTGATGCTGTGGGCCTCGCCATGGCCCAACAACCAGGAACCAGCCCACCACGGGCCCCGATGTGAACCCTGGTGGTCTCCTTCATGTTGCACATCATCTCCTGTCACCTGCGCCAGCTGCACTTGCATGTCAGCACAGACAAGCTGTTTGACACATAACTGAGGGAAAAAAGACATTGGACTGGAAAATGTATCAGTCCACCCTGCTGCTAATTCTTTTTTTTTCTAGTCTTTATTAATGCTCTGGCGCTTAGTTTGTGAGAAGAGTTCTTATGAATGTGTTAACACTTCTACAAAGAAGAGTGTTGTGGCTGCAATGTCAACCAGTGCTTCCTGTATCAGGCTGTGTGCCTCTGGGCATTGAAATTAAGCCTGGTACAGCCAGTGCTCAGCAGACCTGGATGCAATTCGTCTGAGTAGTCAAACAGAGAAATGCCTTATGAGTTTGCTATGTTCCTCTGATTTCTGGAAATCCATGTCTGGATTCCATTATCACATAATTGCAGTTGGACATAAGATCCCCCTTAGAAAACAGTTCTGACCAAACTAGTGTTTTAGAAATGGTCTGCTTCTGCGTACTTGAATTGAGTTTCAGTACTGGCAAACCAGTCAAAAGGGAGATTTGTCTGCACTTACAACTAAGAGCCAAGGACTTCTTGGTCATGAGAGGTAAGATTTTGTGTAGTTTCTCTGTGCCCCAGGTTCACTTTCCTTGGGCAAATTACTAAAGTCAGCAATTTCAAACTTAGGAGACTGGAGTTAGGTGTTGACAGCCATCTTTAAGTACCTAAATAAGTGGTCTCATTTTAAGAGGTCCCGAGCACACAATTCTTTTTGACTTCAAAAGAAGCTGCAAATGCTGTGTCCACTTTGATTAATTGAAAGGCTGACCATCAAAGTGAAATTATGTTGCCAAGCTAAAGGAAAAGAAATAAAGACTTAGCACACTGTATAAATCAATCGCAGATCAGAGTTTACTGGGTGTAAAATGTACAGCATCTTATGTGCCCTTTTGTACTTTCTGAATCTCACTGGGCCCAAAACTACAGCAGAAAACCCCTCACGGTTTGTGAAATATGGCAATGCCCAGAAACATTTGCCAGTTTAGCCACTGAAAAATAGATATGGCTGCTCAAAATTTATACTGTTTTCTAGGGCCTTAGGTGAAAAGAAAACGAAATTTTAAAATGCTTATGTTTTTTCATTTGAAGGTAATGTCTTAAATCCTCGAGAGATGAACAGCCTACTACCTTCCCCTACTTTGATCGATCTGTCTTTGAGGCATGATTTACACCTTATTATAGTACTTCAGGTTACGGCCTCTGTTCCTGAAAGTTTTGTGGAGATAGGTGTCTGGGGAGGAAAGAAAAAAAAAAGACCTGCTAAGTGCCCTGATGGAAAGAAACGCTCAGTTTGTGTGTGTCTGTTGGTCATGTTCACCAGTCCTCATAGCAGAGGAAATGCTCTGTGTAATGGAAACTTCAGCTGGGTAGTGAATAACTCATGAGGATAATATCACGGGAAGACAGAATTTGCTAACACTACTGTTTGCAGAATTACAGGTTTTTTTGGGGCTTGACTTTCCAGCTCTTACACCCTCATGTTTTCTGGGTCATCAGCACATTCCGGTAAACCAGAGTGCCAAGTTTAAATGTGGCATTTTTGGTGCAGGTACATATTTGGCATAATGTAGACTGAGCCACCAGCAGTGTTGTAACTCAAAATTTACTGTAATTTGGCACAAAATGAATGTTCAGTAGTGAATAATGGGTTAGTTTTTATCACAAATGTCTCACCTTTCTCATCTTAGCAGCTCCTTGCCACCAGCTCCCAAGTACTGATCTGCCTGTACAGCCCTCTGATGCATCTTCTAGTGACAGAGGCTGCCATGACTGGTCTCTGTGGGTGTGGAAACAGGAATTGCTTCCATCCTTTGCTGCCTGACCTTCAATACTGGGAGGTGTGTGTGAATTTGGAAATCTGTTTTATCTTCATTCTCTCCAATACTTCTGTATACAGCTGAAGGCTAGGTGTTAAATTTTTGTCATGAGTCTTTTATATTACTGGAGCTCGTTCTGTTATCTGATAAGATTAGTAAATCAAGCAGGATGAATGATTATTAAGTATAATGGTTTGATTATATTTATATGACAGTAAAATAGGTTACTCACACAGACCAAGTGACCCAATTATTCAGATTTTGAATGTGTAGAGATGTGCTATATTGCTGCACTTCAGGGAAAGAAAACCTATGTTGAGTTGCTCAATGAGTATATTTTTTTTACAGTGCTAGTATCCTGTTGATGCAGAACTGCTGGAGAGCTCCTCAATACTGCATGTTTTATTTTTGTCCCTAGAAAAGAAAGCTTTTGTAACCCCTTAATAAGTGACCATTTCCTGCAGCGAATGCTGATCTATCCAAGTCTTCCTGTCAGGAAGTTCAATTGGACATAAGTAAAGTGATACCATTAGTGTCTCAACCCAAGTCTTCTATAGCTCCTACTTGATATTTTCAGCTTGTTGATTTAAAAGTGGGCTTGGAGGTTTCCATTTGGATTTCCACAGGCTTTATCTTAACCCTTATGCAAAAAAGTCTTAAAATTATATAGACAGCTTCATTAGCTGTCCTGAATTTCTTCAAAACACTCCAGTAGGAAGCTAGCCAAACTGAGGGAACTAGTGTTCTCAGAGTCAGTGTTTTTTGGCTGATCATAGCCTTTGCAGTTTAGTCAGTTGTTTAAAAATCTGCAACACAACCAAAACCACCTAAAACAACGGTAAAGCCCAGTAAAGCAGAAGAATGAGTGTGATTAATCGACACTTAAGACTTTCAGTAGTTTCTTGCTCTGCCATGCCTGTTTATTTGTAGCTGAACAGCAGACCATTGTAACAATGCAGAGGTCTGTAAAAACAGGGCTTCCTCCTGCAGCTCGCTGTTGAGCAGGAGCAAGCACAAACTGTACTCTGCTGTTAAGTTGTGCGTAGCCCATCTTTATGTGTATCTCCCCTGACAGACCTTTATTGTGCACCTCGGGGTCAGCCACAGGATGCTGTTTATTTCAGATCATGAAACTGATCCCTGTAGTCAGATTTGAAAAGAACAGGCTAGTGCCCAGTTCACATAGAGAAGCTCCAGCCTTAAGGGAGGCCAGCTTAGAATGTGGGATCTCCAAGCAAGGTTTCATTACTCCTCATTTCCTCCAGAAACCTGCCTGAGCGACAAGGAAGCTGTTAAAAAATATTTTATCAACATTTTCTTTAAGGAATGTGTATTTGCCCAAAATGAAACATTCTAAGGAGGTACAAACTTCCGACTTGTTTCCTGCTGTCTTACCTGGCAAATTTTTTGGGACTTCATAGCATCTTGCTTGAGGAAGTTTGAGTTTACATTCCCCAGGGCCTCCACTCCACCATGCCACTGAAACAGGAGCCTGGCAGCACTGGTGCTGCTGGGAGATCTTGACCTCCTGGAAGGAATGCCCTCAGAAGTTAACAACTTCAGGGGAAAGAGGGAAACTGGAATTTATAGAATGGATCCTACAAGGAATTGGTTTTTTTTAAGGTGTAACTTCACTGCAGTTGATTCAGCTAGTAAATACTCAATTGTAAAATACACTGCAATGTTTAGAGACTGAAAGTTATTCAAATTACTTAACCTTTCCTCAACCAGTCACAGAAACAAGTCATAGAATCTTCCAGAACTGGAATAGCCACCTGCTCCCCTTTTGTTTAAGAAAGGGACAAGTTTTTTGTGTATTTTTTTGTATCTTTCTGGTGGTATTTTTCTGTCTGAGGATGCTTTCTAGACACTGCAGATGTTTCTACTTGGAACTCAATTTAGAAGTCTTAGTATAACTAAAGACATTCTGATATAAAAACTTCTAAATAAACCAATACTGTTTTTATTTTTTTCCTGAAGAGAATTTGCAAAGATAATGCTGCTTGTTGTTGCACTCATATTTATGTCTTTATGTTATGTCTGCAAAAAGCACATGCAGTTAGATTTTCCACGGGTTAGTTTTGGGTTTTGTCTTTGGATATCTCGTGTATGTTGGTGTCAACCTTCCGTCACCTTGAAAGTAAGCTTGTGGGGGTCTGAGAAGTTCTGGAGCACTCCCAATATTCAGTTGAACTGACAGATATATTCTTGAAACAAGGACTGTTTTGGTTTTTTTGGTTGTTGTTGCTGTTTTTTTTTTCTTTTCCTTCACTAAATTTTAGGTAACTCAAACTAATAACATTTAAAAAATTCACATCCATTGAGTTTGTAACGTTGGAATGAAGTGTTTTTTCATATGCACAGATAAACATTCAGGCTAGCTTTGCAGAGAATTGGGAATAATACCTTTTTTTTTTTCAATATTAAATAGTTTTTGTCTTTAAATTTCTTACTTACGTGCAAGAATAAATGTACTCCTTCCCCTGTTTCTCTATATTTGGAATTGAATAATGTTAGTCATGTTTGCTAGGGAGGTTAGAACTGTGAAATCCTGTTTTATTGCTCTAGCAAAATTGTAGGATTTGTGGAGAGAAACACCCTGTCCCCCCCCGCCCAAAAAATACCAACCCCAAAACAAAGCCAAACTACTGAAACAAAAAACCCATAGCAAAATCTATAATCTTTGAAAAGTATGTGGCTCTTCTTCTCACTCTAATTGCCCCACTAGTTTTTGAGATATTTTCAGAGGTCTTTAATTATTTAAAATTTATATGACATTTTACAATTGCTGTTATTTTATGCTCTGAAAAAATGGTTACTTTCATGTCTGAAATCACAGAGAAATCATATGAACTAAATATTACATTCTTGCCACAGCTCTTATGCACTGCATGTTTAGCATCCAACTAAAATGTGAGTAGAAAGCTCATCTTGAAAGAGACTACTTAATTAAAAATTAAACGATGAATTAAAACTTAAATTATGCAAAACTAATAAGCTACGTTACCAAAACACACAATTAATTTGCTACAATATATGCAAAGAAAATGTTAGCGTTTTCACTTTTGTTTCATGTTTGCATTGCAGCCTGCACAGTGTGCTGTTTTGGAATTCCTCACCTTGAAATACTTGACACATCTCAATTAAGATATCAGTGATTTTTAGGTTGTGAGTTTTGCAAAACTCATCAGAGATTAAAACCTTGATAGTGCAAAGAAATCTGTTATAAAGTGGGGCTAATCCAATTATTTTTCAATTAGTGCAATATCACTTCTGTGTATAAGATTCAAATCAGTGCATCGTATCACCTTGTGCAAATCGATAGAGTAAAAATGGACTTGTTGACAAAAATTGCAATTTAACCTATTGCTCTAATTCCATGGCATAACGGGTTTATTTTTTACTGGAATTGCTTTCAACTAATTGCAAATGCTGGGATTCTGCATACAGTAATTATGTGTGCTTACTTTTATAGCGACCAGAAGAAACATGCCTTTAAATTCTGTGTTCCATTTAGCTGTTTAAAGGAGGTATTCTCTAAATCCTGTGTCAGAGGCACAGGAAGGTATTTTCTTAGTAGATGTGGGGATGTGTTCCCATATGTCTAAAATACTACAGTGGCCGAATTCTAGACATGCTGCAAAGTACTCTCTGCCTTACTGTGACACAAGCAAAGGGAGACATTTTCAGTAGTATCTGCTGGTGTTTTGTATTATTCAACAGTAAGAGTAAAGCTTAGATGGCTGAAGGAAAGGAATTAGGGAATTGAAGAAAACTCCATCTGATTAAGTTAATTATGAGGCTTGAATCTAATACTTTATTGTTGCTGTACACTGGAAGGTGGAACTACATTTATATTTGCATTTTTTTACATTTTAGTATTACATAAAATAACATTTGCTTTTAATGTTTCTTATCAAATATCTTCAGCACTTTTCTCTCAGGTCTTGCTAATTTAGCCTTTGTTGCTATATAAGTAGTTGTTTCTCTGGCATTATAATTTAAAAGTTTACATTAAAAATAAAATCAATACAGGGATAAAAGCATGAAGAGTACAGCTAAAATAATTTATAATAGCTCTATTGGTGATGAAAATCTAAGGAATGAATACTGTGTATAATAAAGACAATTACCTGAGCTGCTTATAAGGAAAAATACTGCTCTTGGTGTTGGGGGATGGAAGGAGGAGATCATGGAAGCAGTTACAGCTCTAATTTTCTGGGTTGAGCTATGTTAGCCCTGGCATAAATTGCCGCAGCCTAGAGGTACATGTGCCATCTGAAGATGGCATCCTGCCCTGACATCTTTGTGAATGTGTCTCAGAGGTGTGGGGGAGAGAGAGCAAAGGCACTGGCGTCTGTTGGGGGTTTGCACGCACTGGGAGGTCTCAGATTTCTTCAGTCATCCTCTCACACATCAAATACAGGCTTTGGTAGATTTGCACAACTTAAAAGTCCAGTGGAGTGGGTTATGATAAGAAAACTGGCTTGGTGTTTAACCTAAGGGATTTTTCTTACTTCTGCATTTATCAGGTAAAAGTTCTCTCTTCAACAAAATGAAGTGTTTAATCTACTATCACAAAGAGTGAAACGTGAATAAAGATTGACTTGGACATAATCTTTCTAACTACTCTTGATGGACATCTTAAGATTCAGCTTAATTTAATTGAAATCTTAAACTCTGTCTTTTTGGGAAGCTCTTTTCTTTTATGTCCATGGTTAAGTGAGCAAAGCAATGACATGCTCCCTTAACAACTGTTCGAGAATCATTGGGCTGATTGACTAATGTTTCTGCCCTTTTTATGCACTTCTGGTCTTCCATCATGGCTTTCTCCTTCCTGTGCATATAAGTGGATTTATCTGAATGATAATAAGCCAGATGGTTAGGTGGTAGGCCAGGTATTTTGAAGGTAAGCATATTCTTTGTCACAGAGCCATGTTAGCCAGGAGCTCTGTACCACATTTCAAATCCTTCAGCAGTCTCCCCAGGAGGTGGCAGCTGTAGAAGCCTAATGGATATCATCACCTTCAACTGTCAGCTCCTTTTTTCCTGTCTGTCATGACTGTTTACTTCTGATCATACCAGTTGACATTTATCTGTCACAATAGAAAACCGAACCAGTGCGGGAGTAGAGGCGACACTGGGTTTACGGTTACTTCTTGTATCACAACAGGCAGCTGGCAACTCATTAACACCATGTGGAGTGTCAAGCATATAGTATATTAAATAAAATTAATGCCTACAGGCCCTGCGAATAAGGAGATGGCCATAACAGACAATGAAATTACATGAATGGTTGAAACAGGAATAGTAGAGGTGACAGATTTTTTTAAAAAAGGGAAAAAAAAACCAGAAAGAAAAAAGGCAGGGGGCAGGGATGAGTCCGTAGGCCAAGGTACATGAACATGTCAAGCCTTTGACTGTCATTCCTTGTCATTTTCTTATTTACCCTCTGAAGAAGGACATGTGGCGTGAGACAGTTCTGCCAGGCATCTGGTGACTTACTGGAATCTCTGTGTTTGGCAGCAATGGTAGCATTAAGATCCTCAGAGATATCCCCCCACAGTCTCTTTAGCCATTATTCAACAGTGGACATGAATACGGAAGACTTGGGGCCAGTTGTGGTGATCCATGTTAGCTTGAGTGTGGTCCTGAGAGTGATGAATAGAAAAGTGCTTTTCTTCATAAATAGCTAACATGGCTTTATGTAAAGCAGTCTTGGACTCCTTTACTCAGACTCCCTGGAATAACCACTCTTCTTTTGTATTAGATGGGTTGTGTGGGCCATTGGTCATATGTTTTTCTCTATTTGCAAATATTGTTCTGTGTCTTCTGTAGTCTGTCGCATGTAGTGAATGGTTTTGCTAAGCCACAGGTTTATTTTTGGTAGGTAAAACACCTGGGGCATGTGTATGGTGAAGCAGTTTATAGAATTTATATCATATGAGATGTTTCATCCAGATAATCTCAAATTTACAAAAAGTTTCATACGGAGGTAAAACTTCTAAAAAAACTAATAGTTTCAGATTAATTTTCTATTTCAGAATTTTAAACATCAATTGACATTAGGATCTTTTCACTTTAGAGGAATTTTAGATTGTATTTGTATTTATTTACCTAAGTATGTTGGATAGAGGTGTTCTAGTTGTTCTATAGACTACTAAAATACTGTCATGCATTCCAGGAAACATAGCAAATGGTGTCTAGAGGAAATGATGGATAGATTTTAGTGCCGAAAATGTCATTACATTCACAAAATTTTATACTCACTGGATATTATAAACCACTGAATTTTCCTTTAATTTAAACAGGTAAATCCTGTAGACTGCATATAAGCTATATTTGGTCACTATTGGGACAATGCTGTGCCTACTAGTAGTACACGTTGGTTCAGGTGAGTTCAACAGGCAAGAATTTACACAGCACATCAGCTTTTTATGCCATTAAGCTGATGGAAGCATGTTCAAAGGGAAAACGAAGAAAAAAAAATTGTTAGTTTAACAAGCTGCTTTACAATTTCCTGTAAGAAACAAGAATAAAAAATGAAACACTATTCATTGTCATAATTAAATTGCTACAAAAAATAATTGTGGACCAGCGTATTGTCTCATTAAAAAAAAAAGGTACCTGCTTTGATTTCATCTTTTGGCAGTTTATTTTATGCATTTATTGTTCATTAATTAGAGTTCCTACATATTTGCCCTTCTTGCCTGATTGCCTTTGCCTTTTATAGCTACGACGAGCTCTCCCTGCCTTTGCATTTGAGATGAGCTGAGATAGCCACCTACAGTGATTGCGTCAGTTCTCTTCATAATTTTTATTAATCCTCACTGAGAACTTTTCCCCCTAATGAAAACAGAGGTTTCTTGTATTTCATTTACTTTTTTCATGTTCTCAGGATCATCTATCATTCTGGCTACTTTCTTATATCTGTTCTCCACTTCCTCAAGGTGGCTGGGATCTGTTTTGTATGTGTGGCCCTGCTAGAGCCATGCATACTGCTAGAATAATGCTCTCTGACTCATAAATGACAAAAGGGTCAGGTTTTCAAAGGCTGCAGGGCAATCATGCTGACCCAACTACTGTTGTGGGCTGGCCAGCTTGCTGACAATGGAGCAGTTGAAGTGACATACAGGTGGCATAAGGGCATTGCTGCCTTTTCTGGTATGACCATAGCATTTGGGGGTCTGATGATGATTACAATGATGCAACTACTGTTTTGGTTTTTTTACTGCACTGTCAGAGAACATCCATCAGTATGTAAGGAAGTGAAATAAGTGGATCTTGTAGTCGAAGCTTGTTAAAAACTCCTAATGTGTAACTTCTAAACATTTTTTGTATAGCTGGAAGAGGCAAAGCAGCTGCAGTTCAGAATGCAGAATGGAAATACTGAGTTGTTTTAATTTTCCATTTAAATGACACATAATAAATAAAAAAGTAAGTGCCCATAAACTAGAAGGAGGATTAAAAAGCACAAAGTTTTTTTTTAGTATCAGATCAGATTACTTAATGTGTTGCTCTATTTATTTTATTAACAGATCAAAGGGGATACTTAGCAAGCTTTGAGCAGTTTGTAAGCATTTGTGTTCAAAATTTTATTGCATTGTTACATGGCCAATATTCTTTTATTCTGGGATAATGAGGAAAGGAAAAACTCTGTCTTGCGTCAAGCATAAATAAAAAAAAATTGGTAGACACATCTGAAAAGGAAGAAATAAGATCATAATGTGTTTTTTCATTTATCTGTGTAGACTTGCCAAGGAGCTGGTGTAGGTGGCCTGTCTTTGGCCTTTCTCTCTGCTCAGAGGAATGTGCTTTGGTTACCAAAAGCCACTCAGGTGCTCTGGGCAGCACAGACCCTGCTTTGTGGTGACTTTATCCAGTAACTGGCGCAGGAGGGAGCAGCATGATGGTCAGCCATTGATCACTACAGGACCTTATTTCACTCTTCCTTTGCCTGACCCTATTCCTGGGCAGTGTGGGTGCCTCCATCTGAGCATGGCTCATGGGGTTTCTGCCTGTCCCATGCTGGCAGTGGAGCAGCCAGTCTGGTGCTGGGAGCATCCCCGTCCACTGGGGTTTAACGGGGGCTGTGCTCCCTCTGCTGCTCCGCAGGAACAGGGGGTGACTCAGGGGTCGGCTGGCAGGGCCTGAAGGCAGAGGGTTCTGCCTCCTGCGTGCCTACATGCATGACTTCAACTGTGAGGGCCTTCTGTGTTTGGGTTTGTGGTGCCAAGAACATCCTGCCATTTTCCCTAGAAGTCTCCTGATGGTATATATTTAGATAAGAATCCCAAAAAGATCACTTATTGGGATTGAATATGAATTCATATTCATAGTGATCTCCGCCCCCTGTAGCATGTGCTAGAAGCCTCGCAGTGCTGCAGGAGGGCTGGAAATAGTTGCTTTTGGCTGGGGCTTGAGCGGCTGCTGGGGCAGCCAGGCTTCGTGTGATGCCTTAACACTCTCAGCAGCTTCAGAACCTTCCTCATCTGTGGTGTGGGGGTGTGATCCCTGCAGGAGCAGTGCTTGGTTGGTATCTGATGGTTTTTTGGCCCTAGAGTGTGTCACCTCGGGGTGGAGAGGAGGGCTGTGTATTGTACTACCCTGGGTCACTCCCTTGCCCCGTGTGGGTTGGGAATCCCCTGGGACAGCACTTTGCATTGGCCACCCTTCCTGACCTTAGTCTTGGCAAAGCCATGAGCATCCATGCTGTCATACAAATGTTCCAGTTGATTTGGAAGGAAATTTATAATAAGAGTGCCTAACTTCAGTAAGTAAGTTACAGATATCCCAGGAGTGGATTCATAAGCCATAAGACTCACAAGGTGATTTCCCCTCTCCTTGAAATGACTTCCTTAAGCTTAAGTGGACAGTTATTTCATGCTAATCTTACCTGAGTGCCTGGATCCAGGCTGAGAGCTAGAACCTGCTTTCCCCCTGGTGGTAGCTCTGTAGGAAAGGGAGACTGACTGGAGAGGCAGCATCAACTGTGAAAGCATCCATAATGTCAGGAAGAAATTTCTCTTTACCACATCCCAATATTTTTCTGTTAATGAAAGCTGAGATAAATATGCTTGCTTGCTTTGTTGGTTTTTGGTAGACTTACAATATTCGCTGCATTATTTTCCGGGTTTTGTGTGACTCTGAGAAGATAATCTCATTTGAAATTTTCTTTTGTTTGTAAAAAACTTTATTAAAAATAAGAGTCTAACAGTTCTTGGGTGAATTTTTCTCATCCTGCTGTCTTTGATCCAGTTTATCTGGAGAAGGACCAGCATTATTTAGTTTTTCTTTCTGTCCCTCTCTTCTGGTTGTCCATATAACTTTGCTAGAATAATTATTTCTAGTGACACTTTATTGACAAGTTGTTGGAAAATGGAACCAATGCCATACTTCTCGTAGCTATTTGCTTCATTAATTTGTATAATATAACAAATCAATTTGTAAATGTTGAATTAAATGTGGATAAAGATAAATGATGAGTAGAAATACACGTAAGTGTAAGAAGTTTGAAATGCATTTAGTGGATGTGTCTTTCCATCCCTGAAGTCCATTGAATAAAAATGTAAATCAGTGCAGCTAAATCCTACTGCTAAATGCAGTTTTACTTGCTTTTTTTTTCCTTGCAGTGAGCACTGAAAGCATGAAGGTACAGGATTTAAGTGGATTTTTGTTCTAAAGAGAAATACTCTCCGTTTTGAAGAATACTTTTATTAGGCTAACTGTTGTATCCTTGACAATATGCATACACATTTTAAAGCTGTTTTGAAATAGAGCATTTTCTAATTTAGTAATGAATAGCACTGTAGGGTCTTACATACTTCTTTGATTCAATTTTGGGAAATGGGAGCTAACCACTTTAGGTATTTCAAAGCACATTGTATTCTTTGGAGTTGCATAATATAAACCAGTGTCAGTAGATTTTTCTGAATGCCTGAATCTGTCCTTTTGAAGGCGTTTGCTATTTATTTCAAAATAAAAGGGTTACTGCAGAGGCACCTGGGCTTGTGAGGAAGAAAAGGGATGCTGACACCTGGCAGATAGTTTCCTGGCGACATAACAGGGTCTAAAATATTGAGGTGGACAGTGCTTCTTTGAGGTAGCGTGTACTCCATGCTGTGCTGCATGCTTTAGAGCTATGCCTGACTTTTGCTTGCGACAGCTCCGGCGCTGTGAGCTATCAGAGCCACGCGTCGCTTCAGGTGTGCTCCCGGAGCCTGCAAAGAATCAAAGCATCTTGGCCGGGCGGCAGTCTGCCCGATGACCTTTATCGCGTGGAGCTCGATGATGGGTTGTGAAGGGGAGAGCTGGTTACAGTCAGGACTGGGGGGACCTGCCGTGGTGTGACGGCAGGTTCAAATCAAACCCAATAGTTGCTTCTTGTACTTTCTTCCCATGTCCTGCCAGCTTGCTGTATGGCTGCCACAACGGTAACCCTGTGAGTGGCTTGATTGGTGAGGATTTACATGTGTGCTAATTAGAGTGGAATAAATGATTGGCTGTTTGCTGCATCGCCATAAAGGGTGCCCAGATGTACACACTACGTGAACATAATGTGCACGGGCATGGCGCATCAAAGTTTGTCAGCTGCATTACCTCAGCAGGCTTAGGGCCTGTCGGAGAGCATTTGCTGATAATTGTCCCCTATGATTTAGTGTCTGACTTGGTGAAAGTGAAGGACCTCAAAGTACTGTCTTGGCAAGGGAATTTCTGATCGTTTAACAAAAGTAAGAAATGAGCTAAAATCTGTCAAACGAGGGTGAAAAAAATAGATTTAGAGCTATAAGCAAGCAGTCTTAACTGAAGAATTCTGCGTGCTTGGAAATAGTTCGGAACATAACACTAACTAAGCATCAGATTAGCTGCTGCAATTAACAATAGACACTGAACAGAGTGTTTAATTACGCTTAATTTGTTGTGATACAGCACAAGTCTTCAGTTATGAAAATCCTGCAGATGCCCAAGTATCCCCTCTATAGCTAAAATGCACTAAACTTTGCACACTTGGCAAATTTACCAAAGAAAATACAGAACATTCCTTTTAATTTTAAAAATCTGCTTTAGATCAAGAAAAAATAAGTTTATGTTTAGAAATGATCATTCTTTTCAAATCTCTCTTAAATGAAAAAAAATCTGGGCTATTTTTTTAATGAAAATATATAATTAAGACAAAATCCCACACATACCGTATTTATGCACAAAAATCGGTAATATCTGATTACTTTGACAAGTAATTTTGTACTTACATGTTCAAAATATTGATAATGTATTAATGTACAATGATTAAATGGTTAAGCTGCCATATTAAAGTTATGAGCAGGAACATTTATCCAGCATAGCTAAGCAGGAACAAAGACTGTCCATTTACAGATGGCATTATTCAATCTCTGAACTGCTCAAAGATGTTAGCATTACAGCATTGATTCTGAGCACTGATACTGCACCTCACTCCAATGACCCAATAGAGTTAAGTGATAAGGTTAAGTTAATTACTGTATCTGTGCTATACAGCTTCCACATGATTACTGCTGAGAAAGATAGTGATTCTTCTTGCTTTAATTAAGCAAAAGAGAATGAAAAGATATAATTGGTTTTTATAATAATCCTGTCTTATATCACTATCAACAAGCGTCATGCGTTTTTTCCACAACCTTGTTGCATGAATTCCTAGCAGCAAAATTTAAACAGTAGAATGTTGAAGTAAATTATTTAAATCCCTATCCTAAAACAGTGTCAGCTAAAGAATTAAATAGTTAATAGCTATACTAGTACTGCTGTAGTACCAAAGCGCCTGTGACAGTAAATTGTGTACCAGCTACGAAAAAATCCATATTTGACAGTTAAAGACCATCTGCTATTTTTTTTGTATTTACATTTTTACATTATTATATTTTAATAAATGTTTTATTTTTGTTTCTAATAGTATATCAAATGGCAGTACTGCAGCTTTAATGTTGTTTTGTGAACTTTAATAGTATTTTCTTTTAAGTATTTTGTGAGCTTTAATAGTATTTTCTTTTAAGTTTGCTTTTTGGTTGTCAAAAATTGTTGCCTTTGGTTTGAAGGCGAAAGGGAGTTCTAAAGGGTTCAGAAATAAAGCCCAAGCAATATCCTGTAGGATAATACTCTTTTTTATTCTTCTAGTCATGCATATAATAAAATATATGTATATTTTGAGGTATGCAAGAGCCGTTTTACACTGAAAATAATGAATACAGATGAAAGCTGGCAGTGAAAGAAGAGGAGAGATAGTAGGTAGGTTTTAGTCCTTCGCATGTTAAGCCCTGGTTCTGTGAACTGTTCTGCACAGATAATCCCATGTCTCTGTATTGAGCTCTGCTAACTCTCACAAGTTTACAAAGGTTTGCCCATGCAGGCAAGATTATTCTGCCATATCTTTGTTTATGTAAGTAACCTCACAACAACTGCTTCAGGTTCTTACCATTTTCCTAAATGCTGCCTCCCTAGCAGGAAGGGAACACACGTGTTGCCTTTCATTGTTGCTGCATTACACAGATGCAAGGGTGTTGGTGGTTAGTGAGCTGCAGATTTCTGCTTTCTCATTGTGTTTTGGTTTTTAAATAGAATTGTGATGTGTCAAATTGTATCAGGGGTACTGATACGGATTGTTAGATTAAAAATAGCGTAGTGCCTGTTTTCCATTTTTCTCTACCTGTGGGAAAGGAAAGCTTTTTATTCCTTATCCTGTAAATAGGTATGGCTTTAAAACTTTGTTTAAAAAAGGATCGGAAAAAGAGGTTCCATGCTGCAATTTTTTAGCAAAGTATTTGGTGGTCCAAGACAAATATTCTTTACTAAGTACTATGAATGTATTTAAATATTATTCCTTTATTCACAATAGTAAAGTTCTATCTCCTTAGCAATTATTTGTTTGCAAATAGGATGCACTGAGATTAAAATCGTGGTGCTGGAGATTTTAAAAGCTGCTTGGTACCCTGTCTGCCTACGGACAACATCTCCTATTTTGTAGCTACACAGAATTAATCGGATAGTGTTCCATTTCTATAGAAGACTTGTTTGCAATGGTATGCAGTTCAAACCATACTTCTTTTTCTCTGTAATTCTAATTTTTTCTTCTTGACAAAAGCATTTCCTTGAAGCAATAAATTCTTAGTACTCTAAGTGAGAGAAAAAACAACTGTGTCCAATGTTTGTAGTATTCTTTTTTTGATAGAAAGTGTGTTTAGATGTTTGTTTTGTGTTTATGAAACACTGTAGAGCTGCTGTTGCAGAACCTGTTTATGAAGAGAGAGAATCTTGTGTGTAGGGATCCATGGTTGCCATACAAGGAGATCAAGAGAAGAAAGAGGGAGAGGTATTCCAAATTATCAAACTCTAACATTTATAGGTAATTTCAGAGTAGTTAAGGGTCTTGTTTGGAAGGAAAGCTAGAACTTGGATGAGGATAGGGCATGAAGGTATGAAGTAACATGTTTTAAGAAATTATTTGATTTTGTTTCTAGTTAATTCCAGGAATTTGAAAATCTTAGTCATAGGATTTATTGGAGCATTTCTTCCATTACCTCTCTAATGGTCTCTGCTCTCTCATTCTCAGAAGAGAAAACTGAAATAAATAATCACTCTTAATTTAGGAGATACACTAAAGGGTGTGCTAAGAAATTATATATATGGCTCAGTCAATATTAAGGATTGGATGGTTTGGGAGAGAAGATTCTGAAAATCAGGGTGTTTTGTGGCTTGGGGGTCCCTGTATTTTCTTGTTCAGTGGGTGAACTGAGGATTTCCAGCTCTTTGCCTGACAACCTGATGTCTTTTGTCAGCTCTGTAGTCAATTTTTTAAAAGGCTCTTGACATTTATTGCAAACAGATGCAATGACAATTGAAACATTTTCTTCTCATTCTTTTGTCTTAATAAATATATTCATCTGGAAAGCAGAATCTCTTTTTCTCCTCACTTGAGTGTTATAGTTTGCATTGGTAATGGGAAAGTAAAGCAATTGTGCAGAAAATGAAAAAGCATTTTATGAGAAAGAATACTCTGAGAATTTCTGATTTCTCCATGTACAGTAAATATTTTGAAATATAAAGAACATCCCAACTTCTGAATTCTTAGTAAGTCTTCAGGAAACGTAAGCACAAATACAGAAGGCAGGCATTACGTGTTTCATAATGATATCTGCTCTCTTGCTGTTTGATTGCACAGACCATTTGACAGTGATGGACATTACTCATGCTTAATTATTTTTAAAAACATTTCTAACATTTAATGACTCTTAGGAAGAGAAATGAACAGGGGACAATTTCAGTCTTCATGACAACTGAGCATCCGTGTCCCTTCAGTACTTTGACATGCAGTGTAATACAGCAGAGCTAACAGCTGTGAGTAAGCAGAGCCCATATAGCATTTCTTTCCCGACATATGATGGGTTAGCACTGTGTAATAATAACAATATTCTTTAGTTATGTGCTTCTTAATGTATCAAGATGTTTGCATATTTCAGCTGAGGTGGTGCTTATTTCATTAGGTCACATTGAGCAAAAGCAGCTTGTAAAGTTGCTTTCATATGTCAAAGTAATGATAAAATGAGTTTGAGGCCTTTATGATCAAGAACATTTTCTGCCTCTTTTTAATGATATAGAATAGTAATGACCTGCAGTTTCATTTATTCTTGGAAAAAGTATAATTGCGAAAATTAACTTGTCATACACCACAGCTCAGCAAAGTTACTTTCCTATAAGTCTGTGGTCACAGTATGTTTTTTTGCAATTCAGCATCTGGCTCTGTGGGGTACTGATGGCTTCTATGAAGTAAAGTACCAGGGTGAGCAATTAAATGTAAAATGACAGCATAAAATATGATCATTATGGTTATACAAAAGACACATTTATGAATTTTGCAGATAACTGTCATTTTTTCTACTCATATTTGCTCTTTCTTTGTTAGCTTAATATTTCTCGTGCAATTCATTTTTTTTTCTTCTAAAAAGTGAACAATGCCTTTTTAATTATCCTGACGCTTGTTTGTGTCTTTCTTATTTGTCACATTTGAAGGCTAATGATAACTCTTTCACTTTGTTCTGACACTGTACTTTCAACTTAATTTCAAAATCAAGGACTATTTTTAAAATTAACACGAAGGTTGCATGATTAGGCTAGACTTTCTTATGGAAATCAGTTTGTGTAGTGTTGATCAGATAATGTGCTGCACCTGAAAGAAAGATTATCTGTGTTCAATTCTCAGGGGCTAGCAGGCAATGTTTTGAAGTGTGCTTTTTGAATTTAGCTTGTGTTTTGTCATTGAAGAGAGAAGATTGGTCGTGATAGAAGTTATTTAAGCCGTATTAGCTATCAAAAATACTGTATAGATCTTTCTCTGTGTGTTTTCTTTGCAAATATCTGTTTCTGTACTAGAATAAGAATCCTTTCTGTAGTTTATATTTTTGCTATTTTGGGTGGGATCTGTGTTATATTCATAAGATATATATATATAGATATACACACACTATATATATGTAATTGCATAGGATACTGATAATGATACTATTTTCTACCAATATCTTTTGGTTATAGTGAAGAAAAAGGGAAAATAAATGGAAAATTACTACAAACTCCTAACATTCCAGAGAATCCTAATAATGCAAATAAACCCATTTTATTTCTGTCTGATGCTCTCACTTTTTCTTGAAGAGCACTTACTACTTTCTCCTGCCGCCACAAAGGACACTGCAGCAATACAAAGCTTTATGTGCAATTTCCAAAACCCTGGCACCCAGCAGGAGACAGGGGAGCGGAAGTTCTTCCGTCCTCTTTCCCACAAAAGTCATAACCTACTTCCCAAAACCTCATTAAGGATTGCAGTCATCAAGATTGCTGAGCAAAAGGTATCTGTTCACTGTGTATTTAAAAAACAAGCAAAACCTAGCACTAATGAGTAATTATTTACGTTTGTTCTCTCTAGAAAGTGAGGTACTCTTGTCTTACTTTTCTCCCATACTAGCTTTTCTTAAATGCATGTATCACCCTGGAGAGCATGTGCCTTGTGAAAGTACCAAATGCTATTTAAGTGTCTGAATGAGGGAGGCAGTGTTTGTCTTGGAAGTCCCTGTCTTCCCAGCTGCCTTTGACAGGAAGGATTAACGGAGACCCGCAGTATTTGGGAGAGGAGGGGCAGTGGGGTTTGGGGTAGGGGTGGCTGGGCTGCAGTCCAGACTTCACCTGGGGAAGGTCCCTTCACCACCACAGGTCAGGAGGAGGCAGAATCCTGTTATGTTCAATGGGAAATGTGAGATGGTTTAAGCAGCCCTCCCCTCAATTAAATTGATGGCACAGTAACCTGGCATTGATTCCCTGGTGATAAGGGAGATGACCCCACTTAAGGCTGTGGAGAAAAAAATGATAGGAGCAGAGACTGTAGTTCTCAGTCAGCATTATGTGTAGAAATGGATGGTACAAAGAATTTAAAGGGCTAGGTAACTCAAACTGGAAATACTCGCTTCACTGAGACCTTCCCTGTTACAAAAACTCTTCAAAGTTGACTGGCTTTTAAGTAGCAATTTGAGATTGAGTTGGAGATTTAAGAATCTTGGAGCATTTCTATTTAGAGCACCTATTGTGTAATCTCCACAGTCCCGTAGCGTAGAGAAAGGTTTGTGATAAAAAGAATTGGAAATTAAAAGGGATAATATCTGTGGCAGACAGTCTCAAGGGGATTCAGTATCTCTCAAGCAAGTATGATTCCAATATAAGCTCCTCAACTGAAAATGTTATTAGGTACAAATAAGAGCTAATTTTTTACAGTTTATGTCTCTGGGAATATGAAATGGAAAACAGGTGAAGAGTCAGAATTAATTAAGAGAGAGGAGGAAGAGCTAGCTATCCTAGCATCCTTTACAGTCTGAAATGCTGTGAATACCAAAGAGTGTTGTGATAAAGACAGTGCTGTGAATAGGAAGAAGTGGGATTGCTGTAGCTGGGTAATCCCCATAGGTTTGGAAAACTTGGAAAAATGTGCAAAGCTGTTTTCTTTACAATGTGGGTTTAGGTACTCAGTTTGGGGTAGATTAAAAGTCTTTAGAAAAAAAGTGCTTTGATTATTACTGTGAGGGTATATTATTAAGGTGGATTTGTTATCTAAGCACCATACAACCATGTAATAGCTCCTTGAATGTTTGGGTGAGGTCTGATAATGCCATGGAGGAAAGCAGCTCCTGTAAGAAAATTGTTCCCTGGTTTCTAAATTTCAGTTTAGCTGTTGTATAAAGTGCTGCTCAGAGTGATTGCTATTTGAAAAGAAATTGTTTGTCTGTAGTCACATGGAGCAACAACCTATAAAAACCCCAGAGAAAATGTCATAAGAAGAAGCAAAAAAATTTTCCTTGGTGTAAGCAACCAATTTTGTGCTAATCTGAACTTGGACAATATTGCTATGTAATACTTCAGTATACTTTTTCAAATGCTTTCTTCTTCATTGACATAGCTTTCATTAAGGAAAAATAAATTGTTAACTTTTATGGTGCCTCAAAAGTCTTAAGCAGTGGCATGTCTACAGAAGTTCCTTTAGCCCACTAGATTTGAAAGGTGTGAACTTGTCTGTTCATCTCTCTGAGGTGTTAATTCAGATGCCCAATGATGATGGTTTAAATGCCAATATTGTTAACTGCTCTGTTATTCATGAGCATGAAAGGAGAGGGAAGACAGACTCTTCTGCACAATTAACTAAACTGACATCTCTCTTTGGTTCCACAAAACTTAGCCGTTGGAAGATAGTGCTGTCTCCTGTATTTTCTTTCCACATTTCACGAAGAGTGAAGTATAGGCTGCCTTGCAAGGGCCATCAGTGTATGTGATTTTCTGACAGGCATCATCCGTTAACAGCACCGTTATCTACTTAGAGAAATACTTTAATTAGGTGACTTGCAAAATAAGCTCTGCCTATGTAGTGGGTCTACAGAGAGACTTTAAAAACCTGCTCTCTCCTTCCTTTTAACATGGGTGCCAGTTGCTTAAAAAGATGAAACCAAAAAAGAATACGTTTAGAGTACACATTTTATTTCCTTCTGACTTTAGTTTATTTATGTTTTTTAAGTCCAATACATTTCTGGCTAAACACATAGAGGCTTGCATCATTCTCTTGTCTAGGAACTTACCTCCTTGAGTGCACATGTTGTTGGGTAGGTGTAATGGGCCTCATCATTTAACTTTGAAAAGACAAGAATATTGCAAGTATGGCCTTTTTATATTGTTATAGAGAAGTTAAATATTTACTATAAGTATTTTACTTTTCATTTTCTGTTTTCAAAAACTTGCACTGTCTAAGAGAAAATATACGTTAAAGACAGCCGCTGCCTCTACATCTCCTGCACAAATGAAAATGGAATAATTCCAAGGTTTTCAGTGTTGTATATAAAAGGTGAATTACTGTACTGCACACAGAATATATCAGCTTAGGAGAATGTGACCATAATGAGGAAAGAAAATGAAAGAAGTCGCAAAGTTCAAAGAGTGAAAACCATGTGCTAAATGGTGCTGTTGGATGTCTTGCATTTTTTCATCTGCCACATTGCTTACAAGCTACCTGAAATGTGGGGCTCTGGAAGAATAATAATATTTGAAATGTTTTGTTTTGTTAGTTACTGGTATAAGCAAGTAGGGGAAAGGAAGATATGATAGCATTTTTAAAGCATTTGATGATGTTAACAAACACGCCATGAAGTTTAATACCCCAGTATAAAGAGAGTCCTGCCGTTGGGTAAAGATGTCTCTGTATTGAATTAATTAATTGCCAACATGACAATGGCCCCATTCACTTTGGTCATTTGAGGCTTTCCCTCTTTCCTACTTCTTAGGATATTCACTACCTGGAAAAAAGAGTAAACGGCTAAAATTGTTTTATTTTTCATTTGATAAATGAGAGAAAAATAATTACTGCTTATGATTATGGAACATACCTTGTGTTTAACATCTCTGTTTAGTGTTCAAACAGCTTTTTAAAGGAAACTTCAGCTTTCAGAAGAACCTAGATAGGTTAAAAATGCTAACACAGTCTTCTGGCTTCCAATAAGCAAATGTAGTTCTATTTCAAATATGCCTGCATTTGTATTTATTATGAACACTTCTCTGTCACTGGCCAAAGCTATCTAAGTGAATGGATTAATGCTATGTTTTTGTCACGTAGAATGTAGACATGAATAAGGGAAGATTTTGTATAAGTTTGTTAAATTAGTTCAGCTTTAACCAAGGTGACTTGGAAGGTGTAAGCTCCTAAAAGTTGCGTTGGTCCAGCTGACGGTCTGTTCATATCTTAGTGCTTTGGGTTATCAGTTTTGTTTGGTGTGGTTGCGCCTGTGAAAGGCAAGAAGGCACAGCCTTTGCCACAAGGAGTTTGCATTTAACAGACAGACAAATTAGATTCCAAGAATAACCTGTGCCCATGTAACAGGTTAAAGCCCTTACAAATTAGTGCCCTGGACTGCTGCCAAAGCACACATGTGATTGGCTTTTGTGTACCTCAGCTCCAGTAGCTAATAATGGCAAAAAATCCTATTTTTGACTGTAGATGGTAGTTTCAGTTATTGCCACAGAAGATCACAACGCTGCAAACATAGCCTAGCTGTTCCCCCATACTGCTTTTTAATCAAGAAATTCTATAGATGAGTGATGATAATGGAGGATAGTGCAAAATGCCAACTGTCTTGTCCATTTTGCACATGACAGTGGTGTCTGGTACAGTGGTGTTTCATTAGGAAGGATGGCCCTGTGCTCTGATACTTGTAGTGTGTGGGCTGGGGGCATCCCCTCGTTAATCCACAGCTCCATCTTAACATTCAGAGTAGCAGGGATGTGACGGTATATAAGGCTTCTTGTGGAACTGAGAGCTAATTCTGGGTAGAGCCAGGACATGATTGGATGTTGTAATTTCTTTTCCCTGCAAATGAAGGAAATGAAAATATTAAACTTGAATGACATGCTATTTTAATGCTATGCAATGTATGAATAAAAGAAGTGTTTTCATGCATGGAAATAAAGGATTTTTTTTGGTTGCTGTTGCACATTTATAGCTGGGCAAGTTTCTACCCCACTGAATTTATGTTTTGCAAAAGACTGGAATGTAGTAAACTCTGAATTTTTAGATTGCAGTCCTATAGCTGTAGAAATTGTTCCTTTCTTTTTGATAGATGTCACTACTATTTTATATCATCTGGTATGTGTATATATAATGTAATAAAGTATGTGTTATAGTTAAACATACCTGGCCTGCCTGTTTTCAAGTGCCTTGAGAATTCCTGTTAAATGATTCTTCTTTTGTTTTATTAATTTGGAATGAAATTTTCTGGATTTTGAGACCTGCTTTAATTTGAAATGTGGGTATCTCTTTTACACAGACTTACTTTTGAGTATTTTTAAGGGGAAATGTTTGGACTTGTCATTAAAACTGAAAATAAGTCTGAAGCATACTGGAAGTTTTGCAACTACTGAGCAAGATGCTTATGGACAGTGTGATTGGTTGTGATTTGAAAGGTAATCATGCTTTTGGAGTTTCCTAAGCACTAGGTGCCTGAACTTAAAACCTTGTTAATGTCATTTAAGGCACTTTCTGGTTTGTATTTGCACAGTAGCTGTGTGATAGTGTCATTACAGAGTAATAGGTTCTAAGAGTGAATGATCAATTTTCGTGAGTATTCTCCATAGCATTTTTTGTTGGCAAAGTCAATATTTCTGTTTTTTTAACAGTGAATGTGTAAGGAATCGTGTCAAAAGCATTCAGCTGAAGGCATTGCAGAGACAGGATATACCTTCAAGTACAGTAAAAAGGCTTAGTCCAGTGGGGTGATGGGGTTGCAGCACCACAGCACTCTGAATCTTTAGGAAAGAAGTGTAGGCTGCTTCTGCTTTAATAAGAAATGTGATCACACTGTTATGATTGGTAAGGCTCTAAAGACCAGACAGGGAGTGGTCCAGTACAGAAAATAGAGGATTTTTGATTCCATAGATTGTCATAATCCTCAGTTGTGCTTTGTATTTCAAATTAATACTCTTGTTTTAGCAAGACCCTGTAGTTGCCTGCACTGTAGTGGTAAGTAGTCTTAAGGGCAGGAGGAATTTAGAGCCATCAGTGAATTTAACTTCATGCCAGCAAGGTTAAACCCATGCTAATAGAAAGGAGGGAGCTTGTTAGACACACAGGAATGGAACAGCCACTGAGTTACAATTAAAGTGCTGTTGGCTTGTTTAAGGATGGAGGCATCTGTCAACCAGTCTTCTGTTTGAAAGCCCTGAGAAATCATACAAAATAAACCGTCCCTCGTTAACTTGATTTGTGCTCTTTCTGTGAGAGATGTGTTTTCCTTGTTTGTGTGAGACAGAACGATCTGATTTCCTCTATGCATAGCTCGAATATTGTAAAATTGCATATCTGATTTAGGATAAAATAAACCTTTTCCAATTAATAAACCTGCGAATAGGTCAACTTCAAAGACAGCATCATAAAACACCCACAAGTGGCCATTAAATATTTATGGACTGAGCATTTGTTAGAATTATCAATGGGTATCATAGATTTGAAAGGCTGTATCCCCATGAATAAACTACGATATTAAGCATTTGTAACCACTTTATAATTAAGGATACTTCTAAACTAGACTTCTGGTACTTTCTTTGTGAGTGTTAAAAGTGCTGGAGTGCTGTACAGTGTGGTCTTCCTGGTAGGGTAGTGTCAATATAGGAGTATCATAAAAAGAAGGAAAAAGAAGGTAATGTCTTCTAGACAGCAGAGAAGAAATTAGTAGAGGGAATGAACACTCAAGGGGGGTAACAGCCTAGCCCCAACTAAAACATCAGGCACGTCTGTCATTTCTTTGAATTGTTTGGACTACAAATCTTTGTACTTGAGTTTGAAGACAGGTTCTGGATATTGTCTTTCTTTTAAGGCTATTATTTGTAGTGTAACTAGTGACCTAGGACCTCATAAAAAGCAGAGGTGGGATGAAAATAGTATAAACCAAAACCCGCATCTTCCAAAGCAGAAACGTGTTATGAGCAGAGCCTTTGAAGGTCTGTGAAACTAAAACTGAGCTTGTGTGGTTGCTAAAATTTGTTGTTATCCTAACCACAGAGCTTTATGCCTTGCCTTGTTTTGTCAAATATGGGTCAGAAAGCTGTAAGGTAGGTTGGATGAGCATGACGTTACCTTTTAGGCTAAAAGGAAATGAACCTCTGGTTGTATCAGCAAGCTCATCTTGTGAATGGCCAAGTGAGAAGCATTTGGGATGCAGGTGAGGCAGAGTG
Organism: Donacobius atricapilla; assembly: GCA_013397315.1. NCBI lineage: Eukaryota > Metazoa > Chordata > Aves > Passeriformes > Mimidae > Donacobius > Donacobius atricapilla. Next base: position 329,729 of record WBMY01018589.1, read on the forward strand.
TATGGGAAAGGGGTGCAAGAAAGAGCTCAAGTGCCTTATGAAATGCCGGGCTTTCTGAAAGTGCTACCTTTGAAATCTCAGGTTCCTCATTTGAGAATATGGCTGCATTAGCAGCAATGCTGAGGAATGATTGGGTTGGCTTCAGGCTTGTGCTAATGACATAAATAAATAAGACTCTTGTTGGCTTTGGAATAGGTAGTTCCACTTGAATATGAGGAAGAACTTCTTTACTGTGCAGATAACTGCACACTGGAAGAGATTTCCTAAAGAAGTTGTGGCGTCTCTCTTACTGGAGGAGATAGTCAGGAGTCGTCTGGATGCAATCCTGTGCCATGTTCTCTAGCATGACCCTGCCTTGAGCAGGGAAGTTGGACCAGATGACCCACTGTGGTCCCTTCCAACATGACCAATTGTGTGATCCAGTCTTTAAAACCCTGGTGTCTAGTGAAAAGTAACAATGGGCCTGTCCTCCCTGCTATAAAGCATTGTTCTGTCACTGTTGAAAAGGCATGTCTAGGTTAAAGGAAGCAGGGCATGTATGTGCATCTAAGTATTTCCACCATTGTCTTGGGATAATGGCTCCACTTGTTTGAATGCTGTGCAGTGCCTGTATACGTTATGGATATTTAAATAGGCATATTTATATAATAAATTAGTATTAAAATGACCAAATTTCTCCTCTCTTTTATAAACTAGGCAGTTTAATAAATTAATTATCTCCAAATTATTCTGACCCTTAAAAAGCCCTTTTTTCATGCTTAAAAAAGGAAATAGTTACCATGTTGTCTTTTACAACTCCTGGAAACAGCAGAAGTTTTAGGAGGGGGTGGTTTCTTTTTGTATTTTTTTAATCTCATGTCTGAATCCTGGGAAGCAGCAAGCTTAGTTGCCTCCTTTTTATTTGGTGGTGTGTGATCATTCCTTTTCATGATCATAATCTGGTTTTGATGTTCCACTAATAGATTTTTTTTTTTTAATTTTCCCTCATTTTCTTCTTGAATGTATATTCTTGTAAACTGTTTCTTTGTGTTGTCTGTTAACAGAGTATAAGCTCACCATTGATTGCTGGTAGACCTTTTTAACTTGTAGTGGAAGTGCCAAGCAGAGGTTATATTGCTCTTATTACTGCTTGTACAAAGTGTTCTTTGGAAACAATGGTGTATGCTATCACATATTCATCAGCTCTGGGAAAAAATGCTAAGTGTATGTTGAAGAATGTGGTTCATATGGGGAAAAAATAGGAAAAAAAGTATTTAAGTCTTTATTTGTCTCTTTTGAGTATTTTGTGTTTAGTAAGGCTGTATAGTTAAAATAAGTTTCTTTTTTAAACTGTTTGTGTCAAGGTTCTTGCATTTCTATAACAATAACTCTTTGAAGTTGAGTGGCTTTTTATAAATCAAGAATGCGTAATAAGGGTTGTGGTAGAGATCTTTGGCCTTTTTGCCCATAGGTACAGTGATATAAAACTATTTCAGTTTTCTGTATATGTTAGTAAATTATCAGTAGTACAGCATTTTAACTGTAGCAATACCAAGATCTCAGTGAGCTCAGACCTTTGCATTAGAGGCAGTACAAATTACGTGGTGTCCTTGTAACCATAACACAGATTATTAGAATATAATCTTAGATGTATGGGGAAGTATGAAACTTGCTTTTCCTTTTGCAAAGGTGTGTAGGTAAATAAAAGGACGATTTGCATCTTGCCTTCTCTTATAACTCAGTAGCTCCTGTGTGTCTGACTGATATGTGTCACCTGCCGTCCTAACTAATAACCTGAATGACCTGACCGGTCCTGCCTGCTGATTCACCTGGGTGTGTTCAATGCCAATGCCTAGGGCTGCCTTCCGGAGGGTGTCTTATTGTGAAAGTTTGTGTTTGTCTAAAGAGGGAAGTTTTTAAGAAATAACCAGGTTGGAGACATTTGGGGGAAGGGGGCTGGGTGATAAAGCCTTTATTTATAATCTTGCGCTGTCTTCAAAAATAAGCTGGTCAGTTTGGTTTACTCTGTTCTAATGGTCTTTTAGTGTCTTATGTATGTTGTTGGTCCTATCAATCTCTACAATTTCAGTAGTTTATTGTGCATTATTCCTTTAAAAAAAAATGGAACCGAGCAAAAAGACCCCCAACTCCTCCTACGATTTTGAACTTCTCCATACACATTTTTGTTATCTCAGTTCTAATTTTTAGAATTTTTATTTCTAATTTTTTGACACTGTAGCTTAACATTTTCAATTTGTTCAATATTTAAAATGGGTAATTTTGAAATGTTTTGAATAATGAAACCAATTAAATTTTTAATCAATTTAATTTTAAACTTTATGTTTAGGTCAATCTAAACACTGAACCATTTCAAAAGTTAAACAACATTAATTGTTTATTTAATCCAAAATTATGGTTATCAAATACGATTCAGGATTGATTTTGTTAGCAGTTTATTCTCCTCTTAGACTTCGAAAAGTTGAACTGCTAACTATTAAAAGATTGATTTTGAGCCACACTATTTTTAATAAGATATAATAAGAAAGGTAATTTAGTATCATAAAATGTGATTTTAAATTCTGATTTTTAATTTTAGGATGACTCATTAGCTTATTAAAAAAATTAGCTTATTTAAAAAAAAGCCCAAAATGCAGAAATAATAGTAAATTAAAAAATGTAAAAAAGCTACTGCTTTCCTTTCAGACTTAAGTGTTCAAAAATCTGAAGCATTGTGGCAAAAATAAATCGCTCAATGTTGCTTATGATTAAAAATCTAAGTGTTTTATTTTCTTTCCATTTTGTTTTTTTCATACTTAATAGATATTTAGTCCTTCTCAACTGCATAGCCTTATCTGTACCATTGTTTTCCTTACTTTTTATTTTATAGTCCTTTTATCAAGCATACCTGAAACAAATATTCACATCAGAGAGTAAGAGTAAAAATGCTTCCTGCTTGCCTTGACACACTTACAGCATTTCTGCAAGGGATTTGCACTAGAAAGTTGTAAGTCCTGGCACTGCTGAGTTGAAACAAAATGGGGAGGACGTGTAAACTGTTCCTTTGAATCAAAGTCAGAAAATATCTTGAAATTTAAGGAGGAACATTTCTTTGGCTGAGAAAGTGTGGTCTGCCATCATTAGCCACATGGGATTTATGCTTGGTTAAAGACATATTCATAAGAACAAAATTGGCATGGAGGAAAAGGAGATCGATCCATGCCTTTCAAGGCCATGCAAAGCCTATGGTAGTTAGGAAAGATGCTCTTAAAAATGCCCCCCTGCGGTCCTTTCTGCCTTCCTGACAAAGAGCCAGGAGTCTAGGATTTCCACTGCTTTTTTACAGTGTGCAAAGTCACGTCAGCCGTTCTCAGAGATTTTTGATGCGTGGATGTCTCCTGTCATCCCCAATCACGGTCGTACTCTTGAGCCAGGCCTATCGAAACTGAACTCTGCTGCTTTGCTGCAGGTCAGCTTTCATGGACAATTAGTGTTGTAACAGCACTTTGGTCGCAAGTTGTCGTGAGTGTTTATCATAAAGGCATCATCCCGGGGTGGATCAGCAGTGATCGGCGACTCTCCTGCTTTCTGAAGCATCTCCCGCTCGCCTTTTCGTGGGTGCCGGTCAGGTGGCGGCTCCGCGAGGCCTTCCTCACCGCCGCCGTGTTGCCCGAGGCTCTCGGGGTGCGCCGCCTGCCTTCCCCGCTCGCCGCTCCCTGTCTTCCCTGTCGTCCCTCTCAGTAACTGTCAGATGCCCCCGTTGCGGCGCGCTCTGACAAGAATGAAAAGAGCGATCTTCCCGCTGCTGGGCGCCGTGTCAGGATTGACACCTCGGACGTGCTTGACGCTGCGCGAGGTGCCTGGCTCCAGCACTGTGCAGGAGGAGACCAATAAATCTTCAAAGTCGCTCTACTTATTGGGACTCGATTGCTCTCTCACCCCCCCCATCACCACGGAAACAAATACCTGACTTTTATTATTTGTAGTTTTTAATTTGCGCTTTTATCTCAAAAGCCCCACATTATTTAGGGATCTTCCAAATGTGTTCCCGAACTGCCCTCTTTACTTAATGGGACACAAGCTTAGCTGTAAGTAATGCTACTTTCTTGCTGAACAGATATATTTTTCAATATTTTTTTATCCCTTGAAATGTCTCTCTGCATTTTTAAAAACAAGGCCAAACAGAAGTTTTCTGATGCTGCAGATAACTAGTATTTTCATTTTATGGTTGAAAAACACAGACGATCCACTGTAGTCTTGCATCTGTGAAACTGTAGGGAATTCACTCTTTTCAGTGTTCTCAGCATTGGGTCCGGAATGATTTACCCACAAACAGGTGGCAAGTGAGGAAAAGAGTTGGTGTTCTATTGCTTTGTCTCTATGTACATGTGTAGTCCTTTGACATTTTTCTTTAGTCTTACGTGTTAATAATTTTAGATTTTGGTAATTTTTTTTCTAAATAAATGGTTCTCTTTATCTGATTTGGCTTTACTTGGCCGAATGATACATGCATTGCAACTGCTTTACTGCACAATATGTTGTAAGATAGAATTTTACAATTCTCAGAGCACTGGCAGTGTGATACGGGCATGCAAAAAACCCAAAACTTCTCACTTCTCCATCAGAAAACGCTATGTTTTCTTATCCCTGTAATATACCCATTTGCAGTTCTGTGCCAACCAAAACAACACAATTGACTAACTTTCATCTAACCTCAAAAAATAGCAAGATGAAAGCTGTTTTGGTGCACAGTATACATATATACTATATATGAAGTGTGTTGTGTTTGTGTATTCTTTCAATGTTGCATAAATGGTGTAATTGCTTAGCAAAAAAAAGAAATTGACTTTCTTAGCCTAGTTGTAAATCAGGAAATAGAATTATTTTTTATTGCTTTTATTTCTTTTCTTTGTTTTTTGTATTGTTTTGTTTTTCATGTGCACTGAGTTGATTTTGATTTCTTTAACTTCTTGGATGTGACTTGTATGAAGGGTGTAAGCATGAGAATATAAACCTCTGATCTATGTATTCTTTTTTGTCTTAAAGTTCTGAGCTTTTATCAGATGCTATATAGGCAGTTAATCTGAAATAGTGACATAACTTTCCTTTATGTGTGGTTGTTTTTGATAAGAAAATCAGCAAGTGGGTCTTGTTTCAGTTTGGAAGCTAATGTAGAATAAAATAGACGTGTGCTAAGAAAGAAGATAATTCATTTCAGTTGTGGAGAACTGTAGGCATGATAAATGATTTTCCTGTGTAAAATTCCCCATTTCTGAGACAGTATTAGTTTTTACTCTAATTACCAGCTCCAGTAATGTTTCCTATCCATAACTGTCTACAAAATAGACTGTTGCTGAGCAGAGGGTATGGCCTGTTTACTCATCCATTGAAAAGAGTGCCTAAGTTCTACCAAGTCTTCCTTACTTGGTCTGAACTGCCTCATGGGAGAGTGTCCTTAATTTAAATATTTAAATATTAATGTTTCATTTTACAGGAAGAAAACTTCAATGTCATTTTAAGGATATGTAACTTAGCTGGGGGATCAGTACCCATCACAGGAGTGGGTATTATTTTTATTTTTCACCCTGAGAGAAAACCTTTTAAAAAAATGCTACAGTGCTTCCATCTTGAGAAGTTTGACTTATATCTTGTTTTCTTGTTGCAGAATAACAGCAGCAACAAAAACAGCAGAAAGAGGCTGTCAGGGTGGTTTTCTCAAAAATGGTTTAGCTGACATTAGCCACAAATGAGCAGAGCGACACTAACTACTAATTGATTACAGTAATTACGCAGTCTTTGGCTAGTTTGTATTGGCAAACTATATATACTCCTCACATAAATGTGAACTTGCAGAATGCACAGAAAAGGTCACTCTCATTTGCATGATAGGCTTCATTAGAATATGCTAAGGACAAGACCTAGTGTTTTATGACTTCAGGTGATGAATAGCTACCATATTACTCTGCTTGCTGAAAGCATGTTTCAGTCACCTTAATTTACATGCTGTTTTTTAACACCAAGAAAAATCTGTGGGCTGGTAAGGAACTAGCAACAGATAACAGTTTCATTTTATTATGGTTGCATTGCAGATTGTTTCATTTCACTCTTTGTTCTACAGAGGAAACAGACATTATTTTCAATACTTTCTTTTCAGGAGGAATTTTTTCTGTAATGTGTGCATTTCACTCAGCAATGGCTATTTTGACCTCAAACTATAGTTTTGTTGGCAAGACAACAAAAAATTTACCCCACAAATATAGATATTTTACAGTAAGTTTTTCCTTTGAACATAGGGACTGAGGACGGAGGGCGATTCACTAAAATTTAAAACTGAACATTCCTTGTTTCACTGTTTTTTCCAGCAAGAACGGGAAATGCAGTGTTTTACTGCAGACTGACTTCAATGTCCACATGCAATGAAAGAAAAATAATTCTAAAGTCTGAGACAATAACTTTTTTCTAAAAAAACCAAAAAAACCATAAAATATGCATTCAGAGTGATGGGAATCTTGTTTTAGATAGTAGTTCTTTCATTCTAACTACAGTTCTCCTTACACATCCTATTGTACAACAGGCAGTAAGATTTTTCCTGTTATCACTATCTGTATGTTGTAACACACTGGAATATGGGCCTGATATTTCCGGATATGTAGCTTTTTAAAATATTTCTTGGATCACAAAAGGTACTCCTTTGAATAAAACTGGATGGAAAATAAAAAAAGTGGACAGTTTTATTATAAATTGCAGTTTTGTAATAAAATTGTACAATGAGCTTGCACAAGCTTTTTAAAATATCATTGCTGCCACTGAACAGGTCTGTAATTTATTTATTCAGGAATGTTAAAGGCATTTTTGATTTATTTGTTTTTAGAGAAGTTTTGTTAAGCAAGATAATGAGCAGAGCTGGTGTTAATCATTTACTATGCAACTCTGAAAAATGAAAATTTTGCATATCTTTAGCACTGTTGGGGAAAATAAATTCACTCATAATGCTAATGGTCTATTGGTATAATTTTTTAAAAATGTTATCTGTTGCTCTGGAGAAATCCAATGGATTCATATGTTATGCTAAATGCTAAACTAATCAATATATAATTTTGCATCCATATGTACATATGTATTGAGTAATCAGAAGTATTTGTTAACTGTAAAGATGAAAAATGAATTTGAGGGTGGTCACTGCCATAGGTGCCTACATATTTGTTTATGAATAGCCCTTCAGGTGAACATATTCCTTGTGTATGCACATAATACAAATAATACAAAGTTTACTTTTAAAAACAGGCTTTCAAGAATACTAAATTAATTTGATCCTGTTCCAGGTGGCCAGGGGTTTACGAATACGGCACAAGTTGTCATGGCCTTTACTAAATAATATTTATTTTAAGGATTTACTGTAACAGTCTAACTAGTATAGGATTTAGTGTAACTAATTTAGAGAATTTAAAGAGTAGATGCCCTTTAACTTGTCTCTGTTTATACAGCTCAGAATTTCGATGTGTTCTGTCTGGCATGCTGTCCTCTGATTTTTAGGATTAGTGTCTTCCATTTTTTCAGTTTCCTGCTGAGCAGCTACAGATGGATAAAACTGACTTTGGGTACCAGATCAGCTGATTATCACCTGATTATCTGTCTCTCTCTCTTTTTTTATCAAGAGGTTCTCAGAAACGAACATACATTACTTCCCGGGGAACTAATGGAGTAATGGAGTTTGTGATTTTGGCTTTTGGACCATGTGAAACTGTTAGCTTTATGAGGTGTTGGCAAGGTTGCTTTCGGATTTTTTTGCTTCAGAAAAGGACTATATATTTTTTACGTGTTAGGCATTCGCTACAGAAGTTAAGGATGAGGAAACAGCCATTTGTCAGGAACTTGACTAATAAATAAATTTAATGATGTATTAAAAACAAATGAAGGAAAGAGTGATCTGAGGAAGACAGGTGAATCTTAGTGTGTTTTTTTCCAGTTATGGTCTCTATTCTTCAGAAATGTTGTAAAAGATAAGAGCCTTTCTCTGCTCTGTCAATAACCCAAGACTTTTCTGAATGATGCATGAGCTCTGTCATTTGCCTGTCAAGGAGAGATGAACCTCCAATTTAAGCACCAGTAGTTTGCCTTACTCATGTGATGGTGGTCCATATACTGTTGGAACAAGCAGCTGAAATTTGGCCAGGGGAGATCATGCCCTTTTAGACCTTCTTCTAAAGGAAAACGCTTAATTGAAATAAGATTTTCTGATACCTGGTATGGTGAAAAAGAAAGGAGGGGAAAATGGTACCCTATTACAGAAACACTTTTTAGCATCTTTTGCAGAAAGAAGCTTAGTGACTTCTGAACTATTCTGCCACTGTATGCATGAACCTCCATCATTGATGTTGATAATGAATTTGACTGTTTCTTTACTATGGGCTAAATTCCAGGCTGTGTTGGTACTCAGTATTGCACTCCATTGCTTGTCCTTGTTGTTATGCTCTTTTATGCCAGAAAAAGAATGTAGTTTGACAGCTATCACTACAAGTGCCTGTGGACATCATATACAAGCCAAATGCTAGATGGTGATAAATATGTTATGATTAGGCCTTGTTATCTAGATCATATGTACTGTAGTGAAAGCTACACTTGTTTGCTCTCTTCTTGGGAGTAAGTAGGCTTGCATTAATTTAGAGATACATTGGAAACAAAAATAGGGTTTTTTTAGTTTTAAAATAAATTAAAATTTAATATTTTCAGTTTCGTTTATCTTGTTGCTGGAGTGAAAAATATAATTTTTGAATGCTTTATGATACGATTTTTAGTGATGCATCTACAAAAAATGTAAGAAAAAATGCTATGTTTGTGCTTACCAAATGATGGGATTTTCACCCCGTTAGTCCCCTTATTAGGGGTCTTTTCCTTTCAAAGTCCTGTACCAGGGTTTAAAAGATGACTGAAACCTGTAGCTTCGGTCTTCAGAGGTGTTTATTCTATTTCTTATCTCAAGGTCTGACAGCAGACTTAGAGTGCTAAAGAAATGCAGCTACAGGAACATAGACAGAGGGTCCAAGGTCATTTTTAAAGATTTCTAACCCAATTAACTCTTAAAGCGTACTATATTTACAGTTTTGTACTAGTAACAACTACCTATTCTAGACATGCAATTTCTATGCTAAATCCATTCTATCAATGTCTCTGTGTCACTGTCACAGCAGAAGATGGAGTAGAAGAAGATGAGACACCACCCAAAATTCTCCATCGTGCTCTGATCTACTTCCATACTAAAAACCCAAAACTACAAATTTTCACCCTGTAACTGACTAAACTACTCTTTATTTCAAATCTTTGTTGTTTTCAATTCATCTATGAGTATTGGAAGTTTTTCCCATGGACTAAGGTCAAAGGCAATGTTTTCCTGGGGTCCCAGCCAGGGTCTTGGACCCCCCAGGGCAGTTTGAGGGGTTTTCCACATGCCTTGGACTCCAAAAACCAAAGTGATAAGAAAAAGCAGAATCCTTTGGCAACTGCAAATGTTAGAGCTACACATGTACATAGAGAAACATAATAAGAATGCGGGAAAAGGGAATTCCATTTTAACCTGAAAAGTACTCAAATAATTTTCTTGTTCACTTCTGTCAATGCCAGCTAGCGATTCTTTCCCTTTGTTCATGAAGCGTGTGAAAAACAAGGGCAAAGATGTGTAGGTTATGTTGATCCCTTCTCTGTTCATGGTTATGTCCCAGAAGAGGGAAGAGTGAGGTGCTGATATGTGCCATTGCTAAACATCTCCAGTCAAGGGGATTCATGGAAAAGTTGGTAGCATTGAGGGAAAAACAGTTCCTTCTCGTGTGGAGTTCTTGGGCAGTAAGGCTGGTCCTCCTGCAGGCAGGTTTCTCCACAGCACAGCTATTGGGGACTTGGAAAATCCAGTTAGCTGAATCTTTGCTGTGTCTTGGTGTATACTGGTGTACCAGCTTCATCCTGAGGCGCAGCAATTGTTGCATGTTCTGACCAATCCAGGGGTTAACTTGTGCTGTAGCTAGCATGGTGTTCCGCTTTTCCAGACTGGTGGGATTTATTAGGAAAATAGTAGGCTTGGCTGTGAATGCTTGTGTAAGGATGGTTGTCACTCACACAACTTCATTTATGTCATGCCGTGATGAAAGAGACTGTGGGTTTGAAGGCTTTTAGGATCCTTTCCAATTCGGTATATTCTGTGATTCTGTGATCAGTGACATTTTTACTAACTCGTACCCATTCTTCCTCCCTAATCCCTGATTAGAGGCAGCAGTATTGCATAATTACTTTGACTGGCCTTAAAATAAGTAAGTAAACGTACTCACAGTCTTACAATATATACTAATTTTCATCAAGGCTGTTCAAACATGTCTTGAAAAGTAGGATGTGTTTTTAATCTAAGCAATGGTAAATTCTGAACAAGGTGTCATTACTGTTAAGATTTGTGAAATTCTCTAATAGGTATTCAAGTAGGCAACTTCAATGCCAGGTAATATCTGTGTTCTGGAATGTTGTGGAAGGGTTTTTCATACTTCCGTTTGTACTTGAGACTGCTCAGTTTTGATTTGTAAATTGTGTATATCATTTTTTTATTGGTTTTTATTTTAAATGACTGTAACACAACTGTTGAGGGATCCGTATTTGGAATGACTGTACTTTTGTGATTGAATTAAGAGAAAGGCTTGTAGTTGGTGGATCTGCACACTATGTTTCCCACTTCTCCTCCTTGGGGGGGGGAAAAAAGGCAGGAAAATAGAAAAAAAATTGGAATCTGGTTATGTCTTCAGGCTTTCTGTGCTGTAGCCCTAGTCAGAGTGCTTGAGATATATTTTGTACTCATATTTCTGAGTGGATTTCCTAGATGGATGTATGGGAGTCTAAGGTATAATGAAATCTAAATTAAAGAGCTAACAGGATACTCTCAGCACCCCATTGAATCCAGTCTGCTCTGAGAAGTGAGAATTTCCTTCAGATGCCATATAAAAATTGGATTTCTAGGAGAGTTTGGCCAGGAATATTGTAATTGATGCTAATTTCTTCCACACTGTTGTCTTTTAACGTCTCCTAGAGGTGCTTGCAGTGTTGGACTCTTCACTCTTCTAGCCTTGTGTAAGCAGACAGGGTGAGGTAATGAACACAAAGACTTCTTTAGATCTAGTTATACAAAATCTCTCCTTGTGAACCTAAGTGTGTTGACATTATCAGCAGACACATGTCCATTCTGTATTGCAGGAATGTACAGGTTCAAGGAGGCAGAAAAGTGTGATAAGAAAACCTGGCATGAACAACCAGATTCCACTGATGCATGAACACAAACACGCCAGCTCACAGAATTACACAAATATTCTGAGGTTAAAATAAAATAGTTTCTTGGCAGTTCTTATTCACACTTAATTGGCTAATTGCCCAGCCTGACACTGGCACTGGCAGCATTACAGAGGTAATAATTTTTTAAAGAGTGAGCAGTTCCTCTACAATGTCTCCGATATCCTTCGGATGGATATCTTTATCTGCACGGGTAGAAGTTTAGCCATTTTTTAGGATTGACATTTATTTCTATTCAGTGTTGGGAAAATATGTACATTGAAATCTGCTTTGTGTGCTTGGAGTAATTAGAGAAGACAGAATATTTACGTTAAGCCAAATAATTTTATATGCCTATTCCTCTTTTTGTAGGATCCATTAGATGAGAAAAGAGGTCCAGGGACTTTCACAAGCATCCTGTATTGTGGAGATTTAAATAGAGAGTGCAAGGTGTTTCCCTTTTTATCATCAATGTTGGAAAGCAGTAGATGACCAGCTGGTGATGGGTTAAGGGATCAGCTTATAGGAATTTATTGTTCAGGGAGCTGAATAGCTCAGGGGATTAGTAATTGGATACAAATCCCATCACTTCCAGACTGTCTGTTCACATCCAGGTCATCTTCATACTGACCACAATTTGTTATTGTCTGATAATAGTTTATAACTTCTCTTTTAAAAAGTTTGGCTCCTCTGTGTTTCAGTGAAAGTCACCATCAGAAATGACACTTAGGTTTGTTGTCACATTGCAAAAAATCACAATTGAAAGGGCATGGAAAATGAACTTTAAATAACAGCAACTAAAACTAAAATTGGTGGAAAATAGAGGGATATTAGGAATTACAGACCAGTGAACTGTAAGTGCTGGGTAAATTGAAGTTATATTTTAGAATACAAGTCTGAAGCATAGTCATAATGCCAAGGCAAGCCAGTATTACAAAGGAAAAGTATTTCCAAATATTTATATGTGTATGCAGGCTACCTTCTTGTAAGACAGGGAGCTACCTACTATAGGTAGTCTAGATAGCTATGCATCCTTTAGCAAGTTCTTTTATAACAGGACAATAAATACCTGGCTTATTATTGTTTTGGAGCATTTTCTTTACAAATTAGTGACTGATAAAAAAGGAGCCTGAAACTTTTAGAATTATTGTGTGCCATATCACAAAGCCTGCAATAGGCATACCACTGCTGACATACCAGTGTTTAAAAAAACAAACAAACAAACAAACAAAAACAAACAAAAAAAAGATCTCTCAGCTATTGCTATTTAATTACTGACACCATTTAGAAGATTGTTCTGTTGAAACCTTTAATTGTTCCACTGAGGCAGTTTGTCCATTTCATAATATCTTTCCTGCACTGGTCAAGCTGCATTTTTGATGTTTTATTTTTAAGGGTGCAAAATGAGTCCTACAAATTATGCATTTGACAAATACGTGATCTAGACAAAAGAAAGGAATTCCTTTTTCTTCTAAAAGCAGTTTTCTCATCTGCTGCTGGATTCTCTGAAGGATGTAATCTATCTGTCTCTCTGCTTCACAAGAAGTTTTCTTGAACTTGTGCAGAAGACAAGCGCTTTCAGAAATTGTAGTGGTAGAGAAATATGCATGGTTTATATTTGGGATTGCTCATATGTTTTAGGCCCTCACTCTGCAAGGTTCTGTGCATTCTCGTCATCTCTTTAATACTTCAGGACTGTCTGGGTGGTCCTCAGCTTTAGCAGAATAGAAATCTTTGTTGCATCATTATTTTCTTCTTCAACTGCTATTAAGGTGAAACTTAAAAAGCACTCATAAAGAAGGTCATGTATAAATTCTCTGAAATGCAGCAGACATAACTTGTACTCAGCAACACATTTTCAAGTTTCCATTTGTTGTAGGGGGTCTTATGTGAAGCACAGTGTCTCTGCAGCACTGTCCCTTGTCAAGAGGAGCTCAATTGCACTGTAACATATTAGAGATTTTCAAGTCTTGCTGGGTCAGTGGTCTCAAAAATATTATTTCAAAAACTTGTCAATAAATTTTAAAACATTTCAATAAAAGAAATAAAACCCCAGCAGTTTATTTTTGGAGGATCCTTGGAGCTGGTAACTGCTGGAAATCATACTATCTGTTCAAAAAAAGACAGTAGCTTTTTATTTTTAGGTGGAATTTTTAAGTGAAACTAAATGAAGTTTAATGGCTTATAACATTGCATGAATTTGTCAAAACTGATCAGCTGGATTGCTACACAATGAATACTGAAAATGTTCTGGTTTTTAGGCTTATAATAGCCTACAGCCATTCAAAAGTCAAAATGTTATTTGATGTTTTCAGAATGTTAATGAAATTATTATTAATAGCACATATATTAATCTTAATGATATATGTAAATATGGGCAAATGTAAAGCTCTGTTGACATCAAAATAATTATTCTTCTGCTGAAAGTAAACCTGGGGTTAAATTTCAGTGATCAGGCATAAAACAGTTTGCTCTAAATGTGTCAATGAAAGAATTTCTGATGAAGTTTAAAATTGTATACAGGCTCAGGAGATTTGGAATGCTTGTTAGTACAAAAAAATTGAAAATGAAAGGATGATTTTATTTGCTTTTAAATTAGCAGAAAATAGTAACAGACTGTTTGGATTAAGGAAAAAAGATGTAAAAGGCTTTGCTTTGTTGTTACCTTGATTTCAGAAAATATCATATCTACTAGTGTGGGTTTTTTTAGGTGAGAGGGAAGTAACATGTATCATTCTCCACTGTGAATTCATCTGCTTAATAATTTGATTTCACTGGCTTAACTTTTCTTTCTATGCTTTTTGCTCTTTTAAGTTAAATGGCCCTTCTCTGGCAATATACGTGTAATTATTTGGTGGTGTTAATCAAGCTGTAATACAGTTTTCATGCTTGCTTTCTTTTTTTTTAGGAAGGCAACAGGGTTATATTCAAGGAATGTAGAGATTTCTTGTCTGTAGTTATATGCAGTAAACAGCATGATACATTTTTTATTGTAATATCTATCTTTGGCAAGCTAAATGTCGGTAGCAGGATATGATCTCTCTATATTGCAATGTGAAAAGAAAGGGAGTGAACTTGGTTGTAAGGGAGAATTTCATGGCATTTTACCTGTTGAGGGCCCTGTAGAGCCAGAAGTATAGTGACTTGCCTAAGTGACAGGCAGTAGCAGCCATGGTGTCACTGTGCATTATCACCTCATGCTAGCTGGAAGCACTCCCTGAAGCCGATCTAGGTTGTATAGTCCTAGATGAGGTCTTCATGGGTGCTGACCATAAAAAGTTCATCAAAGTAATGAGGCGAGGCGAGAGCTTGGCGCTCATGGGCAGAGCTCAGCACCAAGGAGTGTGAACTGGCTCCAGCTGTGACAATAAAACAGCAGGTGGCTGCTGTCATTAGGGGTGGCAGATGAGGCAGGGGACTAACATTCAGCCCACAAAACTCTCATTTGTTAGCCATCGCCACTGTACCATGCAAAATAGCTTCCATCTCAGTCAATTTTACTTTGCAAAATATTACGCAGTCGCCATAAGAAAATTAGAGCCTTGGGTTTACAGGTTCCTTGGATCTTATAATCAGAAAACTCAGTGCTCTCAGGTTATGTGGAAAATTGGACTTTTTTCTCCCTTGAACAGTTTGAGGATCTTTACAGTAATTTTATAATAGGCTGTTTCCACCCCAGCATGTGTTTATCAGTTAATATTTTGGACTATTTTGTTCGTTACTCCTTTATAAAATCAATTCCATCCATCCATTCAGCTATGTGTTGCACATAACATTCCCTACTATTCAGTATTATAAAAGTTGCACACTGATCAGACTATTTCTATCTGTCTTTCCAGGTACAGACATTTCATGTAATAAGTAATAGGGTTTTTTTGAGAGGAGTTCTGCTAATCTGCGAAATTGTGAAGAAACAGGACAGCCCTTTGAATTTGTTGGGGTTTTTTGTTTGCTTATTTCTGTTAATATAAAATGTGAAAGCATTTTGCATATATTTAATCTTTGCAGAGTGTTTTTAAACTACCTAAAATTTGAGGCTTTTCTCAGCTGCAAACTGTCCTGATTCGGCTCATCCCTGCAGCGAGGCCTGTGGGTGTCAGGGGTTAAACTGTGGGGAGTGTGTTGGCTCTGATGTGAGCGTGTGAGAGCCCTTTTACTTGCATCCTGTTACAAAGCTAAGCAGAGAATTGCATGTTGGTGGTTACATGCGCTGTTCCATAGCTGTAAGTGACCTCCAGGAAATATGGAGAATTCAGGTGGTCATTTGGACATCTGTCAGTTGTCAACATGTTAAATTCTAGTGCTCTAACAGGAACCCATTTATGAAAATCAAAATGTGATTTAATACTGAATAAAATGGAGTACCACAGTGCGCGTTGGTACCTGTGTCCCCTGGGCTGTCCGGTTCCCCTCCTACTGAAGGTGGACCTGTGGAATCCCATCATTTTGTGCTAGCAGTTGAGATGAGGCTTTATGGAGCTGTGGTTGCAATGGCAGCATGGATTAGGGAGGAAAACCCCTTTTATTGAAACTTCATTTCAGGAAGATACTCAAAAAATAGTATTTTTTTAGACATGGTTTATGTTTCTTTATAGGATCAGGCTGTCACTTTGTATATAAAACGAAATTTCTGTAATTTTTCCTGATAGCAATATATGTACCTTTTATTGCGTTTTTTTTTTGGTAGTTTATAAATTCTTCTTCTATTTTAGATAGCATGACATAAGCTTTTGTTTGAACCTACACTGATTTCTCCTTCATTTCTTAGTTCATAGGTACACTCAGAATGTGTGCGTAGGTTTATCCAGACCCTTGAGATCAAAGATGGTTTTTTTTCCCAATTTCGTTAGGCACCTATGTTGTTCCTATATGTCTCATGTTTGATTTGTGGCCAGAAATGGTCAGAGTTAATCTCAGATGCTGGCTGGAATTGGAGTAATCTTTGCCAGAGAACATCTTCTGCTGTGTCACAGATATCATCTTTATGACTGTACTGACTTGTCTGATTTATATTCCTGTGGTTTTTCCAGACTGATGACAATCTTCATACCAAGTGCATGCAACATCCTTACTGGACTGCAAGAATGTGGGCTAATTTTGTATGTGTGTGTTTGTAAAACATCCATTTAAATTCAGTGGGATTTTTTTCTTGTCTTTATTGTTTCAATAACAGTTATATCTCAGGTGAATACTCTTAATCTATTCAGTCCTGGCTTTGGATTTCTGAAGTGGCTCCTGCTGACCATCAGAGGAAAACCTGAGAACCACCAGGCTGCTTGGCAGCTTCAGTGATTCCCCTGCTAAGTATGTGACTGAAGTGATGAGAGGTGTTAGCATTTGCTGGTAGGATAAGTGGAGTAACATCACTGTTACATCTGGAATTCTTACTTGGATAGACTTCTGTGCTGCTCTTCATATCATCTGAATCCTCTACGATCAGTGCCATAATTGGAGAGAGTTTTGTAGGTCTGTAATACTTGGATAGTGCATAACTGTCTGTCTGAGCTGCATATAATAATTTGCTCTGAGAGACTGCTTCTTTCTTCAGTCAGCTTCCATCTGCAGTGGTAGGAGGAAGTTGCTGATGCACTCCACTTTTGGGAAGAGCTGGACATGGCTGTAATGGAAATTTCTGGAGAGACTGATATGCCAGTTGAAAATGAAAGCTCTGAGCTTTTACTTATGCTCAAGTAATAACAAAGAGGTCTTCCAACAAAGAAAAAATTAATCAGACATGCTTGTTAAGTGTTAGGTTGGTCTGATGACACAGTGTTAGATGGTTCTTAGTTCTTGAAGTAGCAATGGCCCGGCCCAAGAGCCCTTGGACAAGGAAAGCTGGAACCATCCTCATGCTTTAAACGTATTCATGGGAATACAAGTATTAGAAGCATTTTTTTGTGGACTGCAACTGATCTGATCGACGTGATAGCTTTTTTATTTCTTTGGCTGGAGCTAGTCAGTTCTGATTCAACCAGCCTGTTGTTAAAGGTTCATGCATGTGGATGGTACTACTGATGGTTACAGATTAGGTCTTGCTGTCATAGATTTACTATTTTTATGCAGCTACTTTGGCAAAAAGATATTCTGAAGTATTTTGTTTTCTACCTGAAGTCAAACAGTCTTGTGGAATGCCTGGATGTAAGGCAAAAAAGATGTGTTTTACAACTGAGTTTAAGTCTCGGGAATAAACAAATCAACCAGCACTTGCTTTTTGATGTCAAGGAAAGACCTAGGGCAACATTCTCACTACTCTCACAGATCAAGCGGACTGCAGAGTCTTCGCTCCAGCCACCATCTATCACCAGCAGCATTTCAAATTGTGGGGAAATTGTCAATAAAAATTGTGTATGTCTTCTGATTATGTATGACTTCTGAGCAGTTCAGTCATCAGATAGTGACCAATTTATTCATCTCATTCCTTTCTTGGTACCTCTCAACTTTGCAAAAAAGACCACAGGCACTGTAGCTGCAGAATTGACTGAGTTATGTATGTGGCACTGCTACTGCAGGCCCTATGTGTTTTCTAGTCGACAAATCAACTATCTTTAGATTTGTTTTGATTTCCTTTAAAGACAGGCAACAGTAGATTCTTTTGATGAGGAGACTTTCATGCTCAAGATAGCTCTTCCTGTAGAAGCGTCGCATAAACCTGTTAATTCAGTCTGCAGTGTGATTTCTGAGCCGTCAGGAAGAAGCTACATCAAAAGTGACTTTTCATTTAGGACTAGCAAAATATTAAATATATTTGTTTGGCTCTACCAATTCTACTTTTAAGAACAAAGTCATTGGAACATCCTTATTTTTAGATAGTCTTCTAGTCTGTTTCTTGCACTTCTAAAAGGCGCAGACTTTGTTCCTTGGGATCACTAGGAAGCTCTTTACAAACTGTCTGCAGAAAGTCCAGTATTTCAAAACTCCTCTCAGGGCACCTCAAGATGTGGTTCACCTGCCTCACCCAAAAGATTGAGTCTACTTTGAAGAATTTCTACCTTCAAATATTACCTTGTTTATCCTGCTTTGCTTTCCAGATGCTAAAGGATGATATGTGGAACTGATGCCTTTTGCATCAAATTCTTTATCTGAAGTCCTGAGCATGCTAGGAAATGGACTGGATCATGAGTAGAAACACAAACCAGTGTTAGAGGAAAGTGGAAAAATGGAAAAGGAAGGAATCAGAGTTACAAAAATGTTGGATATACAGATCGTGAAAAAAGAAAAGATAGAAGCTGTGTCTTGGTAGCAGGGTTGGTAGGGCACTATTCTGGATTACAGTGTTTACAGATGTAAATGTTCATTTATGTTTAAAGCATTTCTGCAGCCTCATTTAGCATGGCAAGTGTGTTTTCTGGTGATGTCCTGATTTTGGATGTTTGTATTAATCTCTCTTAAATGCAAGGCACTCCCCAACACCAAACCTGAGGTTGCATTTCAGACTTTAGGAAAAGAAGTTCTGCTTTGTGGTAGACTTGAGAGGTTGATAGCAGCACTAGAGAAAGCACATTGTGATTCTGTCTTTTTCTTTTTTTTTTTCTTTTTTTTTTCCCTTTTTTTTTTTTTTTTAGTACTTTGTGCAGCTGTTAGATTACCAAACACCTGTTAGAGGTGACAGTTACAGATGCTCAATAACCAATGAAAATTAATAGAACATGTGATTCTTTTAGCTTAGAAGTGATTTGGTAAGATGTGTTTAGAAATCTAATTACATACTGCTGCTGTCTACCATTATCACTTAACATTCATTAACTTCTCTGAATATTGAAACAAACATTTCTTGTAGTGGTTCTGATTTTCTCATATATTTGTAAGGTGATTTTCTGACAGAGCCAACACCTGACTTTAAGGGTTTTGCCAATGTTTAGCTATTTCAAGTTTGTTCTTCTAGTAAATAAAAGCAGAGTGCTATTTGTTTACTTACAGTTAACACTTGTTGTTGTGTCTTCAAATAAAAAAGTTCACAGTTCCACTCAAGTTTCAACTCACTTTTATATTAATAATGATTATCACTGGCTGGATGTGACTAATTTCTGCAGGTGTCGTTGAGGGGTACATTTGTATTTAAAATAAAACACACAATACTACACAATACCTTCAAACAGAAAACGTTCAGAATGGACCCCTAGCTAACTTGCAGGAAACCTTGTTGATTTCAGTTACAAAGTAAGCAACTTCAGGTGAGGCATACAGGTAGCTGAGCTCCCTCATGGGGGAGGAAATGATATAAACACTGCCAGTGAATTCCTTTTTTTTGCCACAGTCCTTGCAACAGCAGACTAAATTTCTGTCCTGGATATTGTAACAAATGTCTCTTAAAAGTGGGACTCAACAACTTTGGATGGCAAGGTAAGCTTTAGTGGAACAGTAGAGGATGCTTTCTGTTTTATTTAGTTGGCTCTTTCTTTGTACCTAGGTCTCTGCCAGACTATGTAAGAGGAGATATTTGTGCCAGTTGCTACTACTTTATGGCCATGGGGCTAATAATTCTTTGCCATCTTGAGAATAGCAGTCTGGTGGTGGAGAGCAACAAGAATAATTTGAGGGATGTCTCTCTCTTCTGGTTGATAGATGCAGGAATATGCAGGAACAACACAGTCGATTGATTGATTGATAGCGTGCAACTCATCCATAATGATCTGTCTGATATAGCAGTAAATTATTCTTGAGATTGATGCAGGTCATTGAACTGCACATTGACAATCCTGTTGTCTGTCATCCTATTCAAAGCAAGGCAGGAACAGTAGCTGCTGTGATACTCAAGTCTACCTTGGGTGCTAGCTGTGTGCCGGTGTTCTGATAATACAAGTTGTTGTCTTTATTTTTTGGGCAGCTTGCCTTCATTGCTAGCTTGTTACAAGTAACAGTAAAAAAGAGATGAGGTATTTTGAGAAGAAAAGGTTGTAGTCATTGCATTGATGATTTCATAGTAACATAAAAACCACTTGAAAATGTTGGGTTTTTAAACTTCAGTAGCAAAACTCCATTGAAAAGAAGCCAATAAATAACTAAGAAACATACCTGGTTGTTGCTTGGAAAATTGTAAACAAAACCACCCCCAAACCCAAACAACACCCTAAAACCACCCCAAATTGAAGCAGAAAGGCTGGTAGTTCTCAGAAATTCAAAAGTAGTGCTGGTCTTTAGGTTCCATGAATTACCACGATAACTTCCCGTGGTCATCTGGGTTCTTGTCTTGTTAGTGATGGCAAAGTTGTCTCCATTTACCTCTTTTGGTTTCTCTTTTCAAGAGGAAAAGTTTGAGTTTTCCATTCTGCCAAGTTATGCACACTTGGTGATGTGGATGGATGGACGTGTTTTGCTTCCCAGTTTAATTAGCAGTGTTGGTGAGGGTGGAGCATAGAGCAGCCTTATCCCTTTTTGACACATGGGGTCAGCGGGAGTAGAAGGCAGCGTGTCACAGCATCGCAGACGCGTGATCACGCATGACTTGTTACCCTTTTGAAGTGTTATTGATTTTTTTTTTTTTAAACTTACAAAAAATAACCATCTCCTTTATTTGGAAGTAACAAGACCTGCTTCATTTGCCTAGTAAATGGATCTGGAGAAAACCCCATCTATCCTATGCCGGGCTCTAGGACTTGACGTCCTGTCATAGAGGGCATGAAGTTTTTCAGATATTTGGATGTTTTCTACATTAGACTTCACCCTGCCAGATATTTACTTGAACCTGACATCTTGTCACAAAGGGCATGAAGCCTTTCAGACTGCTACTGGATATCTTCCACACCAGGCTCTGCCCTGCCAGATACTTTCTTTTAAATTGAGTCCCTTGCGCGCAGTCATGCAAGAGAGTTATCAGAGCCCCAGTCTGGACCCTTCAGAATTGGCAAACATCCACAAATGATGGACTTGAAGAAATTCTCAGGAATTTAGACTTTTGATGCATGGAAAGAAAAGCTTACTCGCTCATAGAAAACCATAGCTTTCTGGACAGTTCTGCATTTGCCTCTGTGCTCTTGTTCCTGAAGTTAACCTGGTGAATACAAAATCCTGTTGGAAACATGAGATCTGGGTAGCAAATTTTTTTAAATTTGGGTAATTAAAAAACTTAAAGTTTTTTAGTTCATGTACACTGTTTAAATACTATTTGACTAAATGCTGATTTGAATGTGTGAAGTTCTGCTTTTATGGGGAGAACATGCACAACTCAAGTGCTTGCAAAAATCTGTAATTACATATGCAAGTTTTATTGAAATTTCTGAAATACATGCTGTTCCCGGTATTTCTTGAGAAAATGCCCTATTTCTTTCTCCTACTGGTTGCTACCCCTGTTGGCATGGCTCCATGTGAACCACAGGTTCAGCTACAAACAGTTAGGGTTTGCAGTGTTTTTTGAGACACAGAACAAGAATGCTTCATTAAGGTGGTAAGAACCATAGAATCCACATTGTAATTTACTTGCCTGAACACATCCCAGTCCCCCTTCTTGGCATCATCTGTGAAGCTTGCCTTGATTTTCTGGCTTCTTGCTTAATGTGAAGGTAAAAGGACAGAAATTCAAGTACATCTCATGGAAAACAAAACCTGATGTGAACAGGATAATGTATTATTTTATTGTATTCTATGATGAAGTATAAAAGTTTAAGATTTTTTTTATTATTATTCCTTGATGCTGTCAGATCTCCCAGCTGATTCATCCAAAATGGAAAAACATGCTATCCTTCCTGTGTGCCTGAAACCTATGCTAAAACAAAGCACTAAGTTCTTGGATTTGTTTATGGGTTTAATTTTGTTTTTTTAAAGGCTCTCAAGCACCTTTTTAAAATATCCTATGTGCTTGGGTTATGCACTAGCTTACCTGTATTCCCAGAGTTAAATTTGTGTATAAAGAGGTTTTAGACAGTTTAAAGGAGATATAAAGGATATTGAGAATATGAATAAAGGCTAGATATTCATTGTTATTCTCCTGGACTTTTCTGCTGTCATTAAGCATTGTTGTCTGTAAGATAAATTCTCCAAGAGGAGTTGCAGAGAGCAATGTATCCACTGAGAAGTGATTTAAAATTGCTCTTCAGCTGCTCGATACCTTGTTTGTAGAGTCCCACAAAAATAAATTCCTGTGCTGGTCCTCCTCAACAGTTATGTGCAGTTAGAAAATGACTGGTCTGTCACCATGGCTTTGAGTGACTTTCTGGTAGAGGTAAGATGTAGCTCCTTCCTTGGAACTAGGCCAAGGCTGAGCACTTGGTAAACATGCAGGAAATAACAGGTTTCATGGCTTTATAGCCCAGAATGCTTGTTTTGGTTTGTATGTGTGTGTTGTGTATGTGTTTGGTTCTGTTTTTTTGGGGTTTTTTTTGGTTTTTTTTAAGGCTTTTCACTAACCCAGTGATGTACTTATTCAAAAGGAAAGAGCTATTACGGATTCAAAACATAATAAAACATAGAATCTTTTGCCCTCTCATAGCGAGATACTTCACAGAGAACAGTTCTCTCCCCACAGAGAAAATAGAAAACAGACAATACATGACAGATTATTTCTATTCCTTGGGTACTGTGATGATAAACATTGTACATGCTGAAAAATTTGTATTACACTAGAATAAAAAGTGGAAGTAAAGATTGTCCAATATGTTTATTTGTTCCCAGAATTAGAAGTCCCTTTTTTTTCTTTTGTACTTTAAAAATGTGCTTTTATAACTGAAGACAAATCTACAGAGGCTCCTAAATCAGTTACAGACATTTTGAGAGAGAGTCCAAATACTATTTGAAGATCGCCATGGAATATGAATGGTCACGTTCCTCCAAACCACAGCTGTCTAAAAGGAAACCAGAATATTCTGCAAACTTATTTTGGGAAAGGTGCTCATGTATTTATGATTTAAAGTAATTTTTATTTATAGTTTGTGTGCAAAAAGTTGTCTATAGGGAATCAAGATGCTATTCTAAAGCTCTATGTAATTTTTCAACTTGTCTTTAATTTATCCTGTAGTTTCAACATAGAGTGTATGAGGATGTTGCTGGTTTTGAAGCCAGAGTAGTTGAAAATCACTAAAAAAGCTAACCCAACATAATGCCGCTGACAGGAAAAGAAATCCCGCCTACTCACCTTGTTCCACTTTAAGAGGAGGCTTCTGGTAGTCTTCCTACCAAATGAATGGAGCTCCTTGTCACCATGACTTGGATGTATAGGCTACACATTTCTGCCTGTCGAGACCTGACCCACAGGAGAGCAGCTGTGCTGTGACTTCTTGTCTTTATGTGGGTTGAGGATGAATTTGTCCAGATTAGAGTTTGTAAAACTGGTTCCAGGCCACTAGTACTGCCTGGTTTGCATGTATTTGAAACAGTAGAGTATTGCAATTATAGGTTTTTTCTATTCCCTTTTGATACACTCCTGAAACTAGTTGGTTTTTAGCATTTGACTGTTCATACTTCCACTAGAATTAAAAACATGAAATGAGAAATTTGGTGAAGCCTGAATTGGTGCTTACCAATTGCTGATGGAAAGATTCCTTTTGATTTGAAGATACAGCAGTGCAATAATTAAAAGCGTTCACTCAGAGTCCTTGTAGGTGCCAGTCAAACTTCTCTTATGATTAATTTAAAAGGCCAAGGCTAAGTCATGTCTATTCTAGCAGTAGCTTGGGAACAACTGATTTACCTCAGCAGAGGTAAATAGCATAGATAGACCCATTATTTTTTGACTACTAAACCATTAATTACTTTGAAACCTAGAGTCACTGACTGTATGGAAAACATTTTTGTGTTTCTTTTGTAAAGCCAGCAAACACTGTTACCACCTCTCTGAAAATCACCTGCAGGATTTAGTAAACAAAATCAAATAGTTTCCATTTGTCTCTCTTTGTGAGTTTGTTTGTTTGTTTAAATGGGTGGTCCTCAAACTCAGCATCCAAACAAGGTTTTTAGACTTTGCCTCTTGTTTTAATAATGCCTGTCTCTGTTGGCATTTTTTTTCATCTTGTTCTCAATTTCTCATGAAAATAACAACTCTGCTTTTATTTTTAAGGTCTGATTCACTAAGGTGGGGAGCTGACCCTGAGCTATACAGAGTGCTGCAGACTTGCACTGAGGCATCATGTGCTCCTCAAATCTGAAGCCTTCGAGCCTTATCTTAAAAGCTTTAAATATTACCAGGTGCTGAGATGCCAACTGAGTCAGGGTTCATTCTATTTGTGCTGTGTAACGGCAGCAAAATGGTTGCTGGAACATAGATGCAACAGAGAGGAGGCAGAATGCAAGATTAATTGCTTTGTGTTAATACCAATGCCTTTGATTTTGCAGAATGGTATGTCTATCTGTACCCCCTGCAGTTGTGTGGTATATGCAATGGTCAGCTTTGTTTGGAAGCTTTGGGCTCAGAAACCAAAAAGTGCTTCCCTGAAATATTGTGTAGTTGGTTGGGGTCTTTATATTCCATGCAAATAGCGAAATATCGCTTTACAACTCTGATTGCACATTGCCCTTTCACAGTAATTTCACTGAGTTTATTTTTCTTTTAGAGAAGGGAGAAATGGAAGTTTGTAGCAGAAAATACAGGTATTACTAAATGAAAATATGTTTGGTACCTTCCACAGCATTGTGGAAATACTGTTTCTGCAAGGGCAGTACATTTTGTATGCCTTATGCTTTTATCAGAACACATTTTTTTATTTTGTTACAATTTTTTTCCCTGTGTACAGTAATTTTGATGGTACTTGCATAGTAATGATGGTAATGGTGTAATAGATTATTCACAGTTGTAATGGTTATGATGCCATACCCGTAAGTTGGAGAGGGAAAAGTATTTAGGATACCTTTTAAATGTATTTTTGTAAAAAATAAGGAAATTTATATCATTTAAATAAGACAGTATTATAGTCTTACACCTTAAGGGATGCACAAGAGAGATTCTGTGTAATAATGTGCAAGTGCCCAAAGAAGATCAGACACAGAAAAGCTAAATTAACATAATTGTAAAGGAAAAGCACTGTGTCTTTGCTTTTGTGGCTCTTATACCCCATAGAGCTGGTATTTTACAGTCCTTCCATTGTCCATTACTGCAAACACGTCCAGATGAATTCAGCGTTTAATGTTAAAAATCTTATAACATGCCAGTTTGATTTGTAGCCCTTCATATCATGGAATGCTAATTAAAATCATATTTTTGCATATGTCATGCCTTTCATGTACATATGCAAATAGAGTCTATTGCCTTTCAGCTATTAGTAATTAACTTTATGAAGGACAGCTGTAATGCATAATTAACAAAAATGTTTGCAAGCCCTTTTCACACTGAAAGTTGCAGCAGTAAAATTTTTGCTTATCGAGAGAACCATTTTAGTTTGAAGCTTCAGTCTGATAATCTAAATTGTTTGAAGCAGTCACATGACATAATTAAATTGATGTTATGGTCTTATCAACAGAAGAATAGTACTTGATAGGCTTCTATCTGTTTCATTATATATGTCACCAAAGTTATAGTAAATTATCTCTGTTTGGTTTGGTAGAAACATGATGCCAGGTAGTATGCATTTTGTTGGTGCTGTGAAGAATGTCTGGCCGGTTTGAACAATATTCCTGCTTGTAGTGTATTCATGAGCATGTGTTTCACATTTTACATCCTTTTTTTTTCCACATGGCTATGAAATAACTAAGGCTATTAATTTGTTTCTATGTGTATCTCTTTGAATAATAATTACAATGGAGTTTGACCAGGCATAAGCAGTGATTAAAGCATCTTATCTTACTGTTTTTTCTCATTAAAAACAATGGAACCACCTGTATGAAGAAAGGTTGCAGGATGGGCCCATTAGGCTTAAATAAATTCAAAGGTGTAACTAAAACTGTACTACTTAATAATATCAGAATGTTCTTTAGGTAAAGTAGATTATATTATCATTATAATGTGTGAGATATTCTAATTTGCAAAGGTAAGCAGAAACTGATTTTCCATTCTTTTTCCAGTGATGTGTGGTTGGGAGTTGTAAGAGAAAAAGCCAAGGGGACTGCAAAATGAGGGAAGCCTGTTGTTACAGAATGGACTCCCCAGTCTAAGTCACATCCAAGCAGAGGAGGGGTTTTTAAGGACTGCATTTAGTGAAATTAGTGCATTATGTTCAAGTGCATGCTCAAAACAAACAAAAAAAAAGAAAACAACAAAAAAAGAAAAGTTTAATAAAATGATCCTTCTCATTTGCTCTTTGGTTGACAGGGTGGCATTTGTGATGAAGAAGCATTTGAATACTCATTTACTAGGCAAACATGGAGTTGGCACACCCAAAGAAAGGTAAACTGCTTTAAAATTCTTTTTCATTGTATCTTATACACTATGTGGAGATCTTTTCTAGAATATTTAGCTTACCCACAACGAAGCCATCTGGATTTTTACTTCAACTCCAACAGAGATCCAACATGTTTAAGTGCTCTGATGTCATGGTGCTTATGTCATGTCTGTAGACAGAAATTCCGTGTAGGATTTACACCTTTTGGGGCTTTTTTTTGACAGGTGATATTATTTTCTCAAAACTTTCATAGTGGTAAATATCCCTCTCAGTACAAATAAAATTTTTGGGGGGGGGGGTTTTTTTTTTTTTGGGTTTTTTTTTTTTTGGGTTTTTTTTTTTTTGGGTTTTTTTTTTTTTGGGTTTTTTTTTTTTTGGGTTTTTTTTTTTTTGGGTTTTTTTTTTTTTGGGTTTTTTTTTTTTTGGTTTTTTTTTTTCCCTTCTTTTCTTGCTGGCCTTGATGCTCATAGGTTTATAAAATTACTTTCTAAGCGGTCAAAGCCACAGAGGAATCAAAAAGAAAGTTTCCTCAAGTGGTCTTGGGCAGGAAGGGAGATTTGGCATTTTTACTATTTTTAAAATGAATTTATTTTTTCAGGCTGTACACAGCTACTTATTCTCCAACTTTGTTTGCAAGCAGGTTATTTTTATGTGGTTTAAAATATAACTGTGTTTTACAAACTCACTGGTGGTGTGTTTGCAGATAAACAGATTTTGCTTCTGATTTATTTGGCACATTGTGGCTTAGCTATTGCTATTTCATTGAATCTTTGGGCCAGCTAGAAAATTGATGTGTTTTGGATAGCCAAAAGATGGCATATTCTCTTTCAGCCTGGGTAGATGGAGGTGTTCATTGCTGGATACTTGATGCTGTTTCAAGTATTACTGCCTTGTAACTCATTCTTTGGGGGTAGGCTTTCATAAATAAAAGAGTATTTTCTGGTTTTGATATGAAAAAATAGGGAAATAAATGATAGGAGCTGTAGGAGAACACAGCAAAGCTCTTTCTGAGCCATGTTCATTTCTTGTTAAAGACAATGGGAATTGTGGGCAATTAGACCCATTCTTCACAAGTTTGTCATGCTTAAATCACAGAGGGACCTAAGAGTAGGGTTTTAAATTAACACCTCATATATGTCTTAGTTTGACTAAGCCCCGATTTAGGTGATGCTTTTATTTTTAAGGCAATTTCCTCCACAAAGGGCTTAACCAGAATTTCCCTAACATGACTATTCAAGAGTTTTGAGATATTCTATTTAATCTAAAATACACAGTGATGCATTGAAAAAACAATTACAGTTTCATCAAAGCAAATATCATAATAAAGTTTATGTTGGTTATCTCTTGTCATGGCACAACAATTACAAAGTGTTTTGCTCTGGTGGCTTATTTTATAACTGGAAGCATTCAATACCAATATATTCTTTTACAAGGGGGTACTTACTGTACAGTCATCATAAATACAATGTAGAGATAACTTGTATTACCCTAGTGAATATGTGCACAATAAAGGATACATGCAATAGATTTCCAAATATAGCATCTTAGCCTGAGAGGCATATTTTCAGTGATCATCTTGAATTCTTAAACAAGCAGGATGCTATAAACTAAATCGGTTGTTGCTGACCTTTCTTTGGGTGTTTTGTTCTGAAACCCTCCCAGCTGTGGCTGTTTTCCCCATTTCTTCCTATATCCCTTTAAGGCTTTCTTGCCGGCTGGCCAGCATGGCACGAGGAGGAGGAGGGTGGCAGCTTTACAGGCCTTGGCTGCCCGAGGAGAGAAGGATCCCTGCTGAGGGCTGCAGCCTCCCTGTCCCACCTGCTGGCGCAGCTGCGGAGGCTTTGCCTCCAGGATAGGCGGGTGGAGTTAGGGTGACTTCATGCCCTCTTCTTTCACAATTTCTTCATCTGTCTTTTGAGTATTTCCTTTCCACAACACCTTTTCTAGTGGCACTTAAGCTTAATGTAGAGCAGCATCAACCAGTAGTGGCAGAGCTACAACAACAATATAAATTTCTAGAAGCAGTCCCTCGCTGGGCGTGGGGGATGTTTAAGCCACATGAACTGCTGCAGTAAATACCAAACCACTGTTGCTCTCCTTTCCACCTTTCCTCTCCTATTATGAGAAAGTTTGATGCCTTTTAATAGGTTTAGGAACCAAAGAAATCCTTCTTCTGCATGTTAAACCATCTCTTTGGGCATAAACATATTATAAATTAAGTTATGTAGTTTTCTTACCTATGTAAAACATTAATGCCTTGATTATATTTTTGCAAGCTTGCTATTTTTTAATTTCTCTAGGACAATATAATCAGTTTATTCTTTATGTTTTGAATTTGATTCTGCCCTCTGATACATTGCATATTATAGCAAATACTAATAGAAGCCAGCTAAATAGGCTGTGACAATTAAATTAATAATGCATTTTATTTGCAAGTGTTTAGTCTTCATGGTTTGACTGATATATGCAAAGATGGTAATTTATTAAAAGTAAATTCATGTAATTGTACTACAGAATTTGATGGACCAAAAAAAGTTGTCAGCATGACTATCATCAAAAACAGAAAATTGAAAAGAAGTTCAAAAGAGTGCTTGAAAAAAATAGTTATAACCCATACACCCCGAGAAATTGAGGCCCTCTTAACAAACTTCTTATAATGGAATTGCTGGTGGTAAGCATTGAGATAGTTCTGAAAGGGAGAGAAAAAATACATTTACAATTTACTAAGCAGTACTTAACTTGTGCACCTTGCTTTCTCTACCTTTTCATCACTGTTGGGGCTTTTTATGCACAAAAGGGAGGAGCTATGGAGGCTGTAGAAGTATATTGCATGGGCAGATACAGAAAACAAGTATAATTCATAATGAAATTGCTACTAAAACATCTTTTGTTTATTTTCTTTTTTTAAAAGACGAATTTGATTTAAGAGGAAAATACTGTGCAGTACCAAAAATCACATAAATTTTTAAAAAATAAACTTGTAGTAAAATGTCTGCACATTTCAGATGCAAAACCCCTTACTGCCTAGTCCATTATGATCATTACCATTTAATAGCTAATGCAAAAGTGGAATGTTTTAACAGAAAGAATTCCTCTAAGGTATATTTTCCTGTTATTGGAACTGTGATACTGATTTATTGTCAACTTGAATGTGTCTCAAAACTGGCATGTTATCTGCTAAGTCCAAGGCCAGTACATATTTGGTACTTCGGTGTCAGTAATCTTCATGGGACCTGTAACTATATCTTATTGGCAGGATAAATCTTTGGCTACACCTTTATTGTATCTAGGAGACATTGTGGTTGGGGACAAGGTGAATGCATCAGTAATGTTAATGGTGCCAAGTTCTAATTTCTGTTGCATCATGACTTAGGTGTAAATTGTGTCAGAACGCAGAAAAAACATACACACACATAAAAATATGAGCAAGAAAATAAAAATAAATTCACGAAGTAATTCATCAGTGAGATTGAATTCTGACACTGTTAAGTTCAACTCTGGATTTAGAATTTTTTTGTATGAAAAATACACAAATATTTTTAAAGATTTTTTAGACACCATTAGTACTGTAAAAGTACACATTTTATAGTTTATGATACTTTCTTAACTGGAGTTCTATTTGATACATCTGTTTAAAAAATTGTTTTACATAAGAAAAAGCCATAGAAAAGCCTTTATAGTTGTTTAATTACCTCATCTTCCTTATCAATTTTAAATAATGAGTTGCCTCTGAAATATGAGTGATCCCATTGAATCAAATAGAATCATTCATATATACAAAATTACTGGTAGCACCAACAGTCACTGAATTGGAATATCTGTTATAAAACAATTCTGGTAAAGGCTATTAAAAATATATTCCGTTTTGCAAGGTTCTAGTATTTTTCATGTGCTTTAAGAATGGGATCAGTGTTACAGTGCTAGTAATATCATATGAAGATACTATGATTTTCAAATTTTCTTGATTGATTGAAAAAACTGTGCAGTGATTTCAACTTGAGAGCAAGAGCTATAGCTGTGTAATAGCAACCTAAATATGTTTGATATGCTTTTTCAAATAATGTTGAAATGTAACATACTTCTAAAATTTGTGGGGTTTACACTTTGAAGTAAAAAGAGGAAATTCTTGGATGCCAACTGTTTCATGTACTTGCATAAGCCCATCTGAATTTTTGAATATTAAATTCTACTGATATGTAAATATCATAAAATAGACAAGACTGTAGGTATGTCAGTGGAAAGGATTGTTGAGGTCTGAAAGAAAAGTAGCCAGGAAAGATGAACTCGGGGTTGATGTTCTGTATATTATTTAGAAAACTGTCTTGTAATCAGCTGCTGTGTCCTGATATTTCCATTTTGAATGTAAAACTAGAAGCATATCAAGTCCATCAGTACAACCCTCTTTTATTTAACTGAACTGTTAATTCTTGTTTTGAAACATTTTTCTATCTTTGAGTAGAGAAATTTGTGATAGTATTCAGTATGCCTGTTTTGGGTAATGCTACCCCTGCAAAGTAAAAAGATCCAGTTTGATGTTACAGCAAATTTTGGGTAAACAAGTGGCAGAAGTCACAAAGTGATGTGCCATATATCCATACGAAAGAAAGTGGTTCCAGTTATGTGTCCCAGCTTTCTGCTTCCGCTGCCTAAGTCAACCATGCAGGCCAAGAGGGTAAGGTTTAGTATGTAATCGCTTTTTAATAACCTGGTGTTCTGAAGGAGTGAGTTCTGTATGTGGCTGTCTCACAAAAGGGTTTCCAGTTAGAGGCACTGGCAGTACGTATGGATTCACTGGACAAGAGGCTACCTGTAATACCAGAGGGTGGTGTGCTGAGTCTTGCCTTCGAGTCATCACCTTTTACTGCTTCTTGCAAATGAGTTGGAGCTTTTTGGTTGAAACCTAACACTACTAGGTTAACTGGATAGGAATGAAAAGCTTTACTTAATTGATTATTTCCTGCATTTTTCTTTAAAAGGGTCTTGGAGAGTTACATAATCATTCTTTGGAAAAGCCCTAAGGAAAGAAATGTAGCTTTTTCTTGAAATATTTACTATTTGGAAGTTTGTGATGAGAGGATGTGTGTGTGTAAAAGAGTCAATTTTAGCACTGTTTGGGAACTGAAGTTTTTGCCTGAGATGCATGCTCAGCTTTCTGTGTTTTGGAGGCTTATCTGACCTTTGCAAGCAGTATTTCTATTTGGTGGTCAGCTCCTGTCTGGTGCTATACTATGTCAGAGTGTGAAACAGGTTCCATAGGTACAGGCTCTGTAATCACTTGCTGCCTGAGTGCTTTTCTTTGTCTGCAGCTGACCAAGGAACATAAGGAAGCCATCGGGGTTACCTATGATTCCTCAGGTACTGGAAGTAGAAGATGTGCTGAAAATTCACAGCTTTCCTCATGGCTTGCTGTCTGTACACACATCGTATGCATTTACTTTGCTACAAAGAAATGAAGACTAGGCAGGCATTTATACTTTTGAAGATTGCTATCACAAAGACAAGTGATGGCTTCAGAATCTTTTTAGAAAGAAAAATAACAAGGGAAGGACTGTAAAAGAATGAAGTTATTTTGCTACTACTCATTATTTGTTCTTCCTATCAAATCCTGGCGGTATTAGAGTTTAGTTCAGAAGGAAGGGCAACCTGAAGTAAGTTTATTTTAATTGCTGGGTATGTGAGATGTGTTTGAAATTTCTGTAGCCAGCAATAGTCTTCCTGTTGTGAAGGCTTAACTGATATGGTTGTGGGATTCATGCTGCCCACAGTGAGCGAGCACCTTTGGTTAATTTTAAGCATCATAACAAGATATAAATTATTATCTCATATTCATAAACAATCAAGTACTGTCTAGAGCACAGGTTATTAGTTCCATTAGCAAGCATATGCTAACATTGTCTGTGAATCTGTGGAAAACAGTGTGGGTACTTGCTGAAAGTGCTGGCTTTATATCACAATGGTTTGTGTCCCGGGAAAACACAGTTCCTTGTTGCATGCCATCAGCCAAAAATTGTAAGCTGCAAACTGATCCCTCCTCTGTTGCAGTCAGCTGAAACTAAGTTGTTCCAGTTGTGTGTCCCAGCTTGCTGCTTCCATTGTGTAAGGCAACCGTGTAGGCCAAGAGGGTAAGGATTAGGATGACAGTATATCTCTAGATCCCTTTTTACCTGTGTGGGACTGGTAGCAGGGGACCTCGCAGACAGTTCTGCAGTCTGTGTTACACTGCTTTGAGGGTTGTATGTTGTGACACTTTACAGATGTGAAATGTTCCATATCTTGGGTAGTACCTAACTTTTAAACACTGTAAAGGAAATGGAAACATCATCTCTTGACCATGCTGCAATGAAATATTTTCCATACATTCTGAAGAATCGAGAGGAGTATTTTGTAAACT
>WBMY01018589.1:367629-376208 GCA_013397315.1 Donacobius atricapilla
AGAAGAAGCATGGGTTTATTATATCACTTAAAGAAGCTGCAATTTGCCTCCCCTTGTTTCAAATTTTGCCACTACTCTGCTGTAGCAACTAATTTGTTTCTTCCCCCAAAGACTGGCAGCAAAAAAAACTTCCAACATCTCTATTTATTGTGCGCTGTTTGCATTTATAATATTTTACAGTATACACTTGTAAATTAAAATGATTAAAAAACTCACATTAGGTCTAAGGGCATAGTGATTTTTTGCATTTCCTATGTTTTCAAATGAATTAAAATATAACAGTGCAGTTAACATCAAATCATAATGATAATTTGTTAGTTAAAGGCTATTTCAGTCTATAAAACTTTGATTACTTGGAATTTAGCTGTGGTTTTATGAGTTTTCCCATATGATTGCCCACAAATTTTTATGTTGACTAAATTGTAAATTGTTTAAACTGTTCAAACAAATTACTTAGCAATTAAACCTTCAGCAAAATTGTAATTCATTTTAAATTTAGCACAGAGGTTTGATGCTCTTTATTGAAGAAAATAACTGAGCAAAATAGTGAAATATGTAAATTCTGAATCCTGCGTGAACAGTCCCCCATAGGACAAAACATTCCCAACACTGTGGGTATAGGAAAGCCTTCCAGTAATGTGAATTAATTTTGCAGTAAAGGGTAGCTTGAGGAAATTCCTGCTGCTGAATAACATCCAGATTTTATGATTTCCAAATTTTTTTCCCCATAGGGTGTTTTGTGTCTAATTTTTAATGCCTGAAGTCTTAATATTTAAACATAAAAGCAATCTACCAGACACATAATTCTTCTGTATACCTGTGTGTTCTAGTAAAATAACTGCAGGTGAAAGGAATGCAACAGCTACAGGGAAAGGACAGATGAAATTAAATAGTTTTATCATTGGTACTTATGGGAGATTTTGAGGATTTTGTTTCTGTTTTTTTGATGAACTGATTTGCAGCAGTTTTACCAATAGAGTACACAAGTTCATTTCTCTGTTTGGGTTTTTTTTTTAGTTGTTGTTGGTTTTTTTGTTGTTGTTGTGTTTTTCTTTTTTTCTTTTTATTCTTTCCTGAGGGCTTTAAGTTTTTCAAATATGATGTGTCTGAAACTTGTGATTTTAGTCTCCTTTCTATCTTCATTATGCTTATGTAATGTATAGATTTCTCCACATAGAATGATGTTCAGTTTCACTGTCTCTAGAGCTGCAAGACAAATAGAAGTGTAAACACAGAGCAGATGCATCATTTTACATAAGAAAACCTTGCTCCCACTTATCATATTTGAACTGCTTGTGGTTGCACACCTGGAGCTCACTGGCAGTACCCTTCAGAAAATGAATTATTGGTTTTGTACCATTGATATAAGACATGGCTCATTGTAGACAAATGAGAGATAATTTCTAGAATTTCAGATCTAGGGCCTTATTTTTGTTGACCACCATCACTGTATGTAATACTGTACATTCACAGTGCTCCAAGCAGATTCAAGGTAGAGGCACTAAAAGCCCAGTCCTCTGTTGGCTTTCTGAAAATTTCCTTGCAAGTTCTTCATCAAGAGGC
This sequence comes from Donacobius atricapilla, assembly GCA_013397315.1. Classification (NCBI taxonomy): domain Eukaryota; kingdom Metazoa; phylum Chordata; class Aves; order Passeriformes; family Mimidae; genus Donacobius; species Donacobius atricapilla. Next base: position 369,193 of record WBMY01018589.1, read on the forward strand.
CTTTGTTGTCTGAGATGGGTATGAAGATGCCATATGGCTGTAAATGGCCACCTCAAACCTCATGCAGAAAATGGCTACTGCATGTGACTAAAGCAATATAGTTGCCCGGTTTCTGACCTGTTAAGCTGGTTTCCTTCCAGCTGCTAACTGAAAAAGGTAAAGAGTTCTACTGGTTGTGAAGTCAGTGTTACCCATTTATAACTATGTATGATTTCATCACTCACAGACCAACTCGTGTAAGGGTTGTTTCTACATTATTTTGTTTCTACAACATGGGAATTCTGTATTCCCTTTATTTTAAGCACCCTGAGAGTAGGCAGGTGTTAATACTTAAAAAAAGCAGTGCTGAACCACTTTCTTGGACCACTGAAATTTTATCTTGTTCGCTCACTTGTTGACATTTTGGCTTGTCAGTTTTCTGAGTATTTAGTGATACAGTCAAGACACAAGGATGAGGGCAGAAAGCTTAGAGCTACTAGCAGAAATAGATAAGTTTGACAATTATTTTACTTTATAGGATATGCATAGCAAGTACATTTGTACAGAGTTAGCTAAATATTGATTTATGCCTATCTATGTAAAAGAAAAGCATTAAAATACTTGCTATCATCTTGAATCTCTAAAATGTCTAATAGTTCGTATTTCATAAAGTCACACATCTGAGAAGTTAGCTTTTGCAAAACAAGCTCTCTGATTATCTGATACCCTCCGGAAGGTTGGGAGAGTTGTTTCCTATATTACTTAGGAAAAAATTTCTTTTTACAATTGAAAATGTCAGCATCAATTTAAAGTAACACTAAGCATGTGCTTGCTTTCTGAATATTATCCTCCTCCACCTCCCCTCCAACCACCCTGCTGAGGATCTGAGTGTGACAGTTTGATTAGATCATCAATCCTTACTGTTAACAGCACTTTTCCTGAACACCTGGGTTGCTAGGTCACATCTGAGTTTAGCTACCGTTGTTTTAGTGACCTAACGTGCATTCACCATAGCAATTTACATTTAGTCCTCAAATTAAAAGTTACCTTAGAGCAACAGTTTGTTTTAAAATGACCTTTGTTCTCATGTGAAAGTTATGCTATATGATGTGATAAAAACTAAAAATGATGAAACAGATTTTTGTATTTGAGATGTGGTTACTTATTTTGATAGAGATTGCACATAAGTCTGTCTAACTGCTGTTTTGAAAGCAAAGCTCAGTTAGGAGCTCTAACTTAAGCTCTACTTAATCGTCCGTCAGCGTAGAAGAATTCTACGTAGATTTATATTCCCCTATTTTGATTAAATGGTGTTATTCTGTACTAAGTTAAGTAATCATATTTGTCATATCCTTACAATATTTTTGTAGTGTTTCTTCCCTAAAAATCTACTTTTGACTTGTCAGTTCAGTTTGATTCCTGCTTTTCCCATTTTCAGGAAAAATACCAGCAAAGGTGAATACTTAACAACAATTTCAATGCAAATTGTTGAGCAGCAGACAGCAACATAAACATGCTATAAAATTCAGCCCTTTTCTGAATCTACAGTAACACTTTGTTTTTCTTCTGAATTTTCCTTTGCTGTGATGATACTCATAAAGTTATCTGAGGAAAATTCATGAAACATTTAATTAAAAATCTGTTAATTAAAAATCAATTAAAATCTTCCTTCTGTTCTTGGGTGAACAAATAAAATCACAAAATGGGACAGTGTTACAGTATACAACAAGAAAATCACTTTTAGCAGTATATATGATGTAACAATAGTAGTTAATGGAAATGCTTTGTTTTGTGCTTTCTCTCATATGAGTTAAGAATATGCTTCCATGTATATTCTTAAATCAAATATAAAGCTTCCTGTAATCTGTTACAGTCTTGCCATTGTTGCACATCTATGAAATTAGATACCAAATGATTGTTTCCATTAGATTGGTCAAATGTGAGAGAGAGGTCGGAAGGCCAAGTGTAGAATTTAAAATAAAAACATTTCTTTAAGTATAAAGTTTATAATAGAGGGCTGTTTTCCCCCCTGCCCCCCCATAGCAGATATAGTGTGGAATTAAAATGCGTTGCATAAAACACGTATACATTTTGGGGCCTGATTCAGTGTCTAATTAAATCAGTAGAAAATATTATTTTGATTGGGATCATTAATGAAGCACAATTTTGCTTGTTAAGCAAAACTCTAATTAGACACTATATTTTAAATATTATTTTGTATATATGCCACTGTTCAAGTATGTGTTTACTGTGTCCTCTGAAATACGTGAAATGCCCACTCCTGTTAATACATATTCAAAACATATGTCATGTGGCTTCTGAGAATTCATAATAACAATAAAATTAAAACCATGGATATATCTATGTAAAATTAAAAATTTTGCAGCATGCGGTGTACATTATTTTAAATGCTAATTTGAGGTAAAATTAATGGTAAAAAAGTTCAAAGGATCTGGTGTACATAATCAGAATGTAGAAATGCTGCTCAGCCTTCCATCACAGTGATGTAAGATAGGGTCAATAGGATGTTTAAAGAAAGAGCTACCATGAAAGGGGTGACATAAGAGAGTAACTCTTTCAAACAGCGCTTCTTTATTAGTGATAGTAGGCAAATAGAAAATACTAGGCCTTGATGAAAGCATACTTGTTAAACTCCTTGAATTTTTTTTTTGAAAGAAGGATAATTTGTAGGATATAAGTAATGTGATGTTGCTTTATATATGTGTTTGTTTATTTATTATTATTATGGCTATGCAACTGTATTATTTATAACCATACGAATCCATGCAATCAGAAATTTTTGAAAACTGAAACTTTTGAGGACAGCTTTTGTGTGCTTCATAGCTGTTCACTAAATGTTTATTTTTTTTTAGTTTGAGGAAATTTATTTACCACTGTTTTTCTGGTTTTTTTTTTAGTTTGATGTAATTTTTACTTCACTGCTTGTTGTTTTCCAGATCAGAGTAAAAATTGCTGAAGTTTGAAATTTGGCCATAATAATCATCACTGACTACTGATGGTCACCCTTTGCGTGTGTTGCTTTGGATTACCAGATTATCAGTGTATTCCCCATTGTTTATGGAGACTTTGTAGATGAAGATTATTCTTTGGTTTTCAACTTTCCTCTTACATATGATTATGTTGGCATGAAGTCTGTTCCTGTTGGAACAAATCAGATGTTTACCTTAATGCCAAACAGTGCAACTTTTAATTTTCACATTCTCTGTAAGGTTAGTAAGTGTGCTGTTGGGTAAATAATAGAAGTGTAATAGTTACTTACTTAGTAAAAGAACATTCACTCTAGGTAGAAAATCAGGACGGATACATAGACTAACTCCTGTTGTATCATGATGCATTTACTGTTCAGTAAAAGCCTGCACTTCTGACAGACTGACTTGGGGAGAGACAAGCATGAGCGAATTTAGTCTTTGTTGTACTGTATCTTTACTGAAAACATGTATTTATTCATAGCAATGTGTCTCATGCAAGTTTTCTATCTGTAACAGCCAAGACAAGGCATTGGTAGTTTCCATGAAGGTGAAGTGAAGCACTTCCCATTGTTGGCATTACCTGAATTCAAGGAAGTGAAATCTGCAGTTTCTTCATTGCTGTTTTCAGTAAGATTGCAGGAATTATCGTACTTGCGCTAGTTATAGCAGATGAAATCACACCTTTTTGTCCGTGTGGACAGAGAAATCCACTTGTGTGGAGAATAGAATGCATTTAGAACACAGAATGTTGTCCAACATAGTCTCAAACTAGTCTAAAGCTGTTCTTTCTAGCTACTAGAATGTTTTCAGTGTTCTTATGTTTTGTAAAGAAGTAGTCCCTCCCCTGGCCAGACTTCACTGCTCTTCAGGCTTCACCTGTGGAAGAAGGGCTGTTCAGGGAGTACTTGCAGCAAAGGAGTTTAGATTCTGCTGTAGTTGTGTTTTCATCACCAGTGGCAGTCACCTGAGTGGCTTGGGCAGTTATACCTTTTTTTTGTGTTTGATTTTCTTTCCATTTACAATGTGAGTGTAGTAACACTTCACAGATGCTGATGAGAGCTTGTGAAGCACTGCAAATTGAACTATGATGATTTTTTTCTTTTACTGGAATGATGTGATAAAACCATTGTGCCTGTCACACTTTGAAAGACAGATATTTGATGTGCTTTTGAAATGCTAATCTGAAGGACAGGAATGCTGGGGGAGGAGAGAAAGTGAAGATCTTCCTCCAAATAGGACTTCTGATATAACTAGAGACAGAAGCTCTTATGGACATAACAGAAGTGTTAAGATCTGGAGAGAGTCACCAAACAATTGCTAGGGAAGGGAACTAATTGCAAATGGTGTAGAGGCTTCCTTTTCCCCCTTGATTTCTCTGTACCTGAGCTGAAAACAAGAGCTGTATAATGGAGTCAATTCAGTAGACTCTGAGTTTTATTTTCAGGTTAGGTTCAGCTTCACTGTGCCAGCAGCTCTTTTGGTTTGTGTTTCACATAATTTCAGAGAATAGTCCTAATTCAATTCTGCTTTCTGTGAAAGCTTTTTGTGAAGACTCAGCCTTGGCAGAGTTCAGACCAAGCACTCATATACAATATGGGCTGGCTATCAAAGGTTTTATTTTTCATTTGGGCTTGACTTAATTCTCTAGTTTAGTTGTTGAGAAGTGTAAATCTTATGTCTAATGCAAATTTTTTTTTTTAATTCACTGAGGTTTGCTCTGGCTTTAATTAGTATTGTTTTCTATGATGAATTTTACACAGGCAGTTTTAAGAAATTCTGTAACCTCAATGGTGTACATCTCTATTGCTTTGTTAATATGCATAAGCAGCCTGCTCTAGGCAAACACAGAAAGGGAAATCCAGTGGACTGAGCAAGAGACTAAATTTTGTATTGATGTGGGTCAGAGGAGAATGTTGTATGTCCCAGGAGCATGGGATTTAAAAAAAGAATATAGGGCATGGTTCATAAGGGGCAAAGTCATGCAAATGCCTCATGTTTTTTCTTCCTTGTTCCTGCAATATTCTGACCTTCTATGTAAGAAGTTTTAAGGGAGCACGATAAGCCTTTAACAGTAATGAATATACTTCATTTTACAGTAGAACCGTTTCATGATGAATATCAGTATAGTCACAAATCAGTATATTTAAAACAAATAAAAGTTACGCTACATTTGCCTTTTTGAACACAAACTAACTTACATATTGAAAAAGTTCATTTTTACAGACAGTAAATTTAGAATGTACTTTGTATTTTTTAATTTTAAGTCAGATATTAAATGCCTTTGCTCGATGATATGCCCGTGTGTGTATCTACATCTTGTCTCCCAGTTAGAGTGTTTAGTCACCTAAAGGAATTGGTCACTTTTTGTACAAGCTTATGATTCCCAACTACACATATGGAAAGATGGGTGATGATTTTTAACCTCTTAAGATCTCATTTTCCTTTCTAAATCCCATCTTTTCCAGGTCTAGCATGTCGGTCTATCAGTCTCTGTAGGAGTTGTCAGGGTTATCTGTCAGCATCAAAGTCAGAAGAAGACATTCAGAAATACAAAAACGTTGATTCCTTATGTCTGTAGGTTTACTAGACAGATTTTAGAAGAAGCACAAAATAAACAGCAGAGGGGGCCAGGCTCTCTACATCACCAACACAGTTGCTGTCAATTTATTACAGTCATTTTGTTTTGTAGACAGAGGTTCTCTGGTTAGCCCATTTAGTTATTATAGTGTTATTCTGTTCCTGTTATTTTGCACTTACTGGGAAAAGCAATGGAAATTCAAGGGGCTTTTTTGAGTAGCTTTTGTGATTCCACTTTCACATACACTTAAAGGAAAAAAAGAAAACCCACAAAGAACATAATCATTAATTTTTTTATGACTGCTTTTTTTTTCCTGTAACACTAATGTGACCATGTCTTGAGAATGAAAAGAAACCCCTGTAAATATGAGGACCTGATAATGCTAAATCAAACCACTTTCTGTATAGCTAAAAATTCCTATCCATTGCTTCATCAATTGCTATTCTTGCAAAATAAGAAATTGTACATAAATTCAAAATATTTTTTAATTTTATTGGACAGAATTTTGGTGCACGTCTTTCTTCAGGTACTGTGTTAGTTCCAGAGACAGCATTTATCGAAAAATACATGTAAAATGCTCTTATTTTCTGTTTGTTTTTGTCTGCAGGCATGCACATGTTAGTAATATGTGTCATGAATTATATTTTTCTGTGCCTTGGTGTCCCATTTAGTATACAGTTCTTAGCTGTTCTACATTCATTGGGTCAGTATTTACTATTGCTGCCTTTGTAGACCATGATCTTATTTTCCTGAGAAGGCACAGTGAGAAACATTCCTTTCAGCTGAAGGCTGGTGTAGTTCTTAGCCCCAAATGGTCACTTGACTTGGTTATATAAGATTTGATAGGACATTAGCCTTGCATCAAGGGTAGCCACACAGGTGAACCAGTCTGTCTACAAACACCAAACCAAACAAACCAAAAAACCCCTTCCCTGCAAAAAATATTGAGTTTGACCTGGACTTACAGGAATGGGCTTACTGTAACTACATCTTCAGCAAATAACAGATACTTCAGGATATAGTTTTGTTTTTTACTTTATATGCTTTCTTGTAGTTGATTTTATTCTTGCTTTTTTAAAATGAAAATAGATCAAATGCAGCAAAATGATACATGCTGTTTTTTAAGGTGATGTGAAAGGTCATTAGATTGTCATTCAGGAGGCAGACATTCTTCAGCTAGAAACTGAATTCTGTAGTCTGAAGTTAGTAAAAGGAAATGATAGTGGCATACATTTTTCATTAAATACGTCTACTATATCTTACAAATATTTTGAAAAACAGGTATGGCATCAACATAGCTATAATGACATACTGCAGCTGTCCCTGGATTAATGCGGTGAAGATATGACCTCTTGAAAACTGCCTGCTATGCACAGTTGCTGTAGTTGTCCTGTTTCCCTCAGTGTGATTTTAAAAAGCATAGGAAGAGGGACTGCACTTCTGATGAGGCGTATATTTTACCAAAAAAA
>WBMY01018589.1:376234-411456 GCA_013397315.1 Donacobius atricapilla
AAAAAAAACGGGGAGGGAGATGGGCAATGAAGATCTAATTAATTTATTTTAAAGGATCAGGGTTGGGAATGGTTGTTGTGGCTTTTGGAAGAGTCAAAAGAGTACATCAGTCTTTGAGGTGCATCACTGTATCTCCTCAGGTATAGGGAAGATAAGAACTGTTAGAGAGGTTTCTTCCACTTTATATTTACTATGGAGTTTCAGATTATTCCAAAGTGTAGAACCTTAGTGTGATCTAATTCTTGTTCAACTAATTTAAGGTTTTTCTTCTGTTTTTAAATGTTGCTTTAACTTAAAAAAAAAAAAAGTTACTGCAATAGAAGTTGTTTTCTAATTTAAACATACCAGCAGAGTTCAGGTCATCATGCAAATGTAGGACAATGGCAGAATCTTTGTGACATGTGTACAGAGCAGTTTGATAAGGTCTCTCAGCTGGTACAGTGAAGGGTTGCTTTCTTCCCTGTGTTAACACTGAAACGTTAAACAGAATGGACACTGAATTTTGGGGCTTTGCTGATAAACAAGTTGAATGTACACTTGTACAGTGATGTATTGCAGTGTCCTTGTGTCTATGAATGGACTTCTCACAGATTCAGAGGTAGGATTCTATGTATAACCTTCTGTATGTAGGGAGGTTGCGACCAGTTTTACAAGTATTCTTCTTTTAGATACTGCTAGTGCAAAAAAACAATAAAAATGCAATTCACATCAGCTGCTGAAAATCTCTGATGCATTTTCTCTAACATAGACAGCAACTTCCGAAAATATTTATGAGTCTGCTTTTTGATGAACGCTTGATATCATCCCTTAGGATATGATCTCTTTGTTGGATTAAAGGCACTAGTCCTTGCATTAAATGATGTTGGGTTTTTTTCATCCTAATACTCTTTACATGTATCTCTTTTCGATGGTGCTGTCTATTATCGTGCTCAGCCTCCTTACGTTTATCTTCCCTATGAAACAGCTGTTCGTTCACCAAACAAATTTTGAGATGATTTTCCTCCAACAGTTTGCAGGTTCTGAAAAATCCATTAATATCAAAAACCAGATTCCCTTTGCTCCATGTGTGCGTGCATGTATGTGTGTGGTATTTTTTATGTTGACCTGAAGATTTGTTTTACTGCTGGACCTGTGTAGCTGCTTAGGGGGCTGTATTCCCACTGTGCTGTTTTTCCCATGTTGTCTGATCCATCAGCAATCTAATTCACAGATAGTGTCATAATTCATGATGTAATAGATCTTCTACATTGTTTTGGTAAACCTCATGTGGTAGTTGCCCTTTCAGTAGTTTAAGCTTTTGATTCTTGCTTTCCATCATATATGTGCACTTATTATGACTTGACACCTCTCCTGCTACACATCCATTTTTCTGTGGTCTTTCTGATAGACTGACATGAAACTGGTTGCTTTTAGCTTTTGCCATTGCTTTCAAAGCACATGTTCTGGGCAGTAAGTTTTCTTTCCCATGTAGGTAAAGGTTTCCCTTGTTCAGTGTTTGTTTCATTAAATGTGAAACTTTTTTGTACAGAAAATTTACTACAAACATTGATTACAAACTGTACTGCCTCAGTGCTTAGAATTCAGTCTGCCATGACCACTTGTCCCAGATATTCCAGTTCTGTTCTTTTGTAGGTCTGCTGCAGATTATTTAATTATCATGATTTTATTTTGAAGATAGACAGAATAAGAATGTAGTTTAAAGGCAAATTCAAATAATTATTCATTCTGCCTTCTTCTAAACATACATTTCTGGCATAGGAAAATTTTGAAAATTTCCTAGTATCAAATATTTCAGCAGGAAATTATTTAATATTGTGATTGTTTCTATTTTTGTTGGTCTCTTAGGTTGATCAGAAGCTTTAAATGTAGACTTTGATGATAGCTTTTTGCTGATCATGAATAAAATATTTCTTGAAGTCAGTTACTTATTAAGGCCAGAGCAAACACAAAGTACTTAAAATCCAGAGTTTTTTCAGAATAACTGATTGTGTTACATAACCTAAGTAGAAGTTTAGATTTGTTAGGAAAGTAACTATAGAATAAGGAATGAGTTTAGATGCAGAGTCTTGGCATATCAAGTTTACCTTAGTTTTGGTACACTGGCATCTGAGTAAACAGACATTTGGGCATAGTAGATAAGCAGAAAAATTGCTAAGGATCATGTTCCATTCCTGGTACCTCAGGTTAAGGATTGTAGGTGACACTTGTGATGAATTGAACTTTGCAAAAATGTAATAATTAGTTCAACTGTTTCCTAGTATGAACATCTATCATAGCCTTCTAAGAGATGGACCTTGAAGAAAATGCTAGGGACCATCTAGTCCTTTCTCCCAATCATAATTTATATGCAATCCTAAGTATTATTTCCAAACACATTGCTGCAATCAAAATATTCTTTGATAGATGCCAACGTAACTTATTTCTGAAAGTATATTTCAAGGGGACAGTTCTGCAACTTCCATGGTCCTTATTCTACCACATACTTGCACATGCTGAAACACAATCCTTTGTAAAATTTAGGAAATTCAGATTTATTGTGAACACATAGTTTCAGACACGGATTTGAAATTTATCAGAGAAAAGGTAGTTATCCCGGTGACGTCCTATCAGAATTTCACTCTCAATTTAAGAATTTATTGAAGTTGCGTCCCTCTATATATTTCAGTTTCTGTATTTGTAATAGCAGTTTTTTTTAAGAATAATATTCCTGGCTTCAGAGATTATGTACAATATATTCCAGCTTCCATTTACCTTCTGTATGTATAGTTTAGGCTTATTGATAAGGCAATGGTAATGAGACATCTCCCCTTGGTTAGTCCCGTCCCCTGGGTCCTTTGTTCTCATTGCTTCTATGAGAGCTGCTTAGCTAGAGCCGCAGGGCTGACTGGCTGCATCAGGGATGGGAGGTCAATCTGCTCTGCACTGACTCTCACATTAGGAGAAACTGCATATAGTCAGAGGAATGAGTCGTTGAGACAAACTGAGCTGTCCTCCCCCCTCCTGACCCTGACTGAGCACTCTCTACTGTATTTCCCTGTGGTGCACTAGCAGCATCACACCACATTTCCCACCAGAATTGTATTCTAGAACTGTGCTCCTTCCCCTTCTGCATTCGTCCTAGAAATTTCGCACAAGGAGATTTGAGGAAGATATGCTGTTGAAAGAAGCGGAGGAGTAGAAATAATTTGCTACATTAAACTATTGAGTAAATCTGTGTAAAACAACAGCTTTGTGGGCCCCATCATCTGTGCTTGCTCTCTTGTGCTGTGAGGGGATTAGAGGCGGAGAAGGAAATTTTTCTGGGGAACCAACCAAAATCTGTAGTTCAGGTATGACCAAACTTATATGACCAAGGGACACAAGGCCTATGGCACATTATTCAGTAGGCCCAGATTGCAGGATAGCAACATTTACAAGAGTTGCAATTGGGAGATTCCCAAAGTTCTGTCTGTGCAATGATGCAATGCTGGTGTTGATGCCTTCATTTTAAGCTTTCATATTTTCCAGATTCTGTACTGCATTGGTATATAACTCTGAACTTCATGTAAAGTGTTAGCAAGTTCTCCTCACAGGGTAGTTAGACAAAACAATCCTTTTCCAGCCTGAGAACCAAGGAACCGTTGCAGCTTCAGGCCCAAAAAGTATAAACAACAGTGAATTGAGGAGAGCAAACTGGGAGGATGGGACTTCCTAACCTGAAGCTGTAATTGGACAATTGACCCCAATATGTAAATGGACCAAAACTTTCAAAAGTGTGAAAACGTGTGACTCGCTGTCCATCTCGGGTGTAACCTCGGCCAGGCTCTTGTACAGCCCAGAGTGAATCCTTTGAAGGCCTGTTTAATAAATACCTACTTTATTCCTTTAACCCTCTTCCAGGTAGCCTCTCAAGGCGTAAGTGTGAAGCTCACTCATAGGGTGAATCACTGAAGTCAGCCTTCATAATCATTGGCTTTGCTCTCTCTGGTCGGCATTAGCTGCAGTTGCCTGTGCATCTCACACCAGACCGAGTTCCAGGATGGGAGCTGTGCTCAAATCGTCTGTGAGCTCCATGGGGCTGGGCAGCGACCAGCTGGCACTGCCTGTGGTAGCTCGTCAGAAAGGCTGTAGAAGTTTCTAAGAAAGAGAGGTGCAGATGCAGAGAGTAGTTGATTTGGTATACACCCTGTCTTGCACCCTCATTTTGCCACCACTGTCCTTGAACAAAATGAATGAACATTATATTGTATCATACAGTGTTGTCTTGCAATCAGTTGCACTATTTCTTTTTATTGAGAGCATCAGTTCAGTTGAGAGGACCACTCTGTTTCTTTGTGGCTGTACATAGTTGATTCTGTATTTTCCTTTGGCACCTCCAAGATAAATTCAGTCTCTAACAGCTGACTGGACATGAAGTGTGTGTGGGAGAGCTGTCCTTGTGTGACTTCATATCTTACTACAGAAGAGTAATGGGATACATACTGGAACAATTGTAGTAAGGGTAAAGAGCCATGAAAAATAAACAAAGTAAGTCATACTAGAAACCCTTTTTAAAAAGATTTTTAATGCAGGAATGTTTTGTGTAATGTAAACTTTTAAGAACTAATTTAGTGCTGTACCTCATGAAATTTGGTTTATGTTGCTCCATGTGAAAGTTGTTAATTGTATTAAAAAGTAATTGTAGGGACAGTAAAGAGAAGCGCTAAACCACTGATTTTAAGGAATGTGGAAACTAAGTGCTTCTAGAAGCTGCAGTAGAAGTTAAATCTTACATATTTACTAGGGATGTAGGAGGAAGATTGAATGCTACATTAATTACATTCACAGATGGTCATAAAATTAGGATATAACAACAAATACAGAGAAGGTTATAATACAGAAGGACAGAAAGAGGTTGGAAATATGAGCAAGAGATAAAATTAGGTGTTCTAGAAATATGTAAATGAAAACATCTGAAACTATGCAAAATATGAATATTCAATGGTAGAAAAGTGTTGAAAAGGAGATGTTAAAAAAGGTAAACATGACAATGGAAACTGATTAAGAATGTAGTTTAGACAAGACAAGCATACAGGAGAGAAGGATTAAGGTTGTGTGGGTAGCCATTGCAAGAATGCCCTTAGGACAGGATTGTCTTTCCTTTGCCCTTGCAGTGCAAAGGCTGCTGTTTGCATTGAGCTGGCCCTTAGGAAGGAACTTTGGGATTTTATACCAAGGGAATCATCTCAGCTCATTTCTGTATTTGAAGGATGGATCTAGAGCAGGTGGTATTTAATTTAATATCTTAAAGCTATAGTGGTTTGTGTTGACTCAGCTGAGCCTTATCCATTTTTTTTCAGCATCTAAGATCAGCAGATCATTCCCGGTGACTAGAAGTATGTGTAAAAGTGGTACAGACTGTGGGACTGACTTTATCTAGTAAAAGGGTTGAACAGGAAACGGTGTCTTTTAAAGCCAGATAAACTGAGTGAAGAAATTTGCTGTCACCATGATGTGAGCGCCGCCAGGGTGGAGAGCTGAATGGGTGGGTATTCTTACAACCTGCATGGCCTCCAAGAGTTTTATACCAGAATGCTTCTTTTCACCCCTGAAAAGTGCATAAAAGCTTGGCAGATCATCAGGAATAAACAACCCAGTACTGAAGACTGTGATGAGCAGTACAGGGTACCCTGAACTTTGAGAAAAGTGAAAAGAACACTTCCGTTCATGTGAAGCAGTTGTGCTTGCCTTTTAGCTAAATTAGGGTGTCATGCTTGGACTGAAGAGACTAGTGTAGTCTGTGTCCTCAAATATAAGAAGCTGTCTTTTGAAGTGTATTTATGGGTTCTAAATTAAAATTTTATTTTACCATTAAATGTAATATGTGGTGGTTTTACCTTGCTTTTACCCGTAGACAGGACTCAGGAGTGTTTTCTTCATTTAGTCATTTTGTATCTAGTTCTGTGAGATCATGTTTGAATTCTTCCAAAAAAAGAGTAATGGTTGCTGTTTTATTCTTTGATTTTAAAATCAAACTCAGGCATGAATATAAAGTTCAGAGCTGGAGAATAAATTTTCTAGTCAAAAAGAGCCCTTGTTGGTCGACAGATTGAAAATATGAATCATAACAGCGTATGGAGACTGCCAGTTTATTGATCAGATGCCCAGTAACATGAGCACAGGCACTTTTTCAATAGCAGATCATAACTATTACTGCTAATGCAAGTTAAAAAGCCCTGCACTGGTGTACCTTCCCATTACAGAGGTGAGGCTGGCCCTAGCCTGTTGAGGCAGGTCCTTGAGAGGCAGAGAAGCTGGCGAATTTTGGCTCATCTGTCTGGTATTGACACTTTGCCAAAAAAAAGCCAAACAAACATGGAAACATCTCCCTGGAAAAACATCAGCCGTTTCTTTGTGTTTGTTTGGGTTTTGCTTGGTTTTTGTTTGTTTGTTTTATTCTTGTTGGGGGGGAGGGGGCTATACAGGGATTATTTTCAACTATACCAGAAAATCATTAATGATTGTGGAGATCCTGGTTTTGTAATATCCATTACAAATGGATATGCTGTTCATGACTCTGCAGTCACTTTGGTCTCTTCCATGTCTGACTGAATTTTCAGTGCCTTAAAAGATATTTCTAAGGGGGCTGGAAATTGAGATGCTCAGCAATTTTCTTGACAAATTTCTTCAACTATTTAACTACTTGTGTATTGGCAAAGCAATTACATGGCTGTGAACTGAAACAGTCTTCATGCTACATGCTGACGTGTTTAGATCTCCAACAGCACACACAGTTTCACCTGTTTTCTTCATCAGTGCATTCAGTTCTGCAGTAACAGATACACAAAATGGATGTGTGGGATTGACAGTTCTTCCAGGTAGCAAATGTCTTCTGCTGCCGCTGGGACAGGAAAAATTCCTGCAGTGGAAGACAAAGTAATGCATCATCTCAGGAGGCACAGAGTAATGTTTACTATCTTAAGTCTGTATGTTATTTACAGCCAGAGAGTTTAAGATGGATGAATTTATTTAGCACTAATCATCAAAGTTTCCTTAGCTTAGTTTCTTAACCTTCACATAACTTCCTTAACTAGTTTTACTGATCTTTTTGAGATTTTGAAAACTAAAATGCTTCTATACTTAAGTACAGTCCCACTGTATTACCAGGTTTTTATCCCTTGAATTTACACATCATATGAGTTTGTCATAAAATATACACATTCTGAAAAACATCTCTTAATTTCTGATATCAGTCTTACATTTTTTAGGCATTGTTCATTCTAAACGCATATTTGCTGTTTTGCAAAGGTATGAGTCTATTAGAAGTAACAGGTGGATGGAGTGGGAAGAGGGCAGAAATTGCATTATTTCATTTATTAATGCTATTTAGTGAGAATCTGAGCTAACAAGAGCATGATTTGTTTTACTGAAATGGTGCATAAAGATGTAGCCTTATAATTTACTAAAATTTCAAACTGCTCATATTGGTTAGTAGTCATTTAATTTTCCCTCATCACTCACTGCAGTAGCAGAACCCAAGGGGAGATGGTGGCATCTCCTGCTCCTGGAGGAAGTAAATCTTCTAAGAACCAGTTTATAGGACTTGCTGGGTGTGTTCGTTTTGGCCTGGGTGCTGCCCCTGGAACTTTCCAGAAACTGCTTCTGAGAAGGACTTGCAGGTCCAGATACAGAATAACTTGTTCATAGGGAATTGTTTTTCTGAACTCCAATTTAAAGCTGGTATGTACTTGATTCACCGCTGTATTGCAGTTATGCTTCCAAACTCTTTTGGCCAGTTTCTCAGTGATTTAGCTTCACCATAATTAGCACAAGTTTAAGATTTGAACCTGGGAAGGTTTTCCCCTTATTTTCAGTAAAGGTGTTTTTGTTGGCCACTAAACATTTAAATATTTTCTATGAATCCATCATATATATAGAGAGATGAATTAAAAGAGTAGACCATACTGACATTTTTGAATGCTATTTGTTGTTATATTTTCACCCAAAGAGACAGACTCTGCAGTGTTTCTCCAAGTTGTATGAGTGAGAAACATTCGCATTGCACCCTAATGATTCTAGATCTCCAAGGTTATGTAAATCTATGCAGTGCTGAGAGAGGCTGGCCCTAAGAAGATGGTAAATTCTTCTGAAGAATACTGTGTTGCCATTTGTTGTTAACTTTTTCCAGCTATGTGTCCTTCAAGAAGAGTTGAAGGTCTGCCATTGAGTAAGGCCTTCAGTCCTATTCCAGTAGTTAAAGGCATATCATGTCTCATACAGGTAGTGTCATACAGCAATATTTACATCTGGTTAGGCTGCAGCTTAAAACAGAGAATTGCATTGGGATTATATATAGAGTGAAAAATGACCACTTTATTAGGTGTTAGCAGTGTATATGTGATCAATCTTTGTGAGTAATTTTCATATGAATTAATTTGAGACAATTATGAATTGATGCTGTGCTAGGACTGAGCTTTTTGGCATAGAATTCAAGTTCAAATTCCTACCAGAACAACAGCCTACCATGAGGAAGAAGAACTAATGGACTGAGGAGCTCTCATGTGCTCTCTCCTACCAAAATGTTTGTGTTCTGGAAACTCCCTAAACCTCAAAAAGCACCTCGACTCAAAACACTTTGTTTGCCTCTCCTGCTGTGCTGCTCAGACTGGGGGACAGCCTGTTGTGAAGCACTTCCTCACTTGTGATTGTGTCTTAAACCAACTGGTTGCTCTAGTAGTACATTTCTGCTACCACTGGTAGATGATTGACTTTTCCCCTCCCCCATTATTTGTGTTCATTAAATGGAGCCATAAGTACTCCTTCTCAGTAGCATGTTGGAAATTTTAAAGTATTTGAGTATTCCTGCTTGTGAAAACACTATGAAATCATGCTAGTGACAGCTTTCTTTGACCACAGTGCTTGTTAGCAGAGTATTAACCTATCTGGACAGGCTCTCTGGAACAAATTCCTGTTGTATTGCTTCTGAGCTCTCAGTTCATGTTGATATAGTTGAATACGATTAACATGAATTTCCTATTAAGCCATATCCATGTTAAGGTGAAATTCAAAGAAATCTGCAAATGTGTTTTGTTACAAGTCATTAAAATAATACGTTAAATTTCAGAAATTAATTTTGTGCTCAAGAAATTAGTTTCCTCCAGAGCTGTTTTTTATAGCTTTTTTTTTCCCTGCCATGTTCCTTTACTGCCAGAGACTCTTAAGCATTGTGCTGCAATGCAATATTGTTATTGCTGGAGCTTCTCATGATCAGAGTGTGGTGTTATAATCATAACTTATTTGCTGAATGTAAATGGATAGTAGCTGAAACCAAATTTCTTTTCACCTGTATAATCAAAAAATATTATTTGGATTCCTAGAGGTGAAAGGAGGCAAGCTGAAACTTCATCTTTGAAGAGAAAATTTCAGAGGCACTTTGTCACTGTCATGTCGTGGTGCAGACATCTGTCAGACTCTATTACAAATCCAACTTTCTTATTCGATGAGTTACTCAATTTGCAAATTGAGACCTCTCTGCTTTGTTAAAAATTATCACTGCTCATCCAAAAACCCTAGGTGTTTAAAAGTATAAGATGACAGCTTGAACGCTTAGGGATGTGGACTCTCCTTATAAGGACAAATTACCTTTCTGGATGTCACATTTAAATGTTTGGCTGCCTATCATCTACAGGGAATTTAGCATGATAAATCTTTTTAGATCTCTGAGAGCTGAGGAATTGTAAGTGAAGTACACGAAAGGTGTTTGAGGTTCAGATTTTTTGTGTGCATCTTTTACAGAGTAGTCTTCAATTGTCTCTGATTGCAAGTACAGTAACTGGAAGATATTGCTTGAGGTCATCTTCTTTATTCAAAGATTTGAAGCTTTTGTCTTTCTTTTTCATCTAAATAAGGATGATTTTTTTTTTTTTCCCTTTACTAAATATAGGTATTAGGCTATTTTATAGCATGAACCAGAGTGGATGAACCTAAAGATTAAAAGGTTAATTTTTCAGTTGTGTGACAAGCATACAAAGGTATAATTGTGGGGTGGATATGGCCCATCATTTCAGTATGCCATTTTGTAATTTCATTGTCAATCCCAGTAATATTTGCTATTCATAGGGGAATGAAGATATATGTGGCTTTTTATTATTTACATTAAAAATGGGTGTTGATATGGATTCTCCTGTGGCAGCAAAAAATATATTTTCTCATTCTCGTTTCTTGGATTTCTGTGTTTTTTGGCCTTGCTGTTGCATTTTTGTTAAGATAAATAATAAATTCTAGTAGTATTGATGTAATTCTTGGGGAATATATCCCATTAGCTAGGTGCCATTCATCTGTGGGCATTTCTGATTCCATCCAGTTTATTATGCACATTTTATTTAGGAAGTTGGTTACTCTCTGAAGATAACAGCTTTGCTCTCCTGACATATACTACCAAAAATTCTATAACCCATTGAAGGATATAGAAGCAACATCTTCAGTTTTGCTTACTGCCATCCTGTTTAGTCTGGCTTCAAAACGGAATATTTTTTCAGGGCTAATTACTGCCTTCAGCTCTGGGCCAAGCTGTGGTTTCTTCCTTCTTGGTTTGAATAAAGAAGGAAGCTGCTTTCACAGGCCTGAAATATCCTTAGGTTTGACTGTTACAGAAAAGAAGAGCACAATAGGTTGCTTCGTTCTTTGGAGATCTCAGAGGTGAAATAGCTTTATCTTTTCAGTGTGGGGATGCTTCTTAGTCTTCTACCAAAATAATTTGTCCAGAGTTTGAGAAAAGGTGAGAATGGGTTGGTTGATTGGTGGTTGTTCTTGTTTTGGTTTTTTTTTTTTTTTTTTAACTCTGAGCTGTTGTAGCCAGTATCTACTGGCCGTAACACAGTGAGCTATTTCAGAGTTAACTGTATGAAATCGAGCTTTTCTGGATCACGGAATTTGCATATGAAATCTTTCAGGCTAAGTAAAAATCTTCAGCAGGCTTGGAAAGAGGGACTTACCTGCTTCTCCTATAGCAAGGTATTGCTGGGACTGTTGTGCTGAACAAAGCCCCGTTGTGATGTGTGACAAACTGTGAGGCAAGCACTGATGGGTACTGCTGTACACACCACAGCTGCTCCATGCCCTCTCCACATGGACACCAAGCCTTTCGGAGTTTCAGAAGCACTCGTGTGTGTGATCCTGTGCCCAGCCTGAGAAACAGTGTCTCAGATGGCATCAGCCCAGGCCTATGCCCAAGGTCCTGAGGTGAAGGGAGTTTCCGTTCTGAAGTCCCATCGCTTCTCTGGTTTTCTCAGAGGGGCCCTTGCAGGTTCTGGAAACAGCTGGCCCTAGAAAGTGGAGCACATAAGAGGTTTGTGGCAAAATCCCAAGAGTCTGTGACTGAAAAGAACTTTTGTGGTGGAGGAGTGTATCTCAGCACAACTCAGGTGGGAGACTGCCTGCAGGTGGGTGTTCAGGCCTGTCAAAAAGAAGTCGTCTTCTGCTGAAAGGCTTAGATCTTCCCAGGCAAGCCTGCTTCCAGATCTCCTGGCACTGTCACCTTTGACAAAGCAATGAATGTTACTTCCTGGCTCTGCTTACAGTATGCAAGCAAATGAAGCAATTCAATAGCACTGAAAAAGAAGCCATTACAGGTTGCTTTTGTTGATCATGTTAACTCCTTAAGAAAATCAATACTGAAAAATTAAACAGGGAGAGGAATGAAGTGGCATTCCCAATATGTTGAGTCCTGATAATGTGAAGAGTATGTCACACCAGCTATAATTGCTTTTGTTTTGACAATACTGTCTGAAAACCAGAAGACTCAACTGTGACGTTTGTCTTTACTGGAGCTGCAGCTTAAGAATCTGAAGGTTATCACAGTACAGAAACAATATCCACCTGCCCTACCTAAGTTACAATCTTTACAAATTTGGCTTCATACTACTCAAAATATGACTTTTCTTAGGTTGAACAGCATATGAGTGACAGAACTGGGACTAAGCCTAGTTCCTGGATGCCCTTTTAGTGCCCGGTCCATTGAGGTACCCTCCTTCCCTGCAAATTATTTATAAATGTAATGCGGCTTTCCCGTGTGAAGTAGCATATTAGCTAGAAAAAAAAAAAAAAATTGCAGGAGTCGCCAAAGCTCTGTTCAGTCTCCTCACTGCTTGGAAATGCAAACAGATATTAAAATGTATTTCCAGAAAACAGTGTTTTTGGAATTACAGTGTACTAACGTCACCATCTTGTGACCTAGGCAGTTTGAGGAGTATTTGGTGCCATGAAAGGGTTAGAGGCATGAGAGACTGAAAATACTAAAAGACAGGTGGCTAAGGGTACTACATAGTTGTTTATTCTGAAAAATTACGGGACAGATATTTGAAAGGTAGAAAGCTATGATTTAAAATGAAGAGAAAAAGAATTGCTAAGCATGAAGGAGAATGAGGGAGGAGAAGATACACAAAAGGAAAAAAATGGGGGAAACAAGTGCAAGGAGGATAGGAAAGCCAGCTGGCCCAGTGTAGCAGCAGGCTATTGGAGGAAGGAGGACAATGTGTAACTGGAGAACAGTGACCAAAGGAAGTACAAATATTATTTACTCAAGTCATCATAATTTTGATCTTTGAGATCCAAAAGTCCCTTACAAGACTATTTTTCTCACATAGACAGAAGGGAAATTTCAGTTCTTTTGCAGAGAGAACATGCCTAAGTGTGGATTTTTCTCAAATGCGGTTGATCTTTGATGCTACAAACAAAAGCATATGTATATTGTTTGGTTTTCATATATTTCTACACATATGCCATGGTTTTCTAAATTACTTTGCTAATGTCAAAACAATAGAATATTGTCAAAGCTGGATATGCTAGCCTCTTCAGAATTGTAACTTGATAATTCTGTTTTGGTAAAAAATGTAATATCCAAAATTATATGCGTTTAATTTCACATTTTTCCTTGACTCTTTGGCTTCGTTATTTTTTGTACTTACAAAATAGCATTAATTTGGTTTGTTTGGTTTCACTGAATTAATGCAGTATTGAAACTATTGCTTTAAAATGTCTGGTTTTCCTTTTGCAATGTTTTACTAGCTCATTTCAGGGAAAAAAATACAAGCCTCTTTTTTTAAAGAAATAGATTTGATTTCAGTGTTTGTAAATTTTTTAACATGTACAGTTGAGTCAGCTGTGTGGAGTATCATGGGCTTCAGTGGTTACACTAGTCTGAGGGGGGAAAATGATATCACAAGAATGGAAACAAATGTGTTCTCTCACTCTGATCATGAAGCTTTTAATTCCACACTTGGGGAAACAGCAGGATTTACTGGGGTCAGTGGTACTCCACTGGGATATGTATTATTAAAGTGTGTATATATGTGCATATAAGTGTTGCAGGGAAGAGTAGAAGGTCAGAACATACTTTGCAGTTTTATTACATTGCATTAGATTTACCTTTTAAAACTTATTCTCAAAATCAGGCATAAAACATCCTCCCCCTTCCAAAGTACATGTATGTTCTTGATAAATATTTGCATTTACCCTTCACGTGCAGTATATGTGCTTATTATGAGCAGGAACAGGAAAATAACCATGCACCTTTCCTTTTAAAGTTACTTTTACTGCTTTTATCCTGTTGGACCTTATGTACTTTAATTTTCATAATCAGTTTAGGAACTCATTGTTGTGACACTTCTCACAGAACTTATCCTGTGGTGCCTCTGTGTTTATTTGCGTGACACGTGACCTGAATTTCCTTTCCTAATTTTTTTTCTGCTGCACACCTGCCAATGGCTGGAAACTGGGCCTGTTGTGCTATTGGGATGCTGTGGGTTCAGAGTCAGCGCAACCAGCTGCAGCAGGGTTACCTTGCAATGTCTGGGGCAGAAGGGGGCTCCTGGGACCTACTGCTCAGGTTTGGGGTGGGGAAGGAGGGGGCGAATGTTGGTGCAAAGGCTCTTCTGGGGTGTGCTGCCGACCAGCCTGCCATATGTTTGCTGTGGAATCAGCAAAGCACTGGAATTACTTAAAAACAACTTTCATACAGTCATATTCTCCTCTTGTCTTATGCTTTGCTCTTGAAGGTGATAGCAAAAGGGAGAGCTTGTGCGCACTGAAATTCAGAGGCTGTTAAAATAGTTCAGTACTTAGAATCACTTCTTTAAACATAAAGCTGTATACTCCCAGCTCACAAAAATGTGCGACTTATCTCAAACTTCATGCTTTTGCCTTCACTAGTACATTAGATGATGTAATATGAAACATCCGCTGCAGTTATATTTATATTTTCTTTCTGTTCTTATTTAGATGAATATGAGAGGAACATAATAATTTTAATGTACATAATAATTAGGCTGGTCAAAGTTAAAAGAAAATGTAATATATACTAGATACATAAATAGCAGAAGGATCCATATCCTTGGTCCTTCATTCTGCCTGCAGGATTTGAGCCACAAAAGGAAATTATAATGAAATTTTTAAAAAAATTTTAAGGTTTTTTCCTTCTGCATGAGCAGTTTACACTGATTGGATTGCAGCCTGAAGTTTCCATTTTAGCTGCTGTTGCTTTGAGTAAAACAATTACTTTTTATTAAAAATGTCAATTCAAATGATTATTTAAATCTAGCTTTAAAAAAAAAAAGGAAAACTCGTTGCTTCTTGCTGTTGTTTTGCATGGGATTCTGTGCTATGGAAACTGGCCGTAATTTTATTGAATTGATTTAATTGGTATTAATGAAAATTACATGTGTGTGTAAAGGGAGGATACAATTCCTTTAGGGCCCTAAATTGTCCTGAAGCACATGTGCAATTTCCATTACTCTTAATGAGAGTTGCATTTTTCTCAGCAGTGAGAATGAATTCCTTGGGACCAGATTGTGGATGACCTTTGTGGAAGTGGTAGCTTAATACTTTTTTGGCATGAGCATTTGCAGTGCTGAGAATGGGGGTCAGAGTCATGACCCAGAGAACAGGCAGGGCAGCACCCCAATTCTTTCTCCCCTTCACCCAGCTCTGCACCAGCAGCTTGCAGAGCTCACTGCCTTTCTTTAAGTGCTCTGTCTCCCATTACTGAGCTCTTGAAATGATTTTAGGAACTCTAACCTGAAGGAAAGCCCTCACTAGTCTCCTCATCTTTTAGAAACTACTGGTGAACTCTTCATGTGTATGAAACTGCAGTTCCAGAATGAGTTATTTTCATTTTTAAAACATTTTCCTAATGTTTTACCCATGTTGGCAGTTACAATGAATTGTAACAGCAAACTTATAGAAACAATTAACCTGATGTATGAACCTTGGGATAAAGATAAGGCAGCTCTTTGTGCCCTTCCTATGTGCCCGTCATCAAGCTCGTGTTACGTAACGTCCCTTTAGGTGTAGATCTTTATAGATCTAGATATAGATACTTTTTTGAAATTGATCTCACTATGCAGCAGTGTTAATTTAGTTGGAGTAACTAGTCTGGTCGCAGTAAGTTAGTCCCGTTGCTGTAAATAGCTCAGTATTTTTCTTTTAGTCTTCATTACAGCAATACATAACTTTCTTTGGTCACAGGCATGAAATAAAATAGGACATTTTAGCTGCTTTTACCAGAAATGGCAAAATGGGAAATGCTAAATGATTGAAGAAACTAATGTAATCCATTATTATGACAATTCCTGGTGAATTTAGTTTGTGAAATCAGTGTTTTGATTTGACCTTTAGGTACTATCATGTTATTTACAAAAGCAAATAGTTATGAAGTTATATAAAGTCTGATAAACATGATAATAAATGGGGAAGATTTTTTTTTATAACTTCTTTCACTGACCATAATTTCTTGGTTTTGGCAGCGTATATTCTGTATTGATGGATCTAAGCATAATTTAATCACAAAGGCTGTATTTCTAACTCTTCCTGCTAATTTCACTGTTTATGGAAATATATTCCTTTTGCAGTTATATGCACACTGAAGTATCAGTATGTGGGGACAATAGAATGAGTTGAGGGATTTACTGATTTAGTCTGAAATACTTTTTTTTTAGTGTTTATGCAATAGAAGTTACTATAGCATTAGAATTTCAGTCAGTCCAAACATTGGCAGTGATTTATAACCAGAGTTTTAAATGAAATTGGGAATTAGGGGAGAAACATTATTTTCTAGTCAAGTCAAGCAGCTGTGTTGTGAACTACGGGGTATTTCTTCTTGACTTACACCCAATCTGTGTGATCAGGAACTCCAGTCTGAAAAAGCTTATAATTTTAGCTGTAATTGCCATTTAAATTCCATTCCTACCAGTTAAAATGATGAGAGGAAAATGGAAGATAAGCAGATGTTCTGACAGTGTAGAGCCTAACAGATCCTCAGACCCCATGTAAGGCACCAGAAGGTCTTCCCGAAGGGCATTCGAGAGTGAGATCTTTTCTTGTATGTTTTTTATTCTGTGGTGCTGTATTAAAGTATTTGCCTGTCTCACCAGTAAGCCATGAGGGCATTCCTTTCCTCTTTGTACATAATGAATGCCAGTTATATCAACTGTTATTTCCTACCACTCTGCTGCGAGCGGAGGAACTTGGCCGAAGAGCAGCTGTGTTAGTCCTCTTCCTCACTGGCAGTATTGCTTCCACTGCGGTGATGGAACTGCCTGGGCACAGAGTAGCAGAACTGCCGCCTTGCACCAGCGTTGATGTCCGTCTGAGTCCCCACTGCATCCCTACTTCATCTGATCCCTTGTGCGTGCAGGGAGCAAGGCGTGGTCAGAGAATGGCTGAATTCTTACACTCCTCGCGGGAGTTTGGATAGAAATAGTAATTTCTGTACCAGTATAAAAAAGAAAAGAGATTAGCAGTTATGTGGTCTAAACTGTGGACAGAGATTCAGCACAAGTATCACAGAAAGATTTAAGGAAGTATGGCAATGTTATCAATATACAGGGTGGGCTTACCAAAGCCAAATCTTTCTCATGTACCTTGATACCTCTTTGTAGAAGGCTTTTTTGATACCTCTTTCTCTTGACAAAGAAAAATTTTATGGTCAGACATTGAATAAACATCAAATAAAGTTCCACTTGATGGTTTGTTCAGTTAGAGCTCAGTACAACAACTCTGAGATGGCAAGGCTTTATTTAAGGAGATAATACCAAAAGGTTATCATCAAAAGCAGTGGGGAGACAAAAAGTAGAGGAGTAATTGCACAAAGAATGATTTCAGTACCACTTTTATTTTTTTTTCCCAGTATATTCCAGGAATACTCCTTTGGAGTTTGTTGGTAACATGACCTATGGGATATTGTAAAATACAAAACAGATTATCAGGCGGTAAAAGCTGGATGCCTTTTACAATAGGAGTAACAGTAATGGGATGAGATCTAATAGGAGCAGCAAGATCATGCAAATAGTGGTTAGTATTACTTTCTCTCAAAGGCTTATGAATTGGAAATAAGTGTAAAATGATATGATTATTTTATGTGGTCACCAGAATAAAAGCTTCATGTGATCTTCAGGTATAAGAAAATGAGTAATGGCAGATGTAGGGTGAACCAACAAAAATACTTGCAGCAAAGTGATGTGGAACTATTAATACTATTGAAGTTTGGCTGAGTGAGACAGGTCCATATAGAATAGTGCCTGTAGTTCTGGGTGGAGCAGAAGATGTGAACAGAGAAAAGTTCAGGAAAACGTTTTCCTAAGAGAAAAGGCTACAATAATATGACTGAAAATGAAGATGTCCTGTTTTTGTGTTACTCTTGGAAGATGGATAAGTTGAGGGGAAAAAAAGTGGCCGTGAAGAAAGATAGTGAAAATGGAAGAAAGATTTCTAGGTATTTAGAAGAGTGAAACTTTGGAACAGCCTACCTGTAGAAGCAGTGGAAACAAAGCATGAATTTCAGAAGTGGATTGTGCAATGCATGTGACAGAACTTGATACAAGAAAATCCTTGGGCATTTGCTGCAGACATTTCCAGATGCCCCATAGTGACTGCAATGAGAATGAAGTACCCACTAAGTAGAATTTCAAGCATGTTCATACAGCTGACCCAAAGCTGCAGCCTGTTGTTCCTTCTGCAAAATATAATTCTGCTGTTGGGTTTTGTGGGAGAAAGGGTTGATGTCTTAGAAATCAAGTGAATTTAAAACATTGATCAGAAGTAGTTCAGGAAAATAAGTTATGTGACACTGAACCAGAGGAATTACCCTCTCATGGAATAGAAAGTAAATGAAGATCGACAGCAAGAGGCAGTACTTAATGGTACCAATATTCAAAACTGAAAAAAGTCTGCTGACAGGTGAGCTTAACTTAGTAAAATTATGCAAGCTGTTTATGAGACACATTTATAGGCTCTGTGTATAATGGAAATTAAAACCAGTGAATAGAGAATGAATCTGATTATACTAAATTTGTAGGTTTTGCAGGCATGAATGGGTAAAGAAACAATATGAAGTGACCCAGAGGTAAGAGAAAATATGCACAGGGTGGAAGATGAAGTTTTCTTAAGAAAAAACAAAAGGATAGCTATATGAAAAAGTAGTCTGAAATACAGATATCAGAAATATTCAGTGTTTGAGAGATTCATGAAACAGCATAACATCAAAATGGTTTTTTGCTACCATTTGTGGTTGCCCTGTGGTTGACAGAAGGCAAAGTATAACTCAGCTTTAGATACATCCAGACATGCACTAAGCACAATTTATTGAGGAAGCATTGTTGAAACCTCCCTTCCTACTTTTGTTCATTTCTAAGTAACAGAAATTGTGCTCAGTAGAGACAGTTATTACAGCAATGTGTTTGATGAATGGAAGAGAAATATTTATTTAGATATGGACAGTTGGAACAAAGACAGCTTGTCAGGTACTCACACTGACAGCTTAGAAGCATTTGAAAATAGGATACTTGAATAAGGGCGAGAATATGTCAATTTCCAGTAAAATAGAGGAGAATTAAGGGGAATTAAAACTGAATGTAAGAGTTCAGTATTTGTTTTCATTAATAGTCAATTTAATGAACGTGTGGGGACAGCAAGAAGAATGCTTCACTAAAGTCTGCAAAATACTTTCACTTGTGCCCTTCTTTTTTCATTAATTCAAAAATTTCAAAAAACTTTTCTTTGTGTATTGAAATATTTCAGGCTTGGTTTCTGCTTGCAGTTTAACTGAATTTAATTCAACCACTTTTGGGAGAAAGAAAATTAGCATTCATATTGCAGAGTGAGTCATACATCCTCTTTGATCAGGACTTTGGTTTGTTGAGTTGTTTTCTTTTCAAAACCACCTTGGGCTTTGACTTTTAATATATTAACACAGCCCATTGAGGGCCAAAATGGGCAGATGGAAAATCTGTTAATTCCATTCAAAAAATCACTTCAGGACATGTTTGGTTGATCTCTACGAGGAAGTCTATTACTATTCAACAATTTGCCCAATCCTTCCTCTGAACCATTGCAGTATGCAAATTTTTTCACCTGCACTTTCTGACCAGAGCTGGCACTACAGCTGTATTACAACATCTGCTTATTGAAATGTTCTAAAATGTTGTCTGTGATTTTGCTATCAGCAACATAATAAGATGGCCATGTTTAAAAAGAGGAGAGAGGGGAATATCCTATGGCAACACTGATCAATTTTATTATTACCTTGTGCAATACATACATTTGCTGAGACTATTTCTAATTTTATTTTGTATTTTCATTCTATATCATTGCAGATTTTGTTATAAGGATAATGAAATCTCCATGAGATTTCATGGGAATAAGAATGCTGCTCCAATTAAAAGTTACTTGGGTAAACTGTTTCACCAGAAAAAAAAAGAGAAAGCTTGATGTTAGGATTTGAACAGTTCCCCAAACCTGTACTTAGCTTCTGTCCTTTCTTTGGGTGCCACACATCCTCTCCATAACACCAGTGATTTGTGCTTACATTCTGATAAGTGTGTCTGCACTTCACTTTTATGGTGTGGGAGGAATATCTGGATATACCAAGAGACATGAAGACCAGGCTAGGACTGACCCTAGGAACATAATTCATGTAATTTGGCATTGACTCCCTGCGTGTGCT
This sequence comes from Donacobius atricapilla, assembly GCA_013397315.1. Taxonomy (NCBI): domain Eukaryota; kingdom Metazoa; phylum Chordata; class Aves; order Passeriformes; family Mimidae; genus Donacobius; species Donacobius atricapilla. The sequence continues at coordinate 396,189 of WBMY01018589.1, forward strand.
GAACTTCCTCTTGGGAGAAGATGATGTTCAAAGGAGACTTGTAGCTTCTTGACTTGTCCTTGCATGTTGTGTATGGCCTGCAAACAGTGTGGGCTCTCTTGATCATGTGTCTGCACTAAGATGTATCTCTGTTGCAGTCAGAAGAAAGTGATTTTTGCTCTTTTGTAGCATCATTTCCACATTATTTCTTAGACCTTCAAATGCTGTGTATGACATCCATAATGCCTGATGGCATTACTGTCTCTCATTTTGGAGACCCATCCTTGCCTAGTTTATGTTTAATTCTTGGAGAAGTTTTGGGGGAGCCTATTTTTCTAGTAGATAAACTGGTCTGTAGGTGTTAGGTCTAATTGTGCTGAATAGCTGTTAATAGGAGAAATGATTGCTGTGCTCAGAGCTGTGGGGGGTGGCCAGTGCCTGACTAAATCCTTCAAGAGCAGGAAGAAAGTAGAAAAACTAGAGAGGAACAAACCATGTATGCACAAGAACACAGCTGTGGGCAAACAGTAGCGGGTTTTTGGAGAGATTTGCAACATTGCCTTCCCATACAAAGGAAGAACCTTCCAAAGGGGCAGCATGAAGCTTTTCTGTGGAAGCATTTTGCAGTGCAGCATTTATTAGCTTTGTCTGCCAGCTCTTAAGTTATTTTGACAAAAGCTTTATTAACGGTTTAAAAATAAGCCTGTACATAATGGTCCAAAACTTGTTCCCAGTTACATGAGTTATTGTTTATTCCCTTGACTTCAATCAGCAAATGAAAGCAAAATGTACTCCTTAATCTTGAAAAAGAAGCAGCACTAATAGCAAGAACTTTTTTGTTTGGTAAGGATGATACAGCCAGATTTTAAATTGTATTGGTTGTTCTCTAGAACATGTTCTATATGACATTAGTTTGAAAGAAATTGTATCACTGCCAGCACTTTGAAAGACCAACAGGAAGCAGCTCCTGCAACAAGGCTCTTGTATATTCATCAGCTGCTGTATATTACATACTCCAAATTGCATGAAAAAATGGGGATCTGTGATAACACACATTTTGAAGAGGGATTTACATTTAATAAATGTTTACAAGTATTTTCATAAACTCAGCTTATGACAGTGTTGCCTTCATGTGATTGATTACTCAAATGTTGCCTTTCCTCAAATATAGATTGTGCAGTTGTCTCTAGGAGTTATTTATATTTCCTAGTATTTATGATCTGCAAGGCAGCTTAGTTATTAACATTAGTTATAGCTATTTCTGTAGATATTTATCTGAACCACAAGTTTTTGACACATTTCTTTTTCTTTAACAAGCAAAGCATATCTATAGCTATAAAAATGTTCTCTGATACAGAAAAATATATGTACGATACACCTATTACCTAGAAATACTCTAGTGAGGGTGCAGTTTTGATTTCCAGTAGAGAAAAGTGTAATATGCAAACAAATGCCACTGTAGTAACACTGCAGAAAATCTAATTTTATTTCTTTTTTCTCTGATTAGAGACTTTTTTTTGTTACAGATAGTCTTCACCCCTTTCCATACCTCACTGTCTTCTTTGGGGTGGCATAGTATTGACAAGCATCTTATTGAAAATAATTTCACCTGAAGTAAAATTTTCAATTTATGATTGAGCTTGCCTCTTTTGAATCAAGTCACTTAGCTGCACAGTAGGTGTATGCATGATATGATAGTTCAGATTTAAAAAACAGTGATGCAGTGAGATTCTAACTAAAAGTCAAGCCTCACCTGAATGTGACACAAGGGCGATGTGCGGTGATCAGGGTGTGGTGTGCAGCAATTGGTCCCAGTGACCAAGATTAATGAAACTCACATGGGTTTTAATTAGTGCAGCTGCAGTCATCAATTATCTAGAGAACACAAATATTGTTATATTTTGGGAGATTCTTGATTTATTTTATTCCACTGGCCAGTAGATTTAGATGAATGAGTTCTCATCATAAACATTCTGAGAAAAACTGCCTGAGGCCATGGTTTATTATTTAGGACACAATCAGTAAGACTGAGTGCTACTGAAGAAAACATTGTAAACTGGTCTCAGTATTAATTTGGAAAATTTGCTGAAATGTGTGGCCTTATATGGGTCGTCAGAAACATTAGAGCATCTCAAACAAAATACAGAACAATCTGTCAGGCGGGGAATGTGCAAGGATTATTGTCCAGCAGCTGATCCATAACCGAATGTCAGTGCATGTACATTTAAAGCAAGTATCAACAACATTTAATTTGACACATAATGTGGTCTTCTTTTATTATCCTTTAAGTGCATGTCTTAGAACACTGAAGACTGGACAAGTAAGTAGAGGGAAAAGAGCTGAAACATGACAACCCTTCGCAAGTCTGAGAAGGGTCTGAAATCACAATCTAGAGCTTTTCAGAGCTATATGTGTTTTCAAGGCAACTATTTAAAATAGATGCAAGGAAAAAGAATGTGAGGAAGAAAGAAACATGATTAAAAATTCCTTACTATAATTTAATTTGAAAATGTGGCTTCTCTTAATGTGGTCTGAAACCTGTGTACAAACACTTAAAAATAAATTAATATGAGTTCTAACTACTAGGAGCAACATCTGCATCTGTCATTTAAATTAAGAAAAGGACACCACTATAGACATAAAGATTTTTCAAAAAGTTAAATGATAGTTTGCCTGCATGTACTTTTTTTCCTGAATGTTTTGCTATAATTTGCATTTGACTAGTCTCATCCATGGAAAACAAGTTAGGTGCACAATGCTGCTCTAATCCCTGCTCTCATTTTTCACCCAACCAAACTGCTCAACAAGGCAATGCTTAAATATGTACAAGAAAATTAAAATTCATTTACTCAGAACAGAAGAATTGTTCAAACCATTACACTTCCATGACCTAATTCAGAGCCCTTTCCCCCCCCGCCCCCGTTTTTATCCTTTCTTTCTTTCTTTCTTCCTTCCTATTTCCTCCTGTTGAAATTATTAGCGGAATTCCAGGTCAATGTAATTCTAGAGAAAATTATTACTTTTGTTGGGGCATAGCCCATTGTCCCTAGAAAGGTAAGATGTTTACATACTGCCAGCATTCTGGAGTGGAGACTGTCTTGTTACCCAGCCTTGCACAGTAGGGCACATGTATCTGATGTCCTTATTTCTCACTGGTAGCTGTCACACTGACAATTGGAAAATGCTGTAATTTCCTTAGTTTGCATTATTTTTATATCCCCTATTGTTTTTACACATGACCTTTACCTCTCCATTCTCCAATTAGCAGAGTGAAAGCCATTGTTCATTGAGCAGAGGTATTTGTGCCCAAGGGAGCAAAATTTATTTTCTGTATGTGCTGTTGTGGTCGGTGAGGATTCTTTAATACTAAAGAAATAAACCTTCATCTTAACCTTTGTTTGATTCAGACATCATTGAATTTGGGTAGGAACTTCGATCAGCTTGTGAATAATTGTTGTACCAGCAGTCAGTGAATGTTTATATAAATGACTATGAATTGTGTGGGCCCTTTATTAAACATGGAATGGTTAACTAATTTAACTGAAGATTTCTCCTAGTTTTTTCCATTTTCTTTGAATCTGCATTTCCTAGCTAATACGGAGACTGGGAAATCATTACAATTGCATCAGTTGCATTAGTTAAAGCAGATGAGAAATTACAAAATACAGTCATCTCAGAATAGTTCAGAATCAGAAGTGTAAATGAACGCACAGCATTGTATTTATCATGGAATAATGAATCTGGACAATTTAAGGTTAAAATCTCCTAGAAGGGCTGATCTTTTAGTTTTGTGGTCAAAGTACATTATTTCAGTGTTGATACAAAGTATTGTTTCTTTGTTTCTTGTGCTACTCCTTATTCCCTTCATATCAGTGATGTATTCCAGCAATATCATGGGACTGGTCATATAATGTGTAGAATTAGTTTGAAAAAGTATTATTTAGTTGCTCAATTTTCAAAAAATGATAGTTCAAAAACCACTTTGCTAGCATATAATTTACTACCAAAGCATTGCCTTTTGGAGACACCACATGCAAATTCAAAAACTGATTCGAAAACCATAATTTTGAAGATACTGAATTTTTCTAGTTATTGGACAGCAATAAGTGTTTATGCCATTGTAATCAGAGCTTCTAATAGTTAAAGTTATTGCCAGTTCAAAGCTTTGCTTTGTTTAAGATTGTATGAACCCTTTTGATCATGAATGGGATTTTTCATATTGAAAATACCAAGTGCTTTTTGTAGCTTTGCTGCTGATAAAGTGATACCTTATTATTAATAAAGTCAAGTCCTGATTTGTTAATAAAAGATCTGCTGGTAGCTGTTTAGTAAAGTAGAAATACTGGTTTAATCAATAGAATTAATTCCTCTTGTATTAGTATTTAACTACTTTCTGATTTGATCTGACTTATAGCAGTTACCTGTTGCTAAAATGTCTATTAGTACTTCTAAGCAGGAGAGAATGTCAGGAAGTTTTAGCTGATGTACCAACTTATCTCTTGGCCCAGGAGTATGTTTGCAGGCAACATTTCCCTGCTCATTTGTGAGAGCTGAAGTAAAGGTAGGTTCTCCCACTCAGCTTCATGTTTCCAATAACCAATTCCTTGAAATAAAGAGTTTGCTCACTTGTTTCACTCAGTTTGTTGTGACAGCTGTATTCCAAATCTCTTTTTGGATTTTGTATCAGTCTCCCTAGGTGAATTTTAAAAGACATCATTAATAGGCAATTGTCAATGACAAGACTAAAGCTATTATCAAGAAGGAGCTTCTCATGCTAACCAAGTGACAACACTGCTGCTTAGACTTTCTCACCGAGATGTTTTTGTTTCAGGGACATGAGCAAAACCGTGTAGTTTTATCAGTTGTTCTGTTGGACTTTGCTCTGTGATCTGAGCAAAAATTGTGTGGTGCATGACTCTGTCCATTGCCCTGTTGCTGTTCCTAACCTTTGGCTCAATGTTTGGATAGGACACACCAAGCCCCCTCTGGCTGTGTTTACTGCAGATCTCCCTGAGCTACCAACTTTCTGGTTTCACATTTTTAGTGGCTGCTTTCTGTGTTGGTCTTCTCTCCTGTCCTTTGACAATGTTTGTGAAATTCCATGCTTGCTTCAACCATCTACACTTCTAATAATTTATGGAAATGGCCTTGATTTCAGATAGACTTGGGCACAATCCTTTTATACTTGGTCCCCAAAAAATAGGATGAATGAATTATTTTTATGGTCAGCTATCCTTAACAACTGTTAGTGATCATATAAAACAACAGCATCATGTCCATAACAATGTTGTTTTCAATCTGGAGTCATAGAATTCTGGGTATTGCCACATATATGAAAGTAGTTAGCAGTTAGTCATTCAAAAGCTTCACAGCTTGTCACCTTGCAGTCTTCCAGTATTTTAACTGATACTTGATTTTTTTTTCCTATTTGTTCTTTTCACTGGCTGCTCCATATAGTACCTTGTATAATATAGTCCTATTTTAATTTTAAAAAGCTTATTTTTGATAATGCTATATGATATTGAACTGTAATGTTTTTAGGTTTTTTTCCCGGGTCAAGTCAGTTTGTAAGTAAAAATACAATTTATTGGCTATATTAGAATAAATAGTATCCAGCAAGGTATTCAAACTTTGTGGTCAGCTTGGCCAATAGTGGGTCTACTTAATGACTTTCTTCTAAAATGTTTTCAATAAAATATTGTTTTCTGATGTAGCTTTTTAAATCCTAATATTAACATATTTGCACATTATCTTGTATAATAATAATAGTATACCTGATGCTGCTATTTCAAATATTATAGCTTGCTGTAATGTTGCTTTTATTATTAATTCATCCATCTAAAAAGCATGGAATATAAAAGGAAGTTACAGTGCAACTTCGTGTTGGGTTGGTTCTGGTTAGCTAGCTATTTTATTTACATCTCTGCCTGTGGTTTGGAAAAGAGAATTCTTAGAATTATTTAACTCTACATTGTGGCCAGGTTTTGGCCAATACGAAGATACATGTTTTTTCTGTCTTTGGGGTTTTTTTGGTAGTCACAGATAATTCTTGCTCACCAATCTGAACAACTGTCAATATTATACTTTCACATACAAAACCTATAACACAGGAGGAAATAAACCCAAGCAAACAGAATACAAACCCTGAACTAATAATTCAGCATCAGTTATGCATATGTGGTGTTAGAGGACGTTGCAAATCATCTACCAAATGAACCCCTTGTTTCTAATGGTTTGCTTCTGCCTATAAGATCCTCCTACCTTTAGTTTAGCTTTGGGTACCTGTGTGTTAATGTTTTGTGTTTATGTAAATTTTTCCTACAGGAAAATACAAAAACTATAAGGAGAATAGTACAGGTGGCTTATTTTTGCCATTTGGGGGCAAAGGAGCAAGTTTTCTGTGTGGCCATTTACTGACTTCCTTTTAGGAACCTGTCTTAATTTCTATATGATGAACCGCTGGAGGAAAAATGTTCATTTGAGGGTATGCATGTAGAAATATCTTCCACAGAGTTGTTGGTGTCTTTGCAATATACAGTGTATCTTCTCCAGGGTCATGCTACCCTTTTGCTCTGAAGTTTTATTTTGTGTTTGTGGAACGTAATTGTCATGGTGGGTCATTGTTACAAAAAGTTGAAAAGAGATATAAAGTATTGATGGTTTTTGAATTTTAAGGAAAAGACTGGAACTTTTTTAAACTTGAACATTTGTAATATAATGGAAACCAATGTACTTTAGCTGTGTCTTACGGAGCATAGTACCTGGGCTTGTGCATTGTGTACAGTTGAAAACTTTGGTTTTGCCATTTTTATTTTTTTCATGTGGTCTCTGATTTCACAGAAAGAAATATTTGCTGAATTTTCTCAAAGTGGTGCAATAAAATCTTTTTAATCTGTAGCCATGTTAGCTTTGGAAGTCAACTTCAGAGATGTTGTAAATATGCAGGGCCTGATGCAGTCAATAATTTGGAGGAAGAATTTGTAAAAAAAAATGAAAGCATCTTTTACAAATAGCAGTGTTGTTTTAGGTTAGCTTATTCCTTAACTTACTGGACACAATCAGTACACTGACTTCGTCGTCAAGCAATTGGGCATCTTGATTTCAGGCCAGATGCTAGGGGCAACAGTGCTCTCTGACGCATTTGAGTTAGAGAAATAAGGGCTGGGTTTTTTAAGCTGTGCTTCCTGAATCCAATAGGGCAAAATATGAAGCTACCATCTCTTTGCAGAAGAATTAGATGGATGGAGGTTGTTAGAGCCACAGCATATCAGGTGCTATAATCTTTGAAACAGCCTTTGCAGTGGAGCTGGTAGTGATGCTGCAACACACAAATTTGTCTTTATGGGGGGCTCCTTTTTGTGATTTTGTGATTAAAAGCAGTGCTTTATGCTTCTTTTTCATTACAAGAGTATGAGAGAGAGATTGCAATAGAACTGGAAGATGAATGCACCTGAGTTCTTACTCTGTATCCAGCTGTGGTTCTTGGAAATTCCAGGTCACCATGGTAGACAGGAAATATAAAGACATCGGGACACATGCAGTTGTAAGGTTATTCTAAAACAGATACCTTATTTTATGAAAAAAAGAGCATTTAATCACTTCTCCCACAGCCGTTGCTTTTAGCTGGCAAGGACATTTGGTTGGTACATATGGAGGATTCAGAATTGCTTAACTTCCCAGAGAGTGGAGATGGATATGTTAGAAATCTGATATTAAGAATTTTATTATATGGCCCACAGTGCACTTCCTCGTGTACATTGTTTGCCCACCTCCCAAGGCTTACAATATAGGCATTGCCACCGGACAGAAAGAGGCGTGTTGTGCAGACTGCAGAGCTACCTGGTGTCTTGTAGCTAAGCACTTGCATCATTGCTGCCCTGTTACACACTGAAATCAGCACATAACAATCAGTTTTAATGTCACTGTTGGGGTTTTTTTTCCTTATTTCAACTATGGCAAGATAAATTAGTGCCCAAATGGAGGCTAAACATGTGTGCTTGCATTTACGTTCTTCACTTCAGACGAATAATGCTCATTTTAAAATCAACTTGGTTTGTAATTTGAAATAAGTAGCTGTCTATAAAACTGTACTCAAATAGAAACCAGTGTTTGATATTCAGAGTGTGAAATTCACAATCAAGTAACTGAGATAGTAATAATCCTACTGGGTTTTTTCAAAGTATTGATAAGTCAGCACTTTAAAATGAAGGTAACTTGCAGCAATACTCTCCTTGAACTGCATAGAGATAACTGGAAGTCTTATCCTGGCTCATGCTCCTGTAATGCCTGATATCTAGAAAAGACAAAGTATCACTTCAGTTCATTTGTTTGAAACAACATATAAAGGCAGCAAGCTATTTAAAGGGAAGCAACTTTTTGGAATAAGCCTTTTTGTTACATTTCTGTTGCATAGGTTAGTTCCCCAAGTCTCTCGGGCTCAGTTTAGAGCTTGTACTCTGAAGCATAAGCATCCTTGATTATTTTTTTAAATTTTTCCTAATTTTTTTTTTTTTAACTTTCGAGAGAGATTTCTTCCTTTTTTTTTTTTTTCCCCCGGTTTTCTGTGTTTGTGTAAAAACCAAAAAAATAACCCCAAAACCAAGAAAACAACCTTGCCATTTTTAGAATTTCTTTTGCTATATTTTTTGCAATATTTGGATGCAAAATGCAATATAATCGTAGAATCCTCTTTTGGATTTTATTTGGCTTAATAAGACTTCAAGATGAACAGAAAGACAGCCGCAGCCTTATTCCCCCTGAAGTGATATCTAATGGTATAGTAATATTCTTCCATTTCATAAACTTGAACATGGCCTGAATTAAATGAATTGCCATATATTTGCTACCAATGTGAGAAAATGCTATAAGAAAAAGCAGGAAGAAATTTTAAGTTTTAATTCATCTTAGAATTCCTTTTCATTCAGCTTGAAACAGCCTTCTTAATGTGGGAAATCCAGAGAAATGCTGTATTATCACTTTGTCAGAGGGTCTGACAAGATCCCAAACAATAAATTATTATCCTCCATTTATAACACCTAAATGTCGGCTTCATTAGATCTTTTACCCATGAATACAATTGTTTCTATACTGCTTGTTTTATTCTGTTGAAGAAAGAGAAATAAAGGCAATCCTCTTTCCTTTCCCAAATTATCATAAATATTGGAGATGCAGATTTTTCTTAGATCATTAGCATATCATGCTGCGACCCACACCAGAATGTACCATTAACAAAGCAGCCTTCATGTAATTAATGTAAATAATATGGAACTACAGCATGAGTAACCCAGTCAGCCTTGGCAAAAAGCATTTGTCATAACGCATCATCTAAGGAGCTCAGCCTCAATTCAAATTAAACTTCATGGGTTTGCCCCTCTATTTTTGCCTCCAAAGCTATAAATTTCTGTGAAACATGCACCTATATATGAGAAGAAAGCAATCCAGAAAGCTGAAATTAAAATTTCATTATTTACTGTGCTTCTGCTGCAGAGGACAATTAGTATCTTCATAAGGCTGGAAATGTAGATACTAAGAATGCAGCTGAGGGGTTTTTTTTGCTACACTTGGAAGTGTTTTCCGTCCTCTGCTGCTGCCAGCAAATCTAAAGTATGGTGTTATGTCTGCCATTTGCTTCTATTGCCCTCTGACTCCAAAACACAGAGGAGCATTGTAAATTTTTCATGAAGAGGTTTCAGTCTGTAAAACAGCAAACAGGAATAATGTTTTAAATGCAATCATTGTCAAGCCTGAACAATGTAATTTATCAAGAGAGCAGTTTGTACTATATAATAAGTTTCATATATTAATACAATTTTTCATCTGATGTCAGGCTTCTGATTTATGAATAGCCCATGATCTAAGGTGATCATTGAATTATAATTCAAGTAATAAGAAGCCAGGAACAAGACACTGCAACTGCTACCCTGCATTAGCTTACATGCCACCAAGCCAATTTACTAAACAACCGTGGGCTAAATGATACAGTTTTTCTAATTCAAAGAAGGCACTCGTTAATTAGATAAAGGCTAAAGCTCTCATTATTTTTAAATGATTTAAGAACGGGTAAAGATCTTACAGCTTATACTGCAGCTCTAATAGTTCTCTGCTTACTGCCTTGTAATAAGAGTATTAAAGACAGATGGCCTATGCTGATTTAAACCAATTACAACATTTAATGTATACTAGTAGGAATGACTATTCATAGGCACATCAGATGTTAATATTCTACATGCTACAGATAGTTAAAACCCCACTTATTAATGTGATTTATGAGCAATTTGTTTCATTTTGCTGATTTTTTTTTCTTTTTCTGTATTCTTTTTTTGATAATCAGTTTCAGATATATATGATTAGGATACTTTTTAGCAATTGAAACTTCTTAGAAACTAGGCGCTCCACAAAAAAAATAACAAAAACCTTTCCACTGCCTACGTGTCTGTATAATTTTAAAGGGCAAATAGATGTTTGAAGTCAGACAAAAAGGTACCAGATTCTGCATCACTCATGCTCCTGAAAAGTAACAGTGGCAATCAATATATACATCTCAGCTGTTGGAAATAAAATTTGGGGGCATTTTTCAGTTCCACAGACTTGAATCCTCTTCTCTTCTCTTCTCTTCTCTTNTCTCTTCTCCTTTCAAATAATGCAGCATATAGTCTTTACTCCACAAGTTAGCAAAGCTAAAATGATGAGATCATCAAGGAACTTCAGTTTCTTTCATTTAAATCAGTTTGACCAAGTGTAACATAATTTCTGCTCTATAAAACTTCACATTTTAAATTGTTTGTATCGATGTGTCTGTTTTGTGGCACTATTATGTGTATTTTTTTCTTCTGCAAGAGTCTTTCACAGAAGACAGATTGGGACCCTTTGAGCAAGAATGGCATCTTCGAGCATAGCTCTGTCTTTTTCATCACTTATCCAAGCCTTCTATTTGTCTCTGCCTAAGCTGTGGCCTCTACATCTTCCCCTTACCCTGAACTCTCTTTCCCCCTTTTCTCAACCATCTGTAAGTCTGCCTGTTGTCATTTCTTCAGCAGTCTTCGTCCGTCTTTGCCTCTCCAACTTCCCCGATAAAATTTGGATTAGTGCCTTCATATCCGCACATCTTCACTGCAGCAGCTCTCTCCGCTATTCCCTGGCTTGCCTCAGAGCTCCAGATGTCAGTGTGCACCCGACACGTGCCAGGAGTACGTCAGCCGTGCCCCATGGGGGCTCCCCAAACCGCTTTGTGTTGTGGCTCACAAGGCTTTCCTTCCTTTCTTTCAGTCCCCTCTGTGTTTCCAAGTACCCGGGGATCTGGTTTCCCTGTAGTCCCCGTGATTCCCTCCGTTCATCTGCTTGTCGCCTCCTCCTGCCTCTCCGTGGCCTTGGTGGGTCGCTGCTCCCGTGCCTTGAAGCAGCCTCCTGTGCATGTCCAGCTTTCCCACAGCGCTGTCTGCTGCCAGAGTTGGCTGCTTTTCTCCTGTCCAGTATTCTGCTTGGACTGAGGAATTAATATTTTAAAAATACTACTGGGAAGGGGAAAATATTTTGTGCAGGTAAAACACAATCCTGGATCTCATGGGTCCTACCCTTAGGGAAGTACTAGCCTTTGTGGCATTTCTTATCTATGCAAATAAGATAGCCTTACCTGTAGGATCAAAATTTTTTCCTGCCCTTTCCCCAAACCTGTGTGTAGCATAGTTTTCCATCTTGTGTCAATGCTGATATTTTAAACAGCAGTGACTGGGAAATGCTGTGACAAATAATGCTATGCATTTTAAGTGCAAGCTGTTAGGCAGCAGCATCAAATAACGGACTCTTTTTCACTGTTCTTTTTCTCCCCATTTGTTTTAGAATCCCAACAAGATGTGTTATTAATGGACCCTGAGTAGAGCAAGTTATTTGTTATGGTAACTTTTTGACCTATTTAATAAGTACTTAAAGGAGTGTAGTGCAGTTTTTATTGTAGTCTGCTGTGTACAGTTATGAAGTGTGGTACATAATAAAATAAAAGCAATAATGTGGATATTTCAGAGGGATCCATCAGCGCAGACCTGCAGCAACATATTTCATCTGGTTTGTCTGGCTATGAAGCCTTGCAAGTTATAGCTGAAATAACTAGGAACAATATTGTGGTTATGACTTGCAATTGTTTACCATTGTAAACAGCAGAGTTATTATGTGTTTACCCTTTTCAGTGCTCAGAACCATTTTTTAAATAAGTTCATTAACACCTGCATACATTTACCTGTGAAAAATGGCATGTCTTTTCCATGCTCATACTTTAAAAATATTTAAGACAACAGCAGTAAAATGCATCTAATTTAAAGCATAGTTTTATTGAGGTATGATTTGGAAAAAAAGAATTATTAAAAAAGACCAACAGTTGCACAGCTATTGCAAAAACAAAGAAAAGGTTATGAAGATCCTTTCTATGACAGTTTTGAAGTTAAATTGGGAAGGGCCATTGCAGACTTGGACAACAAAGCTGCTTTATGAATTTCTGAGACAGACTTATGAGAAGGTTGCCTATTTTTTTTGTGGGTTTTTTTAATATGATGCAGGGCAGTAGTTACCTGATACTTTTGAATTGGTGGGGTTTTGTTCTTTTTTTTCAGTTTGTTTTATTTTACTTCTCTTTATAATTTTTTTTCCCCAGATATGGTAATTATGAAAATGAAAAAAGTAGTTGCCTAAAATCTTTCTTTAAATGCTCCTAGAAGTCAGCAACAGTTTTCACTATGATGGAGAATGTAAGTTTTGGGGTGCTGCTTGTAAATTTCTACAGAAGAATTTTTCATTTTCTTCATATTTTTGTGGCTACAGGTTTTGTAACGTCCTGAGTTCAAGAGAAAAAACAACTGATTGGACCTCCAGGAAGTGCCTTGATGATAATCAGCCTTGTGTGCAAGACAGAAAGGCTGATAGTCAGAAATTGCTCTTTAAACTAAGACAGACTGTCAGTCTTCAGAAATGGTGGGGAATGGCCTATTTATGTAATCAGATACTAAAGCTGGGAAGAAGCTGTCAGGCACATTCTTGTTGTGTAAGCAGCAGGCAAACTGTGCTTTATCTGACAGACAGTGTGTAAATCTGTCCATGCAAAAATCCAAATGTTTAGTTTGCTTCTAGTCACTGTAATAATCTGCTTATTTTCTCTTGCTAGAGCGATGACATCATTTAGCAGAATGCACCACAGACAGGAGTCGTAGATAAGGCTCTGTTACTGTCAGTCATTCATTTCTTGATTGGCAAGGAGGTAAATAGGAATTTACTAGGGTTTGCTTCCAGCTAAAAGAGCAGGCATGTTTAGCACCCTCAACCTTACAGCTTGGAAAAAGGTCTAGAAATAAGAGTCCTTCAAAATCCAATGTTAAATTTTGGTATTTTATTAGCAATAGCTAAGCAGGCTTCCTGAACAGAGAAATAATCAGATTAATTGATGAAGACAGCAGTTAGAGAGAGTGAAAGAAAATCCTGTTCTGGGTGGTTGTATGAGTTTCACTGCCACCAAGTTTGAGCAAGATTTGTTTCTTTCAGAAATTTTAAGGGATAGGTAATGATTTATTGCTGGTAAAGCACTGTCATTTGCCTGATTGTTCTGCAGACCAGATCTTATGTGGGAAAATACTCTGCTTAGATCAAGTAAGATCACCTACTTAGATCAAGTGTGGTGAACTCTACAATATTTATGTCATAGAAAGTATTATTTAAGAGTAGTTTCTGAGTTATTTTATGGTAAATATTAGGCACTCCATAATCTAAACTTACCTAATACTTTTTTGCTGTTGGTAGGGGCATATTTTGATATGGACAGAATGAAAAGAAAACACAGAAATAATACTACACTATAATAGGGAAGACAGTCTAATCCTTTTAAATGACATTTAATCTCCTAAATCTTCAGATTTCATTTAATTTTAAAGGGTAATAAAATATGATTGAAATACATCTGAAATGTAGTATAATAAAGGTAATCTGCTGTACTGAAAATCTACTGTTTTGTCGATCTGGAGATTTAGTACGAAACCATGCACAATGGAAATGCTTATTTACATCTCAAACTTAAGAGTTCTTGTGATTTCTGTGTCCCTTTTTTTTTTTTTTTTAAATTGGTAGTACTCATTATTTAAAAAGTAGTAATGAACCTTCTTTAGAATTCATGGGAGGGATCTTAAGAAAATTAATCTCCAGGTCATGAGGAGGTAAGACATAACAGAAACATGACCGATTAGGAGGACGTACCTGGCAGAAGAATACATTTCTGTACATAAAGTCAATTGTTCATGTTCCTATTGTTCCCAAAATGATGGAGACCATAAATGAACAGCTGTTAAAATCATAATGATTTGTGCAACAATGCTCTGATCCTCTTGTGTTTATATTTAGAAGGAAAACAGCATTTTGAAATAGTAAATTGGCTTAGGAATCACAACCTTGAATGATACAATCTTAATTAAAAATACATGCATATCTTGGTAATGTTATGCACCTTCTCTGTTTAAAAATAGGGAGAGAACAACAATTAAGCACTTTCCATGTGTTAATTTTTGTTTAATTCAAAGAGTTAGCCTTCTGAAAAGAAAGCTTCTGCTGGCACATTAGTGATAAGCATTACTTTGAAATAGTGATAAATACTATATAATACTCCCAAATACACATTTTTCCTGTTGAATCCTGGGATGCTTTCTAGAGGCATCTCGGTATATTTTTAATGAGACTGTACATCAGTTTGTATGTTGTACTTTAGACATATTTGCTTTAATTATTTTTGAATGTGCAGTTTTTACAGTAGCAGAATATATGTGATTTAAGACTCACCACAGTGCTCTGAGTATCACTTGGCATTTTAGCAAAATGTGTGATATTAAAAAGACCATGAATTTTACTTGGATTTTCATTTTTTTCTTAGACATATAATAATCCTCTTTGCTCTCAATTATCCTATTCCACATGTGCAACATTTTTGCATGTTATATTAAAACAGTTATATCAGTCTCATCATCTCTCGCTGTATTGCGGTTCCACTACTATCACAAATAGTATTAAGTCAATCTAACACACTATTTTCTGCCAACTAAGTGCTACGGTATTTTGCCTAAATCACAAGGAAATAAAAAGAGAACCTTTTAAAACCAATACTCAGAGAGGTCTTGATAGCTTGACCAATGCTTAAGCTGAAAATTTTATATAAGTACTGTAAAATATTTTCAGGTCCATATCAGTCTTCCCCTTGCTAGAAGTAGAAGGCATATATTTTAGTTGAGTTTAAGCATTTTCCAGTAATTTTGGCTGTTGTGAGTATTAT